>JAUPFT010000025.1:6863349-7463349 GCA_036936625.1 Parnassius smintheus behrii
TGTTTCTTTTATTCCATCTTCCACACTCTTTACGTAACTCCCTTTTGAACGTCTAGGGCTTTTTCCTCTCTCGTGACAGCTTGTGTTCCTGCTCGTGTAGCGTACGTGTGCTGCTTGCACTTCGACTTCGACGAGAAATTCTACGATGATCATGTGCAACACTGCGGCGTTGATCGCGCTCTGAACTGCGTTCTCGAGCTCGCTGAAATTGTAGCCGACGCTCACCACAATCACTGTGGCTGCGGCTTCGACTGCGCCTTTCGATTCCTCGCAGATGTCGATCACGGCCTTGGACTCTAGTAGCTGCCGGTCACTAGTACGACATTAACTACGATCGCGTCGAGAATTCGCCAGTTTCCTGGAACTCGGAAACGATTTTCATGTATATAATTACAAAAAGGAACAAATCTTAATTTTAATTTATTCAATGACGGAAGGTATTTTAAAATTTATTTTATTGTTGCTAATCACAATTTTTATGTAATATATTTTCGACATATAATGTAATAGGGTCATCGCTTATGTATATAATAATAAAAAAGAACTAATCTCGATTTTCATTCATTCAATAACACAAGGTTATACATGGTTATACATACATATACATGGCTGACTAACTAAAGTAGTACTAGTTCTAGTACTCTGTTGTCATCAAATCACTTCCACCGGCTTTATTTTGCACTTATATGATTAAAAAAAGGACGCATTTAGCAAGAGTAGATTTCAATTGATACTTCTAACGAAATTATAAGATTATTCATTAAATGGAATTAATTAGAAATAATTTCACTCGGACATCAGTGGATCGGTATGGATGTGAACAAGACATCTGTCGAAAGACTAAACTTATCATCCTTTTTTCTCTTTAAAAGAAAAACGTATTTCGGTAATTAAGTTTCCTTAAGCGACTGAGTAACTGCATGTACAAAAAATAATGTACCTACTGTGAAATTTCGAGTCAAATTTTGGTATATTATTCTTCTTCTGAAGTACAATAATTCCCTCGCTTTATCTTCATAAAAAATTTAATTCATAAGTAAAAAAAATTATAGTATCTACAGTCCTACTCTCCGTTGTATTGTGCCAAGTTTTTTTTTAATTTTAATGTTATTTTATATTCTACATAATGGTGAAATAAGCAACGCCATGATAATTATGTACAAAGTTTTCAAATAAATGTAAGTTTAAGTTTATAAAGTTACGACCAAAAATGTCCCAATGCTGAGCTTTATACATATACTATCAAGCTACGCATTGGCATGTAATGATAATTAGATCTTCTGTGCGTAAGGATTATGGTAATGTTAGGCGAATAAATCAGACAAGATGAAATTAATTTCCGATCTCATTTGCAACTCGTACATCTGGAGGCTGCTCAAAGTATGGCCACGTAGATTAACGATCAACACCATAAATTTAGTCATTCGAAATATAATTTTATTCAGTTACTAACTACCAAATTACAAAAAAAACACGTTAATTTTTGTAAATGTTATTGTAAAGATATCGTTTAATTACATATTAACATGCATCCATAATTTAAGGCAACTATAAAAGCCATGACAACTCAGTCAGGGGCACACCTGGCATTGCTTCCTTTTCTGTTAGTGAAGCTTCATAGAAATCGGTTGAGCCATTACCAAGATTAGCCCGGACAGACATAAAGAATGAAAAAATAAAATAAAAATGGTTATTCACCTTTGTTTATAGCCTGTAAATGAGACCTTGTATTTGATCGAAGACAGTTATTTAATATTTCAAGCAAAAACTTCAGTTATGAGATTCGCCAAGATAACTTGGAACATATACGATATATATATTTATTTTCGCTAACGCGCCGGAAATGTGTTGGTTCTAAATAACTTGTATGCTTAGTTCGTATATGTTGGCAAGGCAAATTTAGTCTTAGAAATTAATATGAATATATTGAAATGTTTTTACAATTTTAAATAATATTATCTGAAGTGAGTAAAGGAACTTTTAATTAAATTAATTTAATGAAAAAACCTAATTTACCTTAACTTTACATGAGAGTTGTAGTGGCACGGCGGTGGGTCTATTCAATAAAACTTCTTAGTAGTGTTGAAGTCTAAGTTCGAATCCATTCGTTTTCAATGAAATTGAAGTGTAGGACCGTTCCCTGCAGTACGAAATTTGCGTACATTATTACCACCACTGGTGCATTTATGTTCACACAGCTTTGTACCACATGATGAAAATTTTAAACAAAAGCTTTCAAGTAGTAAAGTTAAAATTATAACATATGGAGGTAACGATGGGAGCATCCATTGTCTATGACATCAAAGGAGTTAAAGATGATATTCTGCGATCGTTAACGCCATAGAAAATATAAATAATGAAATCACCGCTAAGTCACGAAACTGTTGCGTGACTTAATGTTAACCCCTCGTCTGTCAAAACGCCATATTCTGGCGTCTCAAATAATATGCGCATCTGTCAAAATCCATAATATGGCGTCGAGTGATAACAAACTATTTGTTACATGTATATGATATATATAACATACATATATATAACATATCCACCCCACCCCGTAACCCTAAGCACTACAAAGCACAAGGATCGTCGAGAATCAAAAAGTTAAATTCACGACAATAAAATCCGTAAAAATTAGTTTCATTTAATGTACTACACATTATATATATCTTATATATTATATTTCTTATATATCTTAGTTTATATATCTTAGTTATTACACTCTCAACTGGGTATTGTAATACGTACATTTACGTTTACGTACATTTTACTTGACTCTTGGGCGTGTTGCCAAAAATGTCTAAGTCTGAAAAAGCTCTTACTAAATAACTTTTATAAAACTTTAAGTTTTATTAAGCGAAGGTAGCTTGATTGCAGGGTGCTAACAGCGAAATCAAAAGGTCGTGGGTTCGAATCCGCTATTCGACTTTTGTCGTAAACCATTACTAACACAAGCATTTCAGGCCTACCAGGCGTGTTTAAAGGGAATATAAGTAACTAAAGGGAAATGAAGTGAAGTGAAGAAAGGGAATATGAATAAGTAAAGTTGACCCGCACAACGTCATTTACGTCACATAAGATAGAGAGGAAGGTAACGAAGCAGGAAAAGCATGTTCTACAGTGAGTCCTGTACGAAATCTGCGCGTAAATTGTAATATCAATTTCAGTGACACCAACAGGCAGTAAATTCGATTTGCCCTCGTATTATGATGAAAGTAAAACTTTTAAAATTAACATTTGTGACAAATATACTTTTAACATTTTCGTTGCACTTACCAAGCCTAAGCAGTCTCGTTAAAAAGGGAAAAATATTTCTGGATTTCATTCGCTTTGTCAAAAACGGATCATCCAACATAGAAGTGTTTTTACTCTTTTTCACAGTTAATTGAACCTGTTGTGCTTTTTGATTGACTGAAAAGGGAAAAGCAGATATGTTTAAATGTAAGAAGATATGTGTAAAATTTACTACAAGATTGTTACATGTACAATATAACGCCGGTATACAATATAATGTAAATATTTGTGAGTGTGGTATGACAAAGTTATTTGATACCGCCAACCCACTACCGTCTATCAAAACTCCACCGCTAAACATGGGCTTCCCCCATAGTTTGCCTCAAAGGAGAATATTTGTATTGTTGCTATGCTCGCCAGGAATTCTATGTTTTTATTAAGCTGTTATCGGGAAGGTGCTGCTGCCTCTGCTTCTCGTTTAGTTTCCCTCTGTCGCCTCTTACTTTACAGAGGTTGGATTTATTCACACGATGCTACGTGGTTCGTGATGCTGCAAACAAGTGTTTCAGATTTGTTTATTTTACAACAGAATAACAAAGAATAAATAATAGAAAAGTTAACACGGGCGACTTCAATAGAAAGGAGGAATTACTGTAATCATCGTTTTTAGCAGGCGAATTGACGATCGCCATTAAGACGCTGTTTCCCGTCTTTTTATTATTATTCCTTGCCCTAAAACCCTCTCAGAAATGAGGGGAGGCCTGTGCCCAGTAGTGGGACGTATATAGGCTGTAACTTTACTTTACTTTTTTATTCTTAATTATATCAATAGTTGATTAAACGCGATAAAATCCGTAAATATAGTTTTATTCAATATATTTCACTTACGAATTAAACATTTTATTAATATATTTTTGTAAAAAACGGCCTTTTGCATTTGAAGTTACACAGCAATGATAATTTGTGTGCGAGTGAAAAAATTATTGCAACCGGTCGTATGGAAAGGATCAAATTTTGTATATAATTTACTAAATTGAATAGAATTTAAAACTTACCATAATCTTTTCTTTTTTAAAAGCAAATATCGGCAAAATTCATTATTATCCATAATATTCACCAGAAAATCTTTTAATCACGCATCGAAAACACACGACTTAAAATATGACGTATAAAATAATAATTGTTATTTTGGTCTACCTGCGTTGAGTCTCATTTATTTTTTTTATTTAAAAGGCAAAGGAACTCATGCCCATTATGCCTAAATACTTATTAATAGTAATAAATAAATGAACATCATTGTTCAAGCATTGATACGAATGGAACACAGAAATTAATAGTTTATAAATAAAACAATTATTTTCATAGAGATTTAATTATATTATTGACAGATGATACACAGAAATAATAATATACATATGCGCAGTAGTATAATAAGTCTATTATGTGGGCACTCAATTTTAGATGACTATGGCGGCATCTTAAGACACACCATTTTCAGCAACACTAACACATTAGACATCGTCCGATTAAGTGAAACGACTAATAAAACACCATAAACTGAAAATTTACCGGCTAGTACATAACACTTACACCACACTTATGTCATTATTCTACGAAATACGAAATAATAAATCGACGTCAAACTCATAGCATAGAAAAGTTAAACACAAACGAACTCCATTTAAATTGGGAATTAAAACATTCGCGGTTATACTAATATCTCTTTGTAAAATTTAAAATTAAAATTTAACTTTTTAATTTCTTTTCACAACAACCACAGAGACATTTAATATTTATATTTTCCGCTACAGAGAGGTGTATCACAGACTAATTATTTCAATCGGACATAAAATAATCGGAACGTACATAATTTATACTTTATAAATCATGTATTAAACAAATATTATGTGATCTTATATTACAAAATTTATAGTTTATAATTTATTAGATAAATGGCATGGTGGTCCGTGGCCTCGTGGTATGTAGACATGTCGCTCTTTTTGCTGCAGTATTTACGTATAGATCGTTTAGTGTATTTGTATAATTTTATTTTTAAATTCATTGTTTCATAAATATATTCCTTTCTATAAATATTCTTCTCTCGTGTATATGTCGATTTAAAATATTTAAAGTTAAAATAGCGTAGTATTGTACCTTATTAATAACTATCATTTGTAAATATGGGACAAAATGAAACCCGTTACGAAGAGTAAAAACGTTCATATAAATCAAACGCGCAACATAATATGAACGATATTAAAAGGTTTTACTTATTACTATAACATTTAATTATTATTAAGTAATAAATATTTATTTTTAAAACAATAAACCTATGAATTTTAGAAAACGTAGTTTATTACTCTTGTGTATTTGGTAGTGCAGGATGGATTTGCAGTTTGCATTAAGTTGCATTGCAAGTGTCCGGGTTCGATTCCAAGAATGCTCAAATTTTCTTTTTTGTATTTCATTTATTTAGTATTACATATTTAGATACATTTATTAATTACTTCATAAGTAAAAAAATAATGTATTTTTTTAAACCCATGAATTTTAAATATTTAGTCTACTATAGTAGTGACTGAGTATTCAAACAATGTGTATTTGGATTTGACGAGGAACGGATTTTCAGCTTGCACTGTAGAATGCCCGGGTTCGGTTCCAGGAGTGTAAAGTCAAATTTTCTTTTTTATATATTTAGTTTTAGTTAGTAGTTTTGTATATTAATATAAATTATTTAAACACATTTATAAATAAATAAATAAATAATGTTTGAAATGTAATAATTTTTTACCGGAGAAACAAAGTTGAAAATATCAACACGAAAATTATTTCAATCCAAACGTCCCAAATTATAGAGGTTTGGATGTACCAAATGAGAGAGGCTAGGATTTGTAGTATGCACTCGAGAGAGCCCGGGTTCGATTCCAGGAATGAGAAGTCAAATTTTCTTTTTTTCTTTTTTCTGTATTTAATATTAGTTAGTAGTTTAGTATATTTAGAAAAGTTAATTAAACACTTTTATAAATAAATTAAAAAAGTTTGAAATGTAATAATGTTTAACGGAGAAAGAAAGTTGAAAATTTCAACACGAAAGTTATTTCCTATTCGTAAGTATAATAACAATAAAAAAAACTAAAAATACCTAATGTTTTGTTAAAAGACCGCGGCGGATAAACATAACGAAATAAAAGAATCATCTAAAAATTGCGATGTGACTCATCACATGGAAGAGTTAAGTTTTATCGATTTTATTTACAACAAATGGTAATCATAATTATGTATGAATGTTTTGTCTTTTACATATAGCTTAAATATATTTCAGTCAAATAGTACAAAAAATAAAGGAAGTGTAAATTTACCTAAGTATCTTGGGAACCATAGAACTAGAACATTTAGGTTGGTCTTTTAGAAACGAGTGTTTATCTAATATACCACCTGATGCTTTTAACCACGTACTGTTATATCACTGATTACAGTGATATAACAGTACGTGGTTATAAGCACTGGCTTATCATAACAGAAGCCCACTCTTGCCTTGAAGACACTCACTCACATTGTAATCAGATGGAGACAAAGTCAGGCAAAATGTTACTTTGCCTAGTTGTACACTTTATGCACGACTAAACAAACAGTCTTGTCTAGTCAGTTCTATCTTGGTGCCTGATATGTATACTGGTATTTACTTTTTTAAGTGATGAAAATGTGCAAATTTCGTAGTCTCTATTTTCATTTTTGGATCCTTTTTTGTGCTTAGGGTTATATAACCGAACAATAAAAACAAATTTTGTACGTGGTAGAGCCATACTGCAGTTATATTAAGAGTATAGTCGTAGCACGAATGGGTCGGCTCGACCGGGGAAGGACCACGCTCTCACAGAATAGCAGCGTGAAATAGTAGCTTAATGCTGCTGTGTTTTGTATGGTGAGTGTAGAGAACCGGAGACTCTTTTTGCTGGAAACGAAGCATTCTATCTCAGTCCTCACGGGTGACAACGCATCTGCATTTTGAATCGCATACGAGGATAGATGTCTATGGACCACAGCGACCACTTACCATCAGGTGGACTGTGTGCTCGTTTATCACCCTATCCTATAAAAAACAATATCGCCGTGCTCTGTCCAGTAGAACAACCTAATAATAGGTATTCAATGTATCGTGCGGATGAACGGCTCTTTCACTGGCGTTGTTGCTTGGCGTGCAATTTGCTTTCAGACGAGCGACGGCTTACGTGTATCAGAAGTGATATATCGTTTCACTTTAGAAAACACTGTGAAATGTCAGTTCGAGGACTTATGTATAGTGTGACGGGTAAATGACGTAAGAATTTTAGGATGCATCTTGCGCAAAGTGGTAATCACAAGTAAATTGTTCGTTAAGCCATTACGACAAATTTAATTACTATGGACACTATTATTATAACTGTAACATAAATAAAGGATTTAAGGGTTTACATTTTATTTCAATCAATGACACAAAAATTAGAGCTAATACTCGTATAATTGTTCATGGAAAGAAAGAAAGAAAGATTTATTGCAGTACGCCACAAACATTAGTAGGCACTTAAATTTTGACACATCAATTATAAACATTATAACAAACAAAAACAAAACAGGAAACAAAACAACAATTTGACGGATAAAACAATTTAAAAGTATTAATACTTATAGATTATAATTAAAAAAAATATAGAAAGACAAAAAAACTGTTTCTCGGTATCGAGTATGTTATGTCATACAAACGGACCTCACTCAGCTTATGCTGTCGCCGGAGCAACAGCGCTGGTTTTCAGTGGGCGCGAACGGATAGTAACGTACGGACGTCCGCGAGTGATACATAATAAAAAATAATATTCTAAAACCATTCTGACTATGCTGAAATTATTGATTTCAAACCAAACAAAGGTATGTACATGTGCTTATTATACATACACTTTATTTTTATTTTCAAAAATTTTGTTACCAGTGTGCTCTTAACTTTATTAATTAATATGTTACATTATTTCAAAAGTTATTATTACGTTGTATTTGTTTTCTTGTATTAATATATGTATATTTTAACACTGATTTCTAAAACTTATACGTAAATTACCTCAGTTATTGATTGACGACACTAAATTACACTTTCTTTTAGCCTGCGGTCAGTGGACCTATCCGAACAGTATCAAATTCAAGGTTATATTATCATCACTTCACTTTATTAGTTGCGACCTTGACCGCCTGTGCTATGTGCTAGTACCCATTTTGGTGAGTAGTACGCTTTAGCCTATGTTCTTCTGAGTTAATATTAGATAGTTTTAATATTTTTCTTTAAAGGTTTTAATTGTTTTCAGGCTACGAAGCGGTGGCGGCAGGTCGTTCCAACACTGAGGCAGCGTACCTAAAGCTCCCACGAAAAGCAGCGGTGCAATGGAATGGCACGGCGAGAGAACAAATCGACGCACTAGTTGTTTTTGAATTTACGTCGCGCGACCACACCAACTTTTGGAAGAGATAAGGTGGCATATTATATTTAATTATACCGAGCAGTAGTGTTGCTAAATGAAAGTGACGACGATATTTCATTTTTAAAGTGTTGCCTTCGTTGATGTACGGCACAACTTGAGTGCGTGGCGGTATCCTGAAGCAAAATCTTGCACAAGCGTTCTGATCTCGCTGAATGAGATTTTGACTACGTATTTATAGACGAGGACCATAAACTACATCCATGTAATTAAATTTAGGAAGAATTAATGAGTCACAGAGCCTTATTCGAATATCTGTGTTCAGGAAATTTCTAATTTGATACAGGACTTTAATTCTGTAGAAGCAATTTCTGGCAGTATTAAGTATGTGAATTTCGAAGCGCAAACGATTATCCATAAGCAGACCTAATGTTTTAAATTTATGGTGACATGAAGCCGTTGATTTGCAATGTTTTGAATTTGCTTAGCCGTTCCTAGAATCAATTACTGTGACTTATTTCCGTTTATAACAAGAGCATTCGATTTTGATCAATCAGCAATGCCTTCTAAATCTTCGTTTAATTCGTTTATTGCTGATTGAGTTTCCTCAGGCTTACATGATATGTAAATCTGTGTGTCATTAGCGTACATATGGTATCTACAATATTTGATGTGATCTACCATATCTGCACAGTACGTAGCAAACAAAAGTGGTCATAAAATTGAGCCTTGAGGTAAACCTTGTTTCACAACCTTGAAATCGGAAACTAGCGGCAACTCTCTATGGTCAGAAATTTCTACTCGCTGTGCGCGATATTTAAATTAGCTCTCAAACCATTTCACCGCAGTTACGTCGAAACCATAATAGTGCAATTTTGACAAAAGGATTGGTACATTCAAGCAGTCAAATGCTCTAGAAAAGTCTAGTAGAACTAATATTGTGCCTTTTCCAGAGTCTTGGTCTGACAGAATATCATTGATTACTTTAATCAGAGTGGTAGTTGTAATATAATGTTGCCTAAAACCTGATTGTAAACTATGGAGTATTTTATTTGTTTCCAAATACCTTTTTAGCTGCTCGACCACAACCTTCTCTAAAATCTTTGACACAGAGGGCAATATGCTGATCGGGCGGATGTCCCTCATGTTAGTTGGATTTGCGTTTTTAGGAATAGGTCTGACCAATGCGTGTTGCCATTCTGTGGTATATGTATGGGTTTCTATAGATTTGTTAATTATACTTGTTATAACAGATATTGTGTTGGGTAATGACATTTCGAGCATATTAAGGGATATGCCATCTATACCAATCACATTTGATTTTAATGACTGTACTATTTTTAAAATATCAATTTCCTGTACTGTCTTTAGTTTAAATTTACTTTTATATGAGATTCAAAGAGAGAAGTGTTAGAAGTAAGTATTTAATCATGTCCAGGAACATTTAAAAAGCTGGTATTAATTAAATTGGGACCATTAAAAATATGATACGGTAGTTCTGGTTTACTTTTTAACCTTACATTTTTTTATGTGGTCACACATAAAAAATGTAAGGTTAAAAAGTAAATAGCATATGGCTATATAAGCATATGGCTTTAGGATCTCTTTTAGTATTGTGGATATAGTAGTCATAGTATGCCTGTTTTTCTTTGCGAAGCGCCTCAATACAGTATTTTTTTATTTTCTTATTATAGTTCTTATGTATCTCTGAACCAGATTTACGTGCTACTAAACCAGCTTCATCCCGGAGTTTCATATTTTTTTTATATTTTAAGTGATCCAGGGATATTGTTAATGTCTTACAGTTTTTGAGCAAAGAGGCGCATGAATATCAAATATGGTTAACATCATTGTGTTAAAAAGAGATACCATATCATTAACGTCATTCAGGGTGTTGATGGTTTCCCAGTTCATCGACTTTAGATCTAATTCAAACTGTTCGACATCAATGGAATGTAAGTTTCTGCATGATATTATAAGTGGTTTTTGTTTGGGCTTTTGAAATTAATTTCACAACAAATATATGCATGGCTACTCAGATCGGGTATGTGATTAACTAAAATATCGTATTGCTGGATGTCTGTATAAACTATATCTATTATGGTTTAACTATGATCGGTGAAATGAGTCGATTCAGTTACACATTGGCTCAGTTTGTAGCACTGTGAAAATTCTCTAAGTTTTTTTATAATTACTATCCGCGGTGTTCAATACATTTATATTAAAGTCCCCTAACAAGATTATATAATTGCACCATGCAAGACTCCTGATAGTTTCAGACAAAGCATCGAAAAATGTGTTTATGTTTAACCATGGTGGTCTATAGGCAGTACCAATCGCAATCATAGTACCGTTAATAGTTAGAGCAAGCCACATTTGTTCTACAAGCGGAGTCGAAGGATGAGGAAACGTTCGAACAGCTGGACCCTGCCGTATATAGAAGCCAACTCCGCCACCTCGCGAGCGCACATTGGTCGGTCGGGGAATGTGACGTAACCGGTATCCTGGAACCGCGGGCGCGCGCGCTTCCTCACCCTCATGCAACCAAGTTTCGTTAATCGCCATTAAATCGACAGCGTGGCGATCTATAGCTACTACTAGTTCTTCATGGCCTGTACCTAGTGAACCTACATTTAGAAGCCCTAACTTAAGATTACTTGTCATGTTATATGATATAAAGGAATTTTCATAATTGACATCTTTGACCAACAAATATCAGAGTAATACTCACAATAATTGTTCCTACTCTGAGCTTGTTTCATTACTCTATTTATGTTGTTGTAGGTTTGTATATTATAGGAATGTTAACTGAATTTAGCAAATAATTATAACGGGTAGGATTTAGGGGATATACATATTTTCTTATATTTAAATAATTAATGCCTATAAAGTTTATAAAGAAAATAAGATAAATATACATACGTATCGGCCCTGTAGATATTGTCCTACTACACACGTAATAACAACAACAATGAGCGTCAAGCTGTATAACGTCTGAGTAATGTAAAAAGACATTTACTTTGTTTGGCAAACAGTTAAGAACAAATGATGCACTAATAAAATTCAAAAGACTTAAAATTCAAAAGACTATAACAAATAATATATATGGGTAGCAAATATTTTATAACTGTAAATGGAAATACAAATAGCTTATTACGATAACTTGACCCAACAATATATTTTTTTAAATGGGATTTCGTATCATTTCGAAGTTGTAAATAAATCTTATTAATAACTATGGGTATATACGAGTACCCACAAAACGCTTGACGATAGTAAATAGTTACAAAGAAATTAAAAACACTAATTCTTTTTTGTAAGTAAACTGAGAGACAGTTATGTTGATCGAACAAATTCGGACCCAAAAACTTTTGCAATATCCGCGTTGAAGCGTATGCGATTTATTGGAGCTCCTGCTTCCCGACGTGCAAAAATTCGGCCTCCCTTCGTCCAAACATATCGTCATCCCTGCTTGCGGCCTGTCTCGCGTATCAAGCGAAACAACTGCCTATTTGTTTAGTCAGTCGTTCGTTTACATAAATATTGCAGGGTGCGGACTTAAGACCTAGAGCCTCGGTTGTTAGAGACCGGCGGACGCGCGCAGCGCGCAGCACGTCGTTACGCGCGTCGCGCCGCGCCAGCCGAACAGCGATGGGCCGCAGACGAGATGTGACATCCTGGCGGGCGCCCCCCACTCCCATACAATGGACCAGTTCCTTTTCCGTCAAATGAACACCAAGCTTGGTCACAACTGATAGAACCAAGTGTGTTGGGTTCTCCCCACTCACCTCTGGAATGCCACTTAATTCGACGTCATTTGCAAGCAACTCCTGGTCCCTATCGTTTAAGTCGGCTTGCAGCTGATTGACTGAATCGAGTTTTAGGATTTCAATTTTGAATCCTTGAGACCCATATTGCTCTTGTGATTCCAGGATAGTTTGGACCGTGTTCTCGAGCTTATCTAAACGAGTATCGTATTTGCTAACAAGGGTTCTTATGTCCTGAAGTTCTTCTCTGAATGCCCGAACTTCTTCGCGGGTTTGCCGCATTTCTTCTCGCAAACATCGCAATTCCTCCCCGAGGTTTGAAACTTCACTCGAATTAGCAACAGTCATTGTCGCGGGTTTTACCGGCGTTGTGTCCTTGTTGCAAAGTTTTTCTTTCAATTTGCATTCAGGGCAAGCCCAGGATGGCATTAGTAAAGCAAAACGCAAAGCGCCCACTGCGATGCCTACACACGCACGATGTAGCTGTTTATTGCACTTTGTACAAGTAATATTAGCGTCATCTTGCGGAGACATGTATTTACCGCACGCACTGCACTTAACTACCATGATCAAAAAGTTTTAATAGTTGATAAAGCTAAATTATGCGTTGATTTATTGGTACACAACGGAAGCGTGAAATGGAACTGTGTTGATCAGTATTATATGACGTTATTATGTTATTAAATTTTATTCGATGACATTTAAAAATAAAATGTTTTTAATATGTAAGTGTTGTTTTTTTTACTATTTATTCACTAATCACTAAACACTCTAATGTATCACACCATATAAAGTTCGCAGTACACAGATGTTTAACTTTTGCACAAAAATTCTGACTTAAACAACGTCCAAATAATCTTAAATTTACGTAAACTCTTCCGACTCACTAACTATGTATCTCAGGACAGGCGTCCGTGACGGTACTCTCATGAGGTGTATATTGCCATAGTTGCCACGCTTAGCGAGCTTGTTGGCAACCGCAGTTTTTTTATTATATCATTGTTGTTATCAGGAAGATGCCTATCTCCTTCTGTCGCCTCTTACGACACCCACGGGAAGATATGGGGTAGTGAATATTCTCAACCGCCACTACACGGCCATATGTATAAGATCTATCAGGGCCGTATAAGATCTATCACGGCCGTATAAGATCAGAGACGTGGTCCTTCACTGCTGGCCGTATGAGGACGCTCAAGGTCGCTCAGCGAGCTATGGAGAGGGCTATGCTCGGAGTTTCTCTGCGTGATAGACTCAGAAATGAGGATATCCGCAGTAAAACCAGAGTGACCGACATAGCCCAACGGATTAGTAAGCTGAAGTGGCAATGGGCCGGCCATATATCTCGAGGAACCGATAACCGATGGGGAAGAAAGGTTCTCGAGTCGCACCTTCGTACCGGTAGGCGTAGTGTAGGGCGACCCCCCACTAGATGGAGTGACGACCCGGTAAGACATGCAGGAAGTCGATGGATGCAGGTGGCTCAGGATCGTGCTTTGTGGCATTACTTGGGGGAGGCCTATGTTCATCAGTGGACTTGTGAAAGGCTGTAATGATGAATGATGACTCGTATAAGGGTGAGTTGCAAAGATCTCTGACGTTACAGTGTTACATAAGTCGTAGACTAATAATAAAACATGAAGACTTTAACAAGTTTTTTACGTGATAGAGCCATGCTGCAGTTATATTAATAGTATAGTTGTAGAACAAATGGGTCGGCTCGACCGGGGACGGACCACGCTCTCACAGAATACCAGCGTGAAATAGTAGCTTAATGCTGCTGTATTTCGTATGGTGAGTGTAGATAACCGGAGAACCTTTTTACTGGTACGAGGCATTCCATCTCAGTCCTCACGGGTGACAACGCATCTGCATTTTGATTTGTAATGAAGGATAGATGTAGATGTCTATGGGCCGCAGCAACCACTTACCATCAGGTGGACTATGTGCTCGTTTGTCACTCTATTCTATAAAAAAAGTCACGAAGGAAAGGCTAGAAATGAACTCTTGGATTCTCTTATGTTGTCATCATACAGAGAACGGGACGATGACTCATAGCTTATAATTTTAAAACTTTACTATCAAAATATATTTTTTTAGTGCGAGACATTCAAAAGAAAGTACAGTATTAATTTTTATATGTTGGACAGGTAGTCTTGTCACTGCAAAAGACACAAGTAAATTATTAAATTAAAATCTTTCGGATATTAAACAACACATAAAACTAAAATATATCAGTAAATTTTAGGGAAACAGATAAACAGCAGTAAATACATATCCGAAAATCAACAAATGACCAAAACGACCCTAAGACCAGGCGATGCATTAGCCAAGTAGTCTAGCCATTAATCTCAGTAGTCGTCCGATACTCATTCGTGTTTTGTCCCCACATACGTTTGAAAAGTTGAATCTAACAGTACTTCTTTTATCTTAGATACTAATTAAACTGAAATTATAATATTATATTATAATCTGTAATGTATAGTAACGAAGAGAAATAAAAGCGTCCCATCAATGTAAAATAAAAATCATAGGATCGGGGTTTTAAAGCACTGTACTAATGAATAGCACTAGCACTTATGTTGTTAATGTAGCGTGCAATTTACTTTTAAACAGAAGTGATAGTGATACGTCGTTGCATTTTACAAGGCTCTGTGAAGTGCTAATTCGTGGACACGGTAACTTATTAAGGTTTGTGGCAGCCATAGAATAATATAATACACAATAGAATGGCTGTCAACCTTATTTTGTACGAGGTTCAGCGTCGACGGGAGCACACATACAAGCAATTACGTCGTATTATCACTACTACAAAACCGATTTGCTGTGTTGACAGACTGAGTAAATTTACACATTTTAGACTTTTGATTAATGTTCAAGATCATCATTAAAAAACCGTTTTAATTTAATACATATTTATTCGTAAATAGTGTGCAATTTGGCATTTTCTAAATAATTCGCATGCGAAATTTGGAAACGATTGTAACATCAAATATATATATGTATATATATATATATATATATATATATATATATATAATATGTAATACTGTTCTATGGTGGCAGCGAACTAAAGTGATCGGTAGTACAATTGTGTTTTATTATTCGTGTGTTTTAAGTTGCAATTAGTGTTCGGTAATTGTCAATAAAATAAATAAAGCGTCAATTTTGGTAATTCAATCGGCAGTTTTTAATGTCACTAATTCTATGCTCGTTACATTGCTATACTTTTAATTTTTCGATAATTTTATGTCAACCGTCAATAAAAAAAGTTTGGAAAATCCCAAAGTGAACTACTCATGAAGCTCATATTAAGATCGTTAAAAAATACAGGAAACAAACTCAACAATATATTTTTTTAAATTTTGTTTTTATTATTATTGAGATTCAATTTTTTTTATAATTGTGAATTGGAAAAACTCTAAACACAATTATCTTAAAACTATCATAAATCAACTTCAGAACTTCAAATTACTTTCATTTTTAGGTATTTGTACTCAGTCGTTTTCGTGTAAACTAGTTATTTTTGTAGTTTCTATCCCTAATGCAAACTAGTGTAGCATGTTTTAAAACATGCAGCACTAGTTTGCATTAGGGATTAGTTTTCTCGCGAACAAAACGTCATAAGCGCAAGGGATTTCACGGCGCTTACGCGTATCCTTCAACGTAGTATAAAACAAGTCGCTCCTATAGATTTTACAACGCAGAAGTGACACAACTTTTGTACCTACTACAAAATAATACTCTGCCTTGTCATTCAATAAATAAAAGAAGTGAAATAAAGGTCTCGTTGCAATTTAATACAAACTCTATTTATTACACATTTTTAGTAATTAAACACAAATTAATATTTAATTACCTTTAATATAAGTTTAGTGAGCTTTTGGCGTTTGCTCGTATAATCATTTGTTATCTTTGCTTCGTGGTGCAATCGAACAGTTGTATATAGATATAAACAATATTTTCTGTCTCATAGTATATGTACATAATTAGCAAATAACAAAGTAAGAAATATAAAATAATAAACACTAAATTTAATTGGAACTATATATAAAGAAACCAACAACACTTACCGATATTATTATGATGATTATATCGTATGGTTTTTTGTGGTATGGTTTTGTACAAATTTCATCCACGTTTCTCTTTTCTCATGACCCGGCCATAGAACCTTCAAAACTATTTAGGTTATTTAGGTAAAAGTCACAATTTACTTATTTTGCACAATAATAACACAACATATACTATTGACAAACTGAACAACATAATTGGCATAAATGTATGTTGCGTATCTGTGGCTTTTGTTTCATTACTCTATGATTAGTACTGCGAAATGACGCCGGTCGACAGCCCGATACTCGGAGCACTCTAACAACGCAAAAATCTTTAAAACAAATAGTTTTAAACGTTTTAAAGTCTACTTACCGATGAAATGTTAAACTATATTTTTTGATGTTCTTACTTACTACAGTCTTTACGAACATAACCAGGCATTTTGGAGTTGTTATTTATGCGAAACGAACATGACTCATCTGTGCGGGCGTTGGACACTCACTAACATAGATTACTGACTATGACTATGTACCTCACTAAACAGTTGCGGTACAGTGTACCGCAAAATCGTGCAAGGCGATGTCTTCTCTATACGTAGTAGTAATACCTCAATGATAGAAGTACACAAAGATTTAAGCTGCGTTCTGGTTCAATAGCCATATTATTAATGCCAGTGCGTAGTTTCTTAATTAAATATTGGATTGTACATATGTTATTTTCATTTGCGCATGTTCAAATGTGTTCAAATTTTTGTCGTCATCTTTATGATCTATATTTTTTTAAACCGAAAGTAACAAAGGAACTTACAGGCTCACTTGTTGAAAACGGCTACTGCAGTACAGGCAGCTACGAAGGTATTTTGACCCCTGAAGATAAGGGTAAATTGCCTTATAGCTTATAATTATACAGGCTCTCTATACTTAACAGGCAGGAATGCGCCAATGAAAGCACTGCTGCTTAGCAGCAGTAATAGATAAAAGGTTGGTTAAAACCTCATTTTATTATTTTTTGTCATAGATAAGTACATAATATATAAACTAATTATATATGTTTGTAGGTTGTATTGAAGTCGAAACGCAAAGCATCGTCATATATCTACAGGGCCATAACCCCCAGTACCCAGTAGCTCTACTACAAACGTTTCTGCTGTAGACAATTCCCCGAGAAAGAAAAAAACGAAGAAAACTATTGATATTCTTCGTAGACGTCTAGCTATGAAATAAATAAACTGAAAAATATAAGAGTACAAAAAAACGGGCTAATGAAAAAGTGGAAAAGTTGTCTCAATTGATAAAAAATCTAGAAAGGCTTCCCTCACTTCAAAATAACATTACTACTGTAATGTTGTCTAGTTCAAACGATTTGTTGCAGCATCTCATTGAAAAGGTGATTAAAAAAAATAAACACGAGTATGATACGCAACTAAAGACATTTGGCCTTACTTTACACTTTTATAGCCCCAGAGCTTACAATTGACAAAATGTAAGCAATTGAAACATGAGAACAAAATTTAACCTGTGCCTACCACATTCTCGAACACTACGAGTCTGGTACCAAAATGTAGGCTGTAAACCCGGCATCACTAAGGCAGCCGTGGAAACCATAAAGGCTATAAGTAAAGAAAAAAAGATTTGGTCACCGCCCTTACGTACGACGAAATTTCTATCCGCGAGCACATAGAATGTGTCGGGTGTAATCATCCTAGCTATCTTGATGTGGGTAATGGCATTTATGGAGATCAAGCAAACAATGCTAAAGAGGTGTTAGTAGTCATGGCAGTGGCAATTTTTTTTTTTTTGAAAAATTCCTGTTGTTTTTTTTTTAGAAGACGATTGACTGCTTCACAGAAACAACACTTCTGAAATAGTGCATTGCTTCATCAGATTTGTAAAAGTTGCTTCTATCACTTTAGGCGTAGCATCTAATATAAAAATGGCACAAATACTAGGAGCTAATTTGAGCACCGCCCCATTTAGACCGTACTTTTAGTATAGAGGACGAAAATACAATGTATATAGAGATGCTTGTCATTTACTAAATTTCGTTAGAAATACTTTTGCAGGATACAAAATTTTTATTATCATACTGATATTATTAAATACGAATTTCTGGAAAATTTCTGCCAACTTCAACATCACAAATTTTGTAAATCACATTGAATGTACGCTTAGCAGTGCAACTGTTAAGTAATTCTGTTGCAACCAGCACAGAGTTCTGCAAAGACGTATTAAAATTATGTTTGAAAATTGTCATGCGACAGAAGTTTTTATAAAGTATATAAACAGCATATTTGACACTTTCAACTACAGAAATTTACTCAGCTACGGATTTAAGAAGGCCTTAAATGCAAATAATGTTGAAAATGTTGTAGCTAAATGCGACAAAGTCTCTGAGTATATTAAAAATTTAAAAAACAAAAACCAAGTTTTGATAAAGAGTCGAAGAAAACCTGGTTTTATCGGTTTTTTGGCGAATACAATAGCTTTAAACTAGCTTTATGTCGGTTTTATAGAGTCAGGAAATTAAAGTTTCTTCCGACTCATAAACACTCTAAAGATCAAATAGATATTTTTAGTGCAATACGTTCTAAACAAGAATTTAACTACAATTCTTCAGCCAGGCTATTAACAGCAGCATACAAACGATTAATCTGCCATGTGGAGGTGCAAATCAGCGATAAAGCTAAGCCTTTGCAGATTATTAGTATTGTTGTGTGAATAAGTCAACTAGCGCCATCTAGTGTCAGGAACGAGAGCGAGGGGAGCTTTGCAGAGAATGACATCACAGATCTCTCAACCGACAGCGCCACCCGAAGAACTAAGTTTCTGGAAAGTCTATACTCGCACACTCGTCCCTTTGCGCGCATTTACCTGAATATTCGGGATGTTTCTTTGCTAATTTAAATAAATAGGCGCTGCAAGATGCGATCGAGGCAGAGTTGAACTCAGCGACACAAGCGAAGCTTCGGAGCGGAATTAAGTGATTTAGTGTGTTTAATTATTAGTGTTTTTAACTTTAATTTGTATAAAGTAAATTAAAGTGTTAATTTAGGTAATTCTATCGGCAATTTTTATTGTCACGAACCTCAAGCTCGTAACAATTGGTGTCAGAAGTGGGATAAAATAATGCCGATTTTACCTAAGGAGGAAACGGAGGGTGTCCGTACCCGAAGTCAACGCCAGCAGGAGACGGACCAACGAAGATTTGGGGGTGCAACGCCGCAGACGTCGGAGGGCCAGCCACCGGCTGCAGGCCCGTCGGTAGCTCCTACATCTGCCGCACCTGTCTTAGGTGCTCTGATGGTGATGCTGCAGGAGCAGGCTCGCCGACAGGAGGACCAGGTCCGTCGGTTGGAAGAACAGCTGCGGGGCGGACAGGATGAACAGGCTCGCCGACAGGAGGAACAGGTCCGTCAGTTGAAAGAGCAGCTGCAGAGTGGACAAGAGGAACAGGCTCGTCAGCAGGCGGAACAGGCTCGTCGGTCGGAACAGCAGATGCTCCTCATGAAGGACCTTCACGCTACCTTTGGGAAAGAGATAAGACAGGTGAAGGATAGGGTTGCTCAACACGACAACCGCCTGTCGGAAGCTGAAACCCGAATCGAAGAACATGAAACCCGAATCAACCATGTGAACAATCGGGTTGACAACGTGATGGCTGACGTGAAGAAAACGCTAAACGAACTCAAACTTGGGGATGGAACTACAGCTCCCGTAGTAGCTGCAGCACCTTCGCTACGTGGATTCAAAGTGCCGCCGTTCGACGGGACCTCTTCCTGGTCGGCCTACAAAATCCAGTTCGAGGCCGTCATGGAGGCGAACGGCTGGAATAAAAGCCAAGCCATGACTGCACTCACCCTAGGCCTGCGCGACCAAGCCTTAACTGTGTTGGAAGCTCTCGGTAAGAAAGTGACCTATGAGCAGCTTCTTGAGGCCTTGGAGGCGAGATATGGTGACGCTCACCTGGAACACGTCTTTCGCGCGCAGCTTAAAGATCGCGTGCAACGCAGCAACGAAAACCTGCAGCAGTGGGCCCTTGAGGTGGAGAAGATGGTTCGAAAAGCATACCAGTCTGTACCTGCGCTCATTGGAGGGAACCTGGTGCAAACATTCATCGACGGCATCCGCGACCTGGAAGTCAGAGCTGCTGTGAGGCTCGGGCACCACGAGACGCTTAAGGACGCCTTGGCCCATGCACTGGAGGTTGAAGCCGTGCGGCAGGATCATCGTTCCCATCGCGTCAGGGAGGTTGCAGCAGCTACAGTTCGCGACCGCAACAAAGGATACAGCCCTAGGTGCTATGGCTGTGGGGAAAAGGGCCATCTTCGATCCAGCTGCCCTAAGCGAACCCTAGAAAAGGAAGGTGAACGATCCCAGGAGGGTAGTGCGGCCAACAGCACCGCCCAGCAGCAGCAGGGAAACGAGTAAAAGCCAGAACTGCGGGGCGGGTGCTGGCTGATGTTAAAAGAGCCCCAAGGATCTCGATCTCACAAACCCATGATGGGAACAGTCTAATCGTCAAGGGCGAGGTCAACGGAATGCCGTGTAAACTGACCATAGACACTGGAGCCTCTCGTACGGTTGTTAGTTCCCAACTTATAAGTCAGTTCCTTGGGGACTCCGCATACAACCGAGAACGCATTAATTTGGTAACAGCCACCGATCAGCGTATACCCGTCCGTGGAGAGAAGGAGATGTAGTTGAAGCTTGGCAACGTGATCTACCTGCATAATGTCATCGTGGTTGATATAATGGACGACTGCATCCTAGGCCTAGACTTTGTGAGGAATAATTGTTGTGAGATCGACGTTAAGCAAGGTGTTTTGAAATGTGGACAGGAGGAAATTTTTATGGAAGGTGCGTTACCAAGGAACGTGTACAGCATTAAGAAGATTGTTCTTCCGCCGAGATCGGAAACGATTGTTTCGGTTAGTCTTCCCCGAAACGCTGGGCAAGCTCACCGTTGTGTACTTGTGGAAAGGGTAAACAATGACCTTCCATGGAAAGTATCTCGAACCTTGGTCAGAACCACTAACATCTCAAGAATACGTGTGTTGAACCTTTGCGACCGGGAACAGATTATAGAAAAAGGCACACTGGTTGGCACTTGTGAGGAAGTGGATTGGTTACGTCGGTGCCAATATATATCGAGTGGGACCCCCAGCAAGGTTTCAGAAACGAGAGTGACCACACTTTTGGAAGACTGTCGCAGTGTTCTTTCCCCGAACGAATCGGTCAAGGCGAAGAAGTTGTTACTCAAGTACGCCGATGTATTCTCGTCAAACGATGCTGACATAGGAAAGACTGGCTTAGTTCAACACAAAATAAACACAGGAGAGGAATTGCCTATCTGTCAGCGGCCAAGAAGATTGCCGGTAGCACGTGAAAAGGAAGTGGAAACCATGATTGAGGGAATGGTGAAGGATGGTGTTATTGAACCTTCATCTAGTCCATGGTGTTCACCCGTGGTGCTGGTAAAGAAGAAGGATGGCAGCATGCGGTTTTGTGTTGACTACCGCCGTCTGAACGACGTTACAAAGAAGGACAGCTATCCCTTGCCAAGAATTGATGACACGTTGGACATGCTTACAGGAGTAAAATGGTTTAGCACGCTGGATCTAAAGAGTGGCTACTGGCAAGTTGAAATTGACCCTAAGGACAAGTAGAAAACTGCGTTCTCGACGGGAAAGGGTCTGTGGCAATTCAAAGTAATGCCGTTTGGGTTGTGCAATGCTCCAGCAACGTTTGAAAGGCTGATGGAACTTGTACTTACCGGGCTAATTGGCGATGCCTGTCTGGTCTACTTGGATGACATCATCATCGTGGGCCGTACATTCGAGGAACACCTTGAAAACCTGGGACGCGTGCTCATGAAGATTCAGAGTGCCAATCTCAAGCTGAGTCCGAAGAAATGTTCACTGTTCAAACGGCAAGTCAAGTTTTTGGGGTATATAGTGTCGGAAGAAGGTATCCGCACGGATCCAGAGAAAACTGCAGCTGTAAAAGATTGGCCGGTTCCAAAAGACAAGACGCAGGTTAGAGCATTTTTGGGTTGGTGCTCCTATTACCGGCGATTTGTGAAGAACTTTGCAGATATAGCCAAACCTCTGCATAAGCTAACCAAGGAGAAGCGACATTTCTGCTGGGATGAAAGTTGTAATATCGCATTCCAGGAGCTCAAGGACCGTCTGTGCAAAACACCTATTTTGGGATACCCTGATGCAAGCAAAGAATTTGTAGTTGACACAGACGCAAGTGATATAGGACTTGGCGGTGTGTTGTCTCAACGGAATTTTGACCAAGAGGTCGTGATAGCGTACTTCAGCAAGTCGTTGTCAAAACCGGAAAGGAACTATTGTGTCACAAGACGCGAATTGCTAGCTGTGGTAAAGTCGTTGCAGCATTTTAGCAAATATCTTCTGAGGCGAAAATTTCACTTACGAACTGACCATGCTGCACTAAAATGGCTATTGCAGTTTAAAAATCCAGAAGGACAAGTTGCGAGGTGGATTGAACTACTGCAGGAATATGACAGATGAATTATCACGAAGACCTTGTCCTGAAGATTGCAAACATTGTACTAGGCAAGAGAGTAAGGGAGTGGTATCCGTGAGGATGCTCAGGGCAGACCACCTCAGCAACGAGTGGAAGGACAGCTTACAACGTGCACAGCAGGAAGATCCGGACATCAAGCCGATCCTGGAATGGATGAAGGCCAGTGCTCCCAAGCCCAAGTGGAGCGACGTCTCAACGATGAGTTCGACCACTAAAAGCTATTGGGCCCAGTGGGATAGCTTGCTGCTTCAGGATGGAGTTCTGTGCCGTAAATGGGAAAATGTTCGGGGAGACAGCTGTCATTTACAAATGGTTGTCCCTAAAGCTAAAGTACCGGATGTTCTACAGCTGTACCATAATGATTATTCAGGAGGCCATCTGGGAGTTAAACGAACTCTACTGAAGATCCGAGAACGGTTTTACTGGGTCCACTGTCGAAACGATGTCGAGGACTGGTGTCGCAAATGTACAAGTTGTGCGGCTGTAAAGGGACCTCAGACTCGTAGTAGAGGTGAATTGAAGTTGTACAATGTTGGTGCACCATGGGAGAGAATAGCCATTGACGTGGCGGGGCCGTTTCCGGAGAGTGAAAGCGGTAACAAGTATTTCATGGTTGTGATGGATTACTTCACTAAGTGGCCAGAAGTCTTCGCCATTCCAAATCAAGAAGCTTCAACAGTTGCAGATAAACTAGTTCATGAAGTCTTCTGTCGTTTTGGAGTACCTTTAGAGATTCACAGCGATCAAGGAAGGAATTTTGAGTCTCAAATATTCCAGGAAACTTGCCGAGTTATGGGTACTCATAAAACAAGAACGACTTCTTATCACCCGCAATCTGATGAAATGGTGGAACGATTTAATCAGACATTGGAGAGGTACCTAGCAAAAGTTGTAGACAATCGGCAACGAGATTGGGACAAGCACATACAACCGTTTTTGTTGTCATATCGAAGTTCTGTTCACGAAAGTACAGCAGTGACACCAGCTTTCGCAAACTTTGGAAGAGAATTACGGCTGCCTGCAGACCTGATCACTGGGATACCACCTGATGCCCCACGCAGTATAACCGATTATGCATGTGACTTGCGGAACAAAATGAATGACATTTATGAGCACGTCAGACAATCGGGCCAGCAAATGTCTGAGAAAATGAAAACCCGGTATGACCGCAAAATGAACAATAAAGGGTTCAACGAAGGTTTATTAGTGTGGTTGCACAATCCAGTCCGCAGCAAAGGGAAATCTCCTAAGCTTCAAGCTAAATGGGACGGCCCGTACCGGATTGTAACCAGGATCAACGATGTGACCTACCGGATACAGAAAGGCGCAAGAGGGACTCCTAAGATCGTCCATGTGGATCGCTTGGCGCGTTATTATGGGACCGATAATGCTCGGGACGAGCATGTCTTAGGAGGGGGCAGTGTTGTGTGAATAAGTCAACTAGCGCCATCTAGTGTCAGGAACGAGAGCGAGGGGAGCTTTGCAGAGAATGACATCACAGATCTCTCAACCGACAGCGCCATCCGAAGAACTAAGTTTCTGGAAAGTCTATACTCGCACACTCGTTCCTTTGCGCGCATTTACCTGAATATTCGGGATGTTTCTATGCTAATTTAAATAAATAGGCGCTGCAAGATGCGATCGAGGCAGAGTTGAACTCAGCGACACAAGCGAAGCTTCGGAGCGGAATTAAGTGAATTAGTGTGTTTAATTATTAGTGTTTTTAACTTTAATTTGTATAAAGTAAATTAAAGTGTTAATTTAGGTTATTCTATCGGCAATTTTTGTTGTCACGAACCTCAAGCTCGTAACAGTATGCTCAACCTACAATCATCGTGTACTATAGATACATTAAATACTACAACTGGTCTTAGTGCAATGATGACGCCAAACGACGATGTGGCTAGTGGCCCAGACCAAATCGATAATGAAGATTCTAATTTCGTATCATCTATGCCATGGATTCTTGAAAGCATGAAATCTATAGTTCAGTCCATTGTTCAATACATATGTGGTTACATGGTGAAAAAATTGCAAATAAAATTAAATGCGAATCCGGTGTAAATGTACTTTATGGTGAAGTTATGATGAGGGTCACCTTTAAACATGAAGGATGTAGATGGTCTCGTTTATCTCTCTCAAGACGTTTATGGGATAGGTATTCATTCTGTACGAGTTTTTCGAAAATATATGAAACGAAAAAATGTAAGCGAAAATATGTTTCGAAAAGTAGTGAACGAATGCCTTGTGTCCCGCAAAACTTATTTTGACATACTTGACAAACATATGTATGATTCACCTGCAATATAAAATCGTAAACACTTAATTATTAAATTAATAATCGAAACTTATTTGACTATTAAATTGAAGTTTGAAGCAAAACTGCAAAATAACTCCAAGGCGAGCTTTTACAAGAAACTAGTTATCTTTGGTGAACAATAAAAATCACTACCTTTTTGTTTATTTTATGCCCTCAAACATAAAGATATTCATTTTATTTGTTACACGAACAGAGTACTCTGTATCGATAATTGAAGTTTTTTGTCTCACCCTAATCTCTCCGTCGCCAATCTAATGTATACTATATCTATGTGCTGTTAAGTGCTCTAAACGTCGGGATTATAAAAAATTATATACACAATAAAATAAAAACTAGTTTTAATTTGCAATGTCACAGTAATTCACGTGAATATAAGAAAACATTGAAGAATTTCTTAATTAACCCCATTAAAATATAAAAACTAAATTAAGTTCACGTACTAAAATTATTTAAAATTCACAACCCTTTTTTTTCTTAGAACTGAAATGGAAAATTTGCTTACAGTCAAGCAGACAGTAAATTGCTACTGCAGGTTATGGAGCCTACAGTCAACTTTAAACAAATATACAGAAGTCTATATCCGAAGAAAAACAACCTGACCAGTGACAGGACCAGCGTCAAAAGGGCGTAATATGTGGTGCTCCTGGCAAAAGAAGTGATTAAGCAAATCGTCGCAACAATGAGAGAAGGCCGATATGTAAACGTTTGTATCACTTAGTACACCGCACACGTCGTTATTTTAACTTGTAGATAATAATAAAATAACATTTACAAGGCATGCTGATAAACTAAATTAATTATATGGCCAAATAAATAAGCAAAATAATAACCATTAAAACTCTTCGACTATATATATATATATATATATATATATATATATAAAAGTGGAAATTACAATCATGTTATAATTTCCTCACGAAAATTTCTTGGTTCCATTCCTAGCTAAGGAAAAAGAAAACTTCATGAATTTCTCTGCCATATAAATTATACGTCGCAAGGAAAATCTTAAATGAATAATAACCGTAGTTCTTGGATTTTGAACTCGGTATCCTTTAATATTCATGCATTTTTTTTCTAGAAAGGAAACATAAAAACTACTGATTTCATTTAGAAACACGTCAAACTATATATCTGTTTATATATTTTTTGTATTTATTTTATTATTATATATTTTACTTATCTATTTACTCAACATTTACAAGCCGGTTTGGTTATTTTACGAACGAATTATTGCTGTCATATTTCTTTTTTTGTACTGTTTCATGCGAATTGATGATGGTTTATGTTGAATGTAATGTTTAATATGGATTTTTTAGTCGTGGCAAAGCTACGGGGACGACAACTTTCTTACAGAATAATAGCGTAAAATAGCTGCTTAATGCTGCTTCGGTACGGTGCATACGGTGAGTGCAGAGAAACAGAAACAATTTGTACTTGAATCGAGGTATTCCATTTTAGTCCTCACGGTCACTATGCATCTGCCTTTTTCACTAATTCTTATTCGAGGATAGTTTTCTATATAATGAGGGTAACAAACGAACACATAATCGAACTTAATTAACCCCGAACATAGCCCTCTCCATAGCTCGCTGAGTGACCTTGAGCTTCCTCATGGGGCCAGCAGTGAAGGACCACTTCTCTGATCCATAAGTCATCACTGGCAACACGCACTGGTTGTACAATCTCGTTTTCAAGTTTTGAGGTATACCTGACGAGAAGTGTGACGTTTGGCGTTTTATTATTGAATATTCAATTAAATTAGAGTCAAAAAGCACAAATAAAGTGACAAATAGAATTTCGGTCAGTATTCTAAACACTAACAACATAAGAAGATAATGATTTCTTAAATTTACGCGAACACTACACATTGAATAAAACTAAATTTTACGAAACGTCGGATTTTAAAAATAAGTAAAATCAGTCAAATAAACGCGATAAAATCCGTAAAATTTAGTTTTATTCAACACAAGAAGAGCTTTCCTCCTTTACATAGAGAACAGATAAACGAGAGTGTGTAGCGCACCCGTAATTAACACCGACACGCTGTGGGGTGTAAGCAATAGTTGATTACTATTCTTATAATATTTATTGCATAAAATCAAATATATATATATATATATATATATATATATATATATATATATATATATATATATATATATATATATATATATATATATATATATATATATATATATATATATATATATATATATATATATAAAAATCTTAAGTAAAGATTTATTAGGTACAGCTTATTCAAGTGGGCGAATTTATCGGCTTCGTTATTATGTTTTAAAACAAATACCATCTAAAACCCTTACATACGTAATCACAATGAAAAAGTAAGCCGATAAATATTTACGAAATATAAATTCACTAAAAACTAACAGACATATTGAAAATACTCGTACATTGGATTTTATATTGAACTGAAAGCGGAAACGTAAAAACCAGTACTAATCTAAGACCAAACTTCACTACCTATTTATTCAAGTTTATTTTTGTAAGATTTAATTTCATCGATTTCTTACGTGTGCAATAATATTCTTTATGAATTAGGGAAAATCGTTCTCCTTCGCATCACCTATATTTAAATTTGTTTAAACGATCAAAGGTAAACTGAAACGCTTCAGCGACTATCAAATAGCAACAACAGAATTACTAAACGTACATTAGGTTTCCTTAAGAACTCATATTTAAGAAATACTTAAAAATAAATATTTTCATTAAAGGGTTCTAAAATTAAATCACAAAATACTAGGTGCAACCTGCTTGTGTGAGCAATTTTTATAACAAAGCTATAGCAAGGATAGCTTGAGTATGTTGGGAGAGCCGTGGTAGCTCAGGAGCTACGCGTTTTTAATAATGCCTCGTTTCCATTAAAAAGGGTCTCCGGTTCTCTACACCCATCATACGAAACACAGCAGCGTTGACCTATTATTTTACACTGGTTTTCTGTGAGAGCGTGTTCCTTCCCCAGTCGAGCCGAACTATTCTTGCTACAACTATACTACTTATAAAGCCGCAGCATGACTATACAACGTATAGCATACGTGCCAAAACAGTGGTATGTCAAAGTTCCTTAAGTATATTAGCAGAGACTTGTGTTTATTCATTTTACAAATGTAGGCTTAATACATCGACGGAAGAAAACGTACACGTCGTATCCAACACATTTAAACGTACTTTAATCTCTCAAACACCAAGTGTCGATATTCCATCAAAATTCAAGAGGTCAAATTTGACCGCACACACCCACAGCACTTTAACCTATAAATACTTATGTTTAGAGACTACTTTTCTATGAAGAAGTGTGGCATTATAGAATCAATATAAAATTTTCTATTCTCTAGTGAATTAAAAAACAGCCTATGTATATTAATTTATATTCTACGTTCATTACGTTCGCCATTTTTATTTGGATGTCGTTGTGTTGATTTTTGGATTTTTCTGGTGTTTTATAAGTGTTTACTTGTGTTTTCTTACAAAATTCTATAAAAGTTTTTGTGTGCATATAATTCATCTTTTCACGTAAATAATTTCGAGTAATAAATAGAAATAATTGTGATTTTCACGTTGCCAACATCCGCTTGGTATGTATTTTTTTTGTTATAAAAATACAATAAAGATTTTTTGTAATGAAGTAAAATCTATTACAGAATAGAGAGTTTTGTATAGATTTTACAATGCCAAACTTCTTCATGAAAAAGTAGTCTCTAAATATAAGTTTTAGTGGTTCTAAGTGCTGTGGATGGGTGCGGTCAAAGGCGACCGCTCGGGATTTGCCAGGCGCATGCGACTACATGGGAATTTTATGGGGATTGAAGGGTTAAGCAACTCACTTAATGAAAGTTATTGTACACTACAAGCCAAGCATAACTACATTGCTGAGGCTCGCGGCGCTCCATGCGATTAGATGAATCACAAAGATTCAGCTGAAGCGTCTCTCTAAATATTATTAACAAACTACTGGTTAGTTACCGGTTGCAACAGATTTATATTATGCAATATAAATCTGTTGATAAAAACACGAATATTAAGAGGTATAATCTAAGTTAAATACAGTAATTAGTAATTTTGAGTTTTCCTGATTTTCGTCGAATTCAATTTAATTTTGAGAATTTTTGGAGCAGCTGAATTTCCATGTCCTATAAAAATCTGCAGAGACGTAGCATGGTTTTCAGCGGTCCCAAGCTGCTAGAGCGAGAAAATGCTGCCTTTTACCCCCTTCCTAACTTATCATCTCAATTTAAGTAAGTCTGTCTTTGTTGTCTTTTATCTTTTAGTTGCCTAATCCCATTGTTATGATTACTATGTATATATATTTAAGGATTTTTAGCCAAATGCCTAGCACTTTACTGCGGCGTATTAAGCGCTTTGGCAAAGTGACTCCTACGATACTAATTAAGGTTGGGAAAATAAATTTTTATAGGTATAAATATTTAACAAAAATGTTAGTTTATATAAATATTTGTATAACGTCTAGCGGCGGTGTAAGTACATCCATTACTTCATATCGTCCCCTTCGTATGGCAGGAGGCGATAGAGGAAAACAGTCCAGGAGATGGGCCGCAGCATCTTATTATTACTAAAATATAAAAAACTTGCGTTGTCAATTTGGATTCAAACGTGGCAACTCTAGCGTATGTCAGAAGCCAGTATGGTGGAGAGCAATGGACTCTTGCTAGGCTATAATTAATGATAATAATCTATACAAATAAATAAAATTGTCTGTTTTTCTGTGTCTGTTTTTAATGTAAAAATAAGTTAACTAGTAACTTTTAATAAAAACACAACTATAAATTTTTTGTCTATCTGTCTGTATGTTCCGGCTAATTTCCAAAATGGCCGGACCTATTTTGATGAAACTTTCACTGGCAGATAAGGTTCCGCGAAAAAAAACATTAAATTAATTGTGATAAATTACACGCAGGCAAAGTCGAGGGGAAAAGCTAGTGAAATATAATTTTAAGCTAATAATCATGTCACTCTTTTGAATTTTAGTGCTAAATAATAAAAGTAAGGTAAGGCCTAACTCTACATCTGTTATAGACGCAATTAAGGATGATCGGCAGAGATAACTTTTATGTAATTTTACTTGATTTTGCATTACAGCTCGTGGACTCCTGCACGATAATAATACAATATGAAATATAGATGTAAACTCGTTGCCTCTGATGCAATGATTCGGTGTTAACAGATGTACAAAACCAAGACTCTACATGAGTTTCATCCCTTCATTCGTTACAGCAGATTAATCTACATGGCGACTACACAGCTACACGTCTATTTTCAACACCCTCTCTGAACTTACAACAAAATACTCCGCCTTTCAGTCCACAGTATTTCGTATTTATAGTCACCCGTAAAAATGTTGGAAGCGCCTGAGGTATGACTAATGTCACTTTTTAAAAGGTGAACGTGGTTTTATGGCATGCATCACAGTCATATATTGCTTATTAAATCCCGCTCAAGGTTTCAATCCCGCTCGTAACAAGTTTTTGTGAGCCTAAAAATATATCAATTATAATACTTATATTAATTTGCAACCATCCACTTAATTAACTTCGATGATGTGTCTTACCTGGATTGAAGAACAACTCCCGCCCTCCCTCAATTGCGTGCACTAATCCCGGCACCACTACTTCCAACACCACTTTTCCGGTAAAGACACACCATCGACGTTAATACGATACGTGTTTCGCCTCTACATGAGGCATCTTCCGGTGATGTAGACTCTCCGGCAGCTGACCGCTAAGCGGCAGTGGTTCCGGGAGTAGTACACGCAATTGAGGGAGGGTGGGAGGTGCTCTTCAATCCAGGTAAGACACATCATTGAAGTTAATTAAGCGGATGGTTGCAAATTAATATCTTTATTATAATTGTTTTGATGGATTTCCGCAAAGTAACGTCTGATTCTATCAATTATCTAAAAATATATTGTTATATCTGGAATAACATCCTTCCTGTATAAACGCTTAAGTACGTAATATTTATACGATTTTTGCATAATAAGGTAAGGTTACCTGTGAATTTTTGTATTTATCTCTCTTATAAATTACAAAGAGTTGTGCATCTTAAAATTTATATGAGTTTTACAGTGCACTGCTAGTACTCGCACAACTTATATTTTGCTTCTATTTCCTGGTGGTTTTCGGGTTCATTATCTAACTAGACTCTAGGTTAGGTAGTCAGGATTGTTACTGGTTTTGTCCAGTCAAGTTAGTTAGGAAGAGTTTGTGTTACAGTTTAAAGGATGAGAGCGCCAAAATAATTATATATATAGCAACCTTAGCCTAAAGGGGTGACGGGGCACTGCTTGCCTTCTGTCTGAAGTTCGATAATGTTGTGCATTGACTGTAGCAGACATATATACATACATTCAGGTAGATTGTTAGCTCGTTTGTCAAGTTATTGTTACAATAAACCTTCCAACTAGGCTTGAAACACATGCTGTGGAATAATGGATTTCAACATACACCGTTAAGTTTTATAATCCGCACTCTAAGCCATAAAGTTAACATGCATCGTGGATTTGAAGTTTGAACAGAGTGCAATGTATACGTAAACTTGTCGCTTGGGGATAAAGTAAGAATATACCTGTAAAGAAATTGAGAGCTTTCTTGTAGACAAGATGTTTATGACAACGGATTAGTTTTGTTTGGGTTTTAAAAGACACATTTAATATTTTTTGTAACATATAAAAAGAGTTTGTTGAATCTTTATTTAAAACCTTTGAAAAAAGAAAATAAGTAATTCGTTCCATGTTATGAATATCAGTTTACAAGACTAAACTAATAAAAATCTGTTACGACTCTGATTTTGCATATCTTTATTGCTTAAAATTTATTTGATTCCATTTAGTCGGCAGAGCGCACCAAATTTGTACAGTTGTTGATTGTTGATAATTGCAGACGAAGTTTACATATTTCTCTTTAAGAACTTCTAAACTTATGGATTAATAGAAATAAATGAGTTTGATAGCGATTGATTTTTAGTAATGTTTAATTATTAAAACAAGACACTTTAAACTTTTCTTCCTGTTGCAGATCGCAAATGTTGAATTATTATCTAGTTAATTAGTATCAGCTTCCAGTAGCCAAATGATTGGAAAAGTCAACGACCTGTTACTCTTAATCATGTAGGGCGTATTATTTATAGTTAAGAATTAATTCAGCGACAGAATATCACAATATTTTATTCAAAATGACCAAAACACTTTCAAAATTACTTAAATAATATTGTTTCTTGTACCTTCAGGTATTGTACCTTATCGTTATGGTTAGCTTTTTTATAGAATAGTAGGTCATAAACGAGCACACAGACCACCTGATGGAGTGGATGCTGTACTCAATAGACATCTACATGGATCCTTCATTAAGAATGAAAATACAGATGCGTTTTCACCCGTGAGGATTAAGAGGGAATGTCCTGTCACCAAAAGGTCAAGCTACGTGCAGATACGTAGAACAATTAACATGGTAAATAATGAAATAAAGCTTATGTGTGATATAACTTTAACTTGCTAATCTTGCTAATAAAGTTAAATTAATTTGCATAGAATATTTAGCGATTTAAAAAGTTATTTACTTTGTGCTAACTAATCGCTAATTGTGATTGATTATGTTATATTTAAGGAATATTATATATTTTCGACAAATTTTATATTATACTAACGGAAATTCTTTAAGGATTACCAAAGATGACACCGATAACCTCAACGTCGAGATATGAAAATTTAATGTTCATACTTTGTAGAGAATGAAACAGGCTCTTTGCAATTGTAATGCGGCCGCTTGACTATCTACGTTTTGCATTCAAAGCGCTGCTCAATTTAATAGGGTTTTTATACCCCATTAAATTGAGTACTATGCAATAAAACAGAAACTGAAAAGAGATATCTAGGTTCATGTGAATCTTAATATCTTCTGCCTCTTTGCAATTAAGAGAATTGCCGCGAAATCTTTTAACAACGCCGGCCCGTATTTTTCACGTAAAAAACTGTAACAGCCTATTTCACCCTCTCACGGGTTGAATTTTCTAAAACACTTTCACTTCGATAAAAAGTATATAAGCCAAATTTCAAGTCGATAAAGCGTATAGTTTTGAAAATCCCGTGATGAGTGAGTGAGTAAACTCTCACTGATGAAACAAATGCCTTTTTGAATATACCCGCATGCTTTGTTCACTTTCATGTCAACCATGAAGACCAATTTTGATTGGTTTTGATTTTTATCCGATAGTTACAGGTACAGAGTAACGTTTTCCTAGAGCCAATTAAACTAGATTTCAAAATTCTTTTACTAAGTTCGCGAACTTTCTTATTTCTTAGACGAATTGAACGAGTTTCTAAAATACCATTTTGCGAATACACTAAGTAAAAAGTCCTTAAACTTCGATGTATACATAGCTACAGCAGAAAAGAAAATTAAGTTTATGAAGTGATTGTTTACATCAGCCAAAGTTTGTCAAGCTATTCAGGGCCGATTTTAAAGAAAGCCGTAAGGCATTAAGTCTGCCCTTTACAAAGAGGCCGTTTTCAATCACCTCTTACAAGGAAAATCATATAATTTTCATATTTCGACGTTGTTGATATTATCGGTATCATCTTTATCTCTTTTTATCATATAATATTTCGTAATCAGCAGTATTGGCTTTAAGTTCAAGTATAGTGGACTCATTTTTGGGCAATGAAGGAAATGCGGGATAAGAACCTTAGAAAATATTAAAAATAAATTAAAATTACTCTGTAAAGGCGGCATAAAAAATTCACCACTCTATATATAACCTTGGGTTATCGTTAGAGAAAATAAAAGGAGATGAAACAGAAGGAAGCTTCTCTCCTAGCTTACACATACACTGTATACATGTATGTGAACGTGACAGTCAGAAGTGTTCAGCGTTTTTTCCCTATATCAAAAGAGCTATATCATCATCATCATCATCATTACAGCCTTTCACAAGTCCACTGCTGAACATAGGCCTCCCCCAAGTAATGCCACAAAGCACGGTCCTGAGCCACCTGCATCCATCGACTTCCTGCATGTCTTACCAGGTCGTCACTCCATCTAGTGGGGGGTCGCCCTACACTACGCCTACCGGTACGAGGCTGCCACTCGAGAACCTTTCTTCCCCATCGGTTATCGGTTCTTCGAGCTATATGGCCGGCCCATTGCCACTTCAGCTTACTAATCCGTTGGGCTATGTCGGTCACTCTGGTTTTACTGCGGATATCCTCATTTCTGAGTCTATCACGCAGAGAAACTCCGAGCATAGCCCTCTCCATAGCTCGCTGAGCGACCTTAAGCGTCCTCATACGGCCAGCAGTGAAGGACCACGTCTCAGATCCATAAGTCATCACTGGCAACACGCACTGGTTGTACAATCTAGTTTTTAGAGATTGAGGTATACCTGACGAAAAGATATGTCGTAATTTCCCGAACGCTGCCCAGCCGAGTTGAATCCGTCGATTGACCTCTCGGTCGAAGTTGGACTTACCTAGTCGGACTATTTGTCCCAGGTAAACGTACTCGTCAACAACTTCGAGCATAGTGCTCCCAACAACTACCGGCATAGGTGTGACATGGACATTGAACATGATCTTTGTTTTGTCCATGTTCATCTTAAGACTTATTCGTTGGGAGGCACTATTGAGGTCATTGAGCATAGTGCTTAAGTCCTCCAGCGATTCTGCCATAAGGACTATATCGTCGGCAAATCGAAGGTGAGTGATGTACTCGCCATTGATGTCAATACCGTATCCTTTCCAGTCCAGTACCTTGAAAACGTCTTCCAATGCAGCGGTGAAGAGTTTCGGGGATATAACGTCACCCTGTCTTACACCTCTCTGCAGATGGATAGGTCTCGAGCTCTGGTTCTGTACTCGGATAGCCATCGTAGCCCTACTGTACAAACACTTCAGCACTTCGATATACCGACAGTCAAGTTGGCACCGCTGAAGGGACTGTAGCACCGCCCAAATTTCGACGGAATCAAAGGCTTTCTCATAGTCCACATACGCCAGGCAAAGTGGCAGATTGTACTCTTCAGTCTTCTGTACAATCTGCCGCAGGGTATGTATGTGGTCTATGGTACTGAAGCCTTTTCGGAAACCGGCTTGTTCGGGAGGCTGGAAGTCGTCAAGTCTGCGTGCGAGACGATTCGTAATGACTCTCGAAAACAGCACGTAGACGCGGCTCAGAAGGGAAATCGGTCTGTAGTTCTTTAAGAGAGCGTTGTCGCCTTTCTTAAAGAACAAGACCACCGCACTTCTGCTCCACGCCTCTGGAGTAGTGCCACCATGGAGGACGGAATTGAAGAGCTTCTGAAGGACTACAAGTACCGGTGTTCCACCCGCTTTCAGAAGCTCCGCTGTAATTCCATCCTCGCCTGGGGCCCTGCCGTTTTTAAGGTGCTGGAGAGCCATTCTAATCTCGCTTAGACTGACGTCCGGGATATCATCGGAATAGTGTCGGATAAGACTTGCTCTTGGATCGTTACTCACACTTGCGTGTGGCTCCAACGATGATGTGTACAGCTGCCCATAGAACCTCTCAATCTCACTCAAAATCTCAGGTGTCCCGGAAACGATGTTGCCACACTCAGTCTTCAGCTTTGACAGTTGGCTCCTTCTGGCAGACAGATCTCTGGCAAAGACTTTGGAGCCCTGGTTCCGCTCGATCGCTTCTTTAATACGAGAAGTATTAAAGTTGCGTAAGTCTCGCCGCATGCACTTGGAGATCTGTCTGTTCAGTTGCCTGTATGCTGTCAAATCTGTTGACGATTGCAGCCTCATCTCCCGTCTAACAGCCATGAGATTAAGAGTGTGATCGGAGAGTTTTTGTGTTCTTCTGCGGCGGGTCTTGCAGAACTTAGCTCCGACCGCATGGACAGTTTCCACGAGCTTGTCGTTCATATCGTCCACTGCATTGCAATCTTCTAGGCACTGGAAGCGGTTACGTAACTCGAGCTGAAAGGTTTCGGGATTCTGGATTAGAGCACGAGGGGGACAGAGCGTTGACTTCATTAGACGAGACCTCTCCAACTTAACGTTTAGGTTCAGTGTGCCTCTAACCATTCGGTGATCGCTGCCAGTTTTCACCCTTGCGATCACTGAGACATCACTGAACAGTTGGCGTCTGGTCGTCATAATGAAGTCAATCTCATTTTTTGTCGAACCGTCGGGGCTCGACCAGGTCCACTTCCTGTGGGGCCGCTTCTGGAAGAAAGAGTTCATCATAAAGAGTCCCTCTTTCTCCATAAAGTCGGCCAGCTGCTGGCCCCTTCGGTTCCGTTGCCCCACTCCAAATTTCCCTACCTTCAGCTCACCGCTTTCTCTTGTGCCTAGTTTTGCGTTGAAGTCTCCCATCAACACCGTGTAGTGGGTTCTGGAGGAATGTATGGCTCTGGAAATATCCTCATACATTTCCTCCACCTCCTCATCGGGGTGTGCCGAGGTTGGTGCGTAAACCTGAATGACCTTCAGCGAATACCGTTTGGTGATTCTGAGTATCAGGTACGCGACCCTCGTCGACACACTCCCAATCTTTACAACGTTGTTGACGAGAGACTTGTGGACGATAAATCCGACACCTCCTTGGGACAGATGGTCGCCCTCCCGGTGATAGAACAAGTTGCCGGACTCGAGGATTGCCGTGTCCTCCCCCTCTCTTCGGACCTCGGATAATCCAATAATATGCCAGCGCAACTTGTCTACCTCTTCTTCCAGCTCCAGTATCTTCTCGTCAGTCCTCAGGGTGCGTGCGTTATATGTTGCCAGGTCGAGTCGTCGTAGGTGGCAACCGAACCTCCACCGGAGATTCTTAGCACCCCCTGCCCCGCCGTTACCATGGTCGCCACCGTAGCCAGGAATAGCGGGGCCGCCGGGGACTGGGGGCCGTCTTTTTGTGTATTTGTTCATTGGGGGGTATTTGCCGTAGTTGCCACGCTTGGCGAGCGGGTTGGCAACCGCAGTTTTTTATTACGTCACAGTTGTCATCAGGAAGATGCTGCTGCCCATCTCCTGCCTGTCTCCCTCTGTCGCCTCTTACGACACCCACGGGAAGATATGGGGTAGTGGATATTCTTAACCGCCACTACACGGCACAAAGAGCTATATAGATAGATACAAAGAAAAGAGGCAGTATAATTGCGGGCAGTGAGGCATTCCTGTATCCCGAGGTGACACGAGGTTTGTAGTGTTCTTTGTTTGAAGTTGGTTGCTGGTATCCATGGACTACAGCAGCCACTTACCATCAGGTAGACTGTAATAAGAAATGTATGACTAGCATAGCCGTAAGTTGAGGTCTTCCTGTCTCAGAATAAAATGCTTCTTGGTGTATTCTACAGTCCCTCTCTTTCTGTAAACTATTTTACTTCTTTCGAATCTCTTTTGGAATCACTAGTCCCTACGTATAGTCATACTATTTTGATGGGAGACTTTAACACCTGTTTGCTTAAAGGCGACAATCGGGCTATAAAGCTTAAGTCTATAATTGAAGCGTGTAATATGCAAATCCTACCCCTTTCTGCTACTCATAACTTTCCTAACTGTACTCCTTCCCTTCTTGACTTAATTATAGTGTCATCTTCAACACTGGTTTTCAAAAACGGACAGTGTCCTACTGATGCATTCTCTCATCACGATTTAATTTTCCTTTCGTATAAACTACGCCCTCCTAAGATCAAACCTAAATTAGTTCTGCGACGTAATTTTGGAGGAATGGATGTTGACCAACTTTGTGAAGATGCGCATAACATTGACTGGTCAGTGATTGAGAAAGTACCGTGCATTGATGATAAAGTTGAACTTTTCTGTTCCTTACTTTCTCAGCTTTATGACATTCACGCGCCAATGCATTACGTAAAACTCAAACATTTACCTGCTCCATGGCTCTCTGATGATCTGAAAAAACTTATCTTGAAGAAAAATGTAGCATTGTCAAAGCTTAAGAGGAATAAAACAGAGGAAAACCAAAGGAAATACGCCAAAATCAGGAATCGCTGCAACACATTATGTAGAGATGCACAACGAAGCCATATTCATACATCAGTCGAGAGCGGTGACTCATCTAGGGTGTGGAAGTTTTCTTAAAACAGTTGAAGTTGGAAGAACATCCCTAAATGCCTTACTTCCTTGTGTTGATGTTGAACTATTAAATCAACATTTTTCTAATCCTTCTAACTGTTTTGATAGAGAACAGAAATTGCAAACACTTCGTTCTCTTTCTGTAACTCCGACTCTTAATTATCCTCCGTTCGTTTTTAGTCAGTTTACTGTATGTGATGTTAAGAAGATCATATTATCCATCTCCTCAAATGTGTCGGTAGTGACAACATTAGCCGTAATATGATTATTCCTCTCCTTGATGTTATCGCTCCTACTATTACTTATTTACTTAATGCATATGTCTCTTCGTCTAAATTCCCTCAAGCCTGGAAGAGTGCACATGTTATACCCCTTCCGAAGAGATCCAATCCTGTCAACCTTTCTGATTTCCGTCCCATCTCGATCTTACTAAAGTCTATTCTTACTAAAGTCTTCTAAAGACCTTTCTAAAGTCCTTGAAAAACTTATTTTCCAACAGCTGACCCTTTTCCTTAATAAGCACAATTTGTTGAATCCTTTACAATCAGGTTTCCGTCCTGGTCATAGTACGGCTACTGCTTTAATCAAAGTTACTGATGACATACGGTGGGGTATGGATAATAAACAACTCACAGTCATGACCTTGCTGGATTTCAGTAATGCGTTCAATACTGTTGATTTCGATATACTGTATCTCCATCAGTAATTGACTGGTTTCAAAGTTATCTCCGTGGCCGTCGGCAGTGTATTCGTGTTGATGAAACCCACTCATCTTGGTGTGATATTACTGCAGGCGTGCCGCAGGGCGGCGTGTTGTCACCTTTACTGTTTTCCATTTTCATTAATTCAATCACTCATAAAATATCTTCTCTCTACCACATGTATGCGGATGATGTTCAGATTTACACCCAGTCAACACTTGAGAATTTGCCGAATGCAATCTCTACATTGAATAACGATTTAAATATTATTCATGAGTGGAGTAAGTCATACGGCCTAAATGTCAATCCCAAAAAATCACAGGCGATTATTATTGGTAGCCGGAGCTTCATCTCAAGAATTGACTGGTCCTCCGTACCACCTATCGAATTCGATGGCATTGTAATCCCTTACTTTGACAGTGTCAAAAATCTTGGTATTTATTTCGATAACTCCTTAAATGAGCCAACTGAATGAGGTAAGTAAGAAAACCTTTGTCGCTCTTAGTTCACTGCGTCGCCTTCGATCATTTCTTCCCATTCCTACAAAAATTATGCTCGCACAGTCTCTTCTCCTTCCGATTCTCTACTATGCTGACGCAAGCTATGTAGACATAACCGAGGACAGAAAACACTAGTATTCGGTTCATATTTGGATTGCGCAAATTTGACCATATTTCCCAATTTCGCTCACGTCTCAAGTGGTTACCTATCCGACTTCGCCGGAATATGCATATTCTTTCTATTCTGTACTGTGTATTATTTCACCCTTCTACACCTCCTTATCTAAAGAAGAAGTTTAGTTTTGTAGGGCTTCCAGGAGAACCTCTACGCTCTTCAAGAAAATTCATTTTAAGGGTTCCAACTCACAATACTTCCTTTTTTAATAAATCTTTTACTGTCCAGTCTATCAAGCTCTAGAATGCCTCACCGTTGCGTATGCGTGAAGCACAAACGATTGTTATGTTTAAGCGACTACTTAAAGAGCATTACTTGTCTCAGTCGTTTGAACACCGTTAGAATAAATTAAGTGATTATGTATCTATTGTATCTATCTGCTTTATATTATTGTTTGAGGATTTTTTATTTATTTATGTATATATATATATATATATATATATATATATATATATATATATATATATATATATATATATATATATGTATATATATATATATATATATATATATATATATATATTTGGGTAAATGTGTAAGTTTGTTTATATATTTATATATGTGTATGTATGTATATTTATATTTACATATGTTTTACTTTATTTTTATTATATTTTAGCAATTTATAAAATTTCATGTATTACTTATTTGTATGTTATTTTATTGCATGTATTCCCTAATAAAACATTTTTTTCAAATTTTTAAGCTATTGCATAGCTTCTATCGCGGGCCTTGAGCGCGGGGACCGAATCCAGAAATTTATTCCGCCGTAACGAAAAAACCTCACGCTCCCCACTCCGACGGGCACGGAGGTGTGACTTGAAGGCCGTGCATTGTCTAACGTCGTTTCTTTTCGGCAGTCTTCGAGACGGTGTTTATGTATAAAGTGTTTTGAATATGAATGAACAAAGTGCATTCATTATTAATGAAGAAAGTCACGAAATAATAGTGAAAGAAAATGAGTGAGTATTCTATATACATACATTTTACTATTATCACAAATGCAGTACTAATTTTGAATGGAAAATATAATAATGCTATAAAGATAACCTAAATTTTTGATATTAAAATGAGCGATATTAAAAGTAGCCCTCTTTATATACACACAAACACACACACGCGTATAGTTTAAATTCTCAATATATATATATATATATATATATATATATATATATATATATATATATATATATATATATATATGGTGGAGCCACGTGTCTAAGGCTGCCGAAGTCCAATTCCCCGGTCGAACCTTAAACCTATTACGCGAGATATTAACTAAAGTGGACTGTATATGCGATTGCTTCTACGCTTACGTAAAGGCGACTACTATAGCATGCGGTATAATGCACTCGCTCTTCCCTAAAACTAAAACTATTATTTTGCCAAGTCGATGAAAAGGAATCCTGCCTGATTAGGAAAACACAAATTGGAGCGGGTTAAAACAATTATATCAGGCAGGAACTAATTAAAGGAATATTGACTCACCGGGGTTTCTTCTAGCCTGTTGAGCACTATAGCTGCAACTTCTGGAACTTCTTGTGGACAGACACTCTGGGGCCCCAGAGGTGCGTCGGGAGAGAAGCGTTGTCGTTTCAACGACGACTGCGGCGGAAAGAGAGGTCTGGTTCCAATGACTGGCGCGGCGGGAAGAGAGCTGTTGTTCCAATGACTGGCGCGGCGGGAAGAGGCTCGCGCAACGGTCGCGCGTGTCTTATATATCCTCGGCTCCGATGATTACGTGACATTCTAGAATCATCTTCTTGCCCCTCCCACCCCACCACCCCGATGTGTCGTGTCGATAGGAGGGTATGAATGATATCGTTTTTTCGAAAAAGAACAAGCGACTTGGCACCTACCGTCCGATATAAAATAAACACGAATGGGTTTTCCGCGCAACCACTATATATATATATATATATATATATATATATATATATATATATATATATATATATATATATATATATATATATATATATATATATATATATATATAATACCTACTCGCACTTATTTTAACTGAAATATAAGGTGCTTCTAAACTACAATATGCCTTGACTGCAACTGGTGGTTCTACTCATGATACTGTACCACTTTCCTCAAGGAACCCATAGTCAATTCTCAAAAAAAATTGCACTTTGTATGGAAATCGATCAGCTGATTGGCCAAGTCTCCATACAAACAACCGTGGCATATATTTTAGAAGCACCTTATATAACAACATTAGATACTGTAAAATAAAAGATATTATTTTTACTCACTCATGGTCAATTATTTATTTATATATTTCGGAACATTGTAAATGTAAACCTTATAATAAATCAGTTCCTATCTTATCATTAATCTTAATCTTAGTTCTTAACCTTAATCTTAGTTAATTAGTTATTAATCTTAGAAATCCCTGCCTAATTAATAATTAGCCATATTACAAAAATTAAATAAACTTTGTATTCTCCTAACAACTGGATCTTAACATCTGGATAGGAGTCCGTAAATTAAATAAAAAATTAATGTTTTTGATTCAACATTCATTAATCTCAAGTATTTTTCATTACAATTAAAGGGTATTTGTTTTCAACAATCATATTAAACCAACTGTTCTTGTCTATCTAGTCATATTTAAAATTTACCAGAGTCAGGTTATGGTGCAAAAACACCAAAGATCTTATCAAGCCTTATCTGGCAGAAGTTTGTTACGTTTTTTTTTCGTAGGTATATGTTTCCACTAAGTACGGTCCTGAGCCACCTGCCGCTAATATGGTGATTTAACACCGAGAAGATAACGATGATAATTATAATTACTTTTGTCATTTGCCGTAAAACAACACGATAAAATATTATTTATCCATAAACATTATTTTCAAATCCGTCCCTGCGTTGTTACTCAACCCAATATTATAAATATTATTATTATCTTATAGTTATATACAAAATAAAGGAAAGTATTGAATCCTAACACAATAAAGTAAAATAACCAATCTTTTACAAAATACTGCCCATCGATGCAAAAATATCTATCATCATCATCATCGTCATCATTACAGCCCCTCACAAGTCCACTGCTGAACATAGGCCTCCCCACAGTAATGCCACGAAGTACGTTCCTGAGCCACCTGCATCCATCGACTTCATGCATATTACCAGGACGTTACTCCGTCTAGTGGGGGGTCGCCCTACACTACGCTTACCAGTACGAGGCTGCCACTCGAGAACCTTTCTTGCTCATCGGTTATCGGTTCTTCGAGCTATATAGCCGGCCCATTGCCACTTCAGCTTACTAATCCGTTGGGCTATGTCTGTCACTCTGGTTTTACTGCGGATATCCTCATTTCTGAGTCTGTCACGCAGAGAAACTCCGAGCATAGCCCTCTCCATAGCTCGCTGAGCGACTTTGATGGTCCTCATACGGCCAGCAGTGAAGGACCACGTCTCAGATCCGTAAGTCATCATTCTTTCTTATACAAACAAACATTTCAAAACATTAATTTGCTATTTCTTTATTAGTATTTAAAATTATAGATGATGTTGGTATTGTCGGTATGTTAATATATAATATATAATCCAGTATATAAAATAACATCCAGTTATTATGGTTTGATGTTATTAACGGTGTATGCTGGTGCATACTTATTAATCAATTAAAACAGACTTGATATATATAATACCTACTCGCACTAATTTTAACTGAAATATAAGGTGCTTCTAAACTACAATATGCCTTGACTGCAACTGGTGGTTCTACTCATGATACTGTACCACTTTCCTCAAGGAACCCATAGTCAATTCTCAAAAAAAATTGCACTTTGTATGGAAATCGATCAGCTGATTGGCCAAGTCTCCATACAAACAACCGTGGCATATATTTTAGAAGCACCTTATATAACAACATTAGATACTGTAAAATAAAAGATATTATTTTTACTCACTCATGGTCAATTATTTATTTATATATTTCGGAACATTGTAAATGTAAACCTTATAATAAATCAGTTCCTATCTTATCATTAATCTTAATCTTAGTTCTTAACCTTAATCTTAGTTAATTAGTTATTAATCTTAGAAATCCCTGCCTAATTAATAATTAGCCATATTACAAAAATTAAATAAACTTTGTATTCTCCTAACAACTGGATCTTAACATCTGGATAGGAGTCCGTAAATTAAATAAAAAATTAATGTTTTTGATTCAACATTCATTAATCTCAAGTATTTTTCATTACAATTAAAGGGTATTTGTTTTCAACAATCATATTAAACCAACTGTTCTTGTCTATCTAGTCATATTTAAAATTTACCAGAGTCAGGTTATGGTGCAAAAACACCAAAGATCTTATCAAGCCTTATCTGGCAGAAGTTTGTTACGTTTTTTTTTCGTAGGTATATGTTTCCACTAAGTACGGTCCTGAGCCACCTGCCGCTAATATGGTGATTTAACACCGAGAAGATAACGATGATAATTATAATTACTTTTGTCATTTGCCGTAAAACAACACGATAAAATATTATTTATCCATAAACATTATTTTCAAATCCGTCCCTGCGTTGTTACTCAACCCAATATTATAAATATTATTATTATCTTATAGTTACATGCAAAATAAAGGAAGGTATTGAATCCTAACACAATAAAGTAAAATAACCAATCTTTTACAAAATACTGCCCATCGATGCAAAAATATCTATCATCATCATCATCGTCATCATTACAGCCCCTCACAAGTCCACTGCTGAACATAGGCCTCCCCACAGTAATGCCACGAAGTACGTTCCTGAGCCACCTGCATCCATCGACTTCATGCATATTACCAGGACGTTACTCCGTCTAGTGGGGGGTCGCCCTACACTACGCTTACCAGTACGAGGCTGCCACTCGAGAACCTTTCTTGCTCATCGGTTATCGGTTCTTCGAGCTATATAGCCGGCCCATTGCCACTTCAGCTTACTAATCCGTTGGGCTATGTCTGTCACTCTGGTTTTACTGCGGATATCCTCATTTCTGAGTCTGTCACGCAGAGAAACTCCGAGCATAGCCCTCTCCATAGCTCGCTGAGCGACTTTGATGGTCCTCATACGGCCAGCAGTGAAGGACCACGTCTCAGATCCGTAAGTCATCATTCTTTCTTATACAAACAAACATTTCAAAACATTAATTTGCTATTTCTTTATTAGTATTTAAAATTATAGATGATGTTGGTATTGTCGGTATGTTAATATATAATATATAATCCAGTATATAAAATAACATCCAGTTATTATGGTTTGATGTTATTAACGGTGTATGCTGGTGCATACTTATTAATCAATTAAAACAGACTTGATATATATAATACCTACTCGCACTAATTTTAACTGAAATATAAGGTGCTTCTAAACTACAATATGCCTTGACTGCAACTGGTGGTTCTACTCATGATACTGTACCACTTTCCTCAAGGAACCCATAGTCAATTCTCAAAAAAAATTGCACTTTGTATGGAAATCGATCAGCTGATTGGCCAAGTCTCCATACAAACAACCGTGGCATATATTTTAGAAGCACCTTATATAACAACGTTAGATACTGTAAAATAAAAGATATTATTTTTACTCACTCATGGTCAATTATTTATTTATATATTTCGGAACATTGTAAATGTAAACCTTATAATAAATCAGTTCCTATCTTATCATTAATCTTAATCTTAGTTCTTAACCTTAATCTTAGTTAATTAGTTATTAATCTTAGAAATCCCTACCTAATTAATAATTAGCCATATTACAAAAATTAAATAAACTTTGTATTCTCCTAACAACTGGATCTTAACATCTGGATAGGAGTCCGTAAATTAAATAAAAAATTAATGTTTTTGATTCAACATTCATTAATCTCAAGTATTTTTCATTACAATTAAAGGGTATTTGTTTTCAACAATCATATTAAACCAACTGTTCTTGTCTATCTAGTCATATTTAAAATTTACCAGAGTCAGGTTATGGTGCAAAAACACCAAAGATCTTATCAAGCCTTATCTGGCAGAAGTTTGTTACGTTTTTTTTTCGTAGGTATATGTTTCCACTAAGTACGGTCCTGAGCCACCTGCCGCTAATATGGTGATTTAACACCGAGAAGATAACGATGATAATTATAATTACTTTTGTCATTTGCCGTAAAACAACACGATAAAATATTATTTATCCATAAACATTATTTTCAAATCCGTCCCTGCGTTGTTACTCAACCCAATATTATAAATATTATTATTATCTTATAGTTACATGCAAAATAAAGGAAGGTATTGAATCCTAACACAATAAAGTAAAATAACCAATCTTTTACAAAATACTGCCCATCGATGCAAAAATATCTATCATCATCATCATCGTCATCATTACAGCCCCTCACAAGTCCACTGCTGAACATAGGCCTCCCCACAGTAATGCCACGAAGTACGTTCCTGAGCCACCTGCATCCATCGACTTCATGCATATTACCAGGACGTTACTCCGTCTAGTGGGGGGTCGCCCTACACTACGCTTACCAGTACGAGGCTGCCACTCGAGAACCTTTCTTGCTCATCGGTTATCGGTTCTTCGAGCTATATAGCCGGCCCATTGCCACTTCAGCTTACTAATCCGTTGGGCTATGTCTGTCACTCTGGTTTTACTGCGGATATCCTCATTTCTAAGTCTGTCACGCAGAGAAACTCCGAGCATAGCCCTCTCCATAGCTCGCTGAGCGACTTTGACGGTCCTCATACGGCCAGCAGTGAAGGACCACGTCTCAGATCCGTAAGTCATCATTCTTTCTTATACAAACAAACATTTCAAAACATTAATTTGCTATTCCTTTATTAGTATTTAAAATTATAGATGATGTTGGTATTGTCGGTATGTTAATATATAATATATAATCCAGTATATAAAATAACATCCAGTTATTATGGTTTGAATGTTATTAACGGTGTATGCTGGTGTATACTTATTAATCAATTAAAACAGTCTTGACATGGCGCCTGACTTCCTGATAGCAACTTGAAAAAAGAGGGTTGCGGTTGCCAAGTGTGGCAATTATGGCTGATATACCGCCTATGAGGCAATTTACGGGTGATACCTAATTCAAACAGTGGAGTTTTGGTAGGCTGAAATAGGATATAATTACTTATAATAATGACAAAATGCTGCAATCAATCATTGTTTTTCTCAGCGTTAGAAAAAAAATATTTCCTTAAAGATTGTACATAATACGTACCCAAATACAATAATTATCCAAGTCGTTACTGCAGTTTATATAACCAAACACTCGTTGTACAATTGATTTAAAAAGAATAGCTCACTTATAATATAGGATTTATTAAAACCACTATCGTGTAATTATAATTTTTAATGAACTAAAATTTTTATACAAAAATAATGACACGTCGTAAATAGCTCTAAACATCACTTCTCTTTATTAATGTCAAAGTATTTATACTCGGTGTCCTGAACGCTCCACTAAATACCTAGGAAGAGCTCTCCTCCATTGGGTAAGGAACAGATAACAAACGAGAGCGTGCAGCACAGAGCCGTGTGACTAATTAATACTATAGTTTACTTACAAGTAAGCCGAGGATGGTGAAGTTAAATATTCCAAATATTTTCTACATCATTTGCATTTATTTTAAATTTTCTATAAGTTTACATTATCGTATTAGATGGGGTGTCCATATCATCCCGTGTCGTACGAGATGACGTGGGGATATCAAACAGAAGTGGGTACTAACCAGCCTGCCAAGCGTGGCAACTGTGGCAAGTTGTATCCTCTCTTTGAAGCTATCTATGTGCAGCAGTGTAATATAGGATTTAATAAAACCACTATCTTGTAATTATAATTATTAATGAACTAAGATTAACTAAGACTGTAATGTATGAATAATGTGACATAATTACTCCGTTGCAATTGTGTACCAAATAAACGAAAATCAAAGAGCACTGAATGAATTAGACTGGCTGAATTAGAGCCTGAGCGGCCACTTTTTTATCGCTGGTATCTTGAAAACTTAGTAAAATTACTAATAATGGCTGGTTGGAGAAATAATATGTAATCATAGGGCAAGGCATAATCCAAAACAACGAGAATGTAACAACTATTTGTCCAATTGACAAAAAATGCACTTAGTGCACCGTGCTCAGTTATGAACAAGAGTTATTTGAGAATATTTTTTCAAGTTGTAAGAAACTGGTGCATTTTTTTTAATTAAAATGTAAACAATAAAAATATTACTTTATCGCAGCAACAATAATGTATTAAATTCAAAATTTATATTTTGAAATAATAAGAGTCAATATCATGATTCATTTATCATCAATTTAGACAAGATAGCATAACACTTGATAATATTCTAATAACTCATTATAAAATCGATAGGCTTAAAAAATATATTTCTAAATTATTATTAAGCTATATGAGTAAAGTAAAGTTCACTCAACGAACTGAGAAAGCTCGGAGTTTATTTGTGTGATATAAATTATTACGAAGACACCTGCAGTAAAACTAGTGAAACCGATATAGCCAACAAGCATATCATTATTATCATATTTTATTCTAATTAATTTTTGATTAATAATTAGCTTTTATAATATAAATTAGAAAATTAAACATACTTTTAAATAATACAAATATATTACTGAAAAATTGTTACAATAAAATTGTCTTCATTTGCATTTTAAAATGAAAAAGATCATCAAGCATCCCAAAACTCTAACTAATCACCGCCAGTATCCACCTATAGTGTGACGTTACCAGACTATAACGTGAAGCTATCATATGTTTTCAAAATATGCGCAGTCTTAATATAATGCGTGAAAAAAAATTAAGTTTCACAATAAATTTTGATATTAAATGGATGGGGGCAGTTAAACCACGCCAGTGATGAAGGTGTGTGAACAAATGATTTTGTTTCAGATTAAAAAGATCATTTAATATCTACTGTCATCTAACAACCTTTTGCAGTGTGGTGGCACCGTGAGAGAATCCATTGCCCTATTAAGTCACGAGGGAATCGAATGAGGTGACTTTGGGAAATGGCAAAGGAATTTTATGACTTTCCATAAGTCATTCGGTAAACTATCTCGTTATCCCGAGTCATAAAATACCCACAATTTCGACAGACAGCAGAGATAAAGGTGCTCGCTTCCGGTACTGCAATCTGCAAACTAAATTAAATCCTCCCTACAACAGGACAAATTTATTTCCATCAGTTGATTTCGACGAGTCGGAAATGAAAAAGAAGAAGAACATTTTACCAAGAAGTTCAATATATCATGTTCATATCATAGTCAATGTCACCTTTATTTGCGAATATTGCTTTATTTGGAGTATTATGATTTTATTGTCCGTGTTAAATGATGCTGCAAGAATTTTATTGTATGTGTTAAAAGACACATAAGTTTTCAGTCCTTTCATTTGTAAATGTCTGATTTTAGTTCTAATTTATATTTCAGAAATATAAATGATTTCACACGGTTCGAAGTTGCGGTCCCATACTTTGACTTTAGTTTTTATTTTTATTCTTAAGAAAACGACGCTGATAATCATGTGCTGGCAGCGTATTTCTTATCACCCTTAAGGATGGACTGACTTTAAGTTAGGAACTCTTCTTTTTTGAAGTATAAGGGATAATATCAAGAAGACTCAACTAACTAGAGCTCATGTAATTGACACTAAATCATGCATTGTTTTTGTTATCATCTTTCTGATAACGGCAATAAAAATCGCCCTTAAATAATGCCTCATACATCGTCAACATTGCAGTCAACAAGAATGAATTATTACTTCACTGGATGATGAATAAATATAAAATCTATAGTGTTAATACAAACTTATTTCTAAATTATTCCTTAAATTAATGATTTTTCGAATTCTGGATTGTAATATGAACTAGTTTTTTCTATTTTTCTTAGAAAGATTTAGCAAATTTTTTTAAAGTATGAACCAAATTGTTAACTTTGGGCCCAAAAATCCCATTCTCCTTTTCCAGATTGTTAGCCGGAAGTCGGAAATTGCTAACCACTCAGATATAATGTCACATTCACTCACTTGTAGTATTAGTAACAAATTTATTTTTATAATAGTACGTAGGTTAATCAATAAGTTTAATTTAAACGTGGTAGAGCCATGCTGTAGTTATATTAGTAGTAAAGTTGTGGCACGAATGGGTCGGCTCGACTGGGGAAGGACCACGTTCTCATAGAATACCAGCGTGAAATAGTAGCTTAATGCTGCTGTATTTCGTATGGTGAGTGTAGAGAACCGGAGACCCTTTTTACTGGAAATGAGGCATTCCATCTCAGTCCTCACGGGTGACAACGCATCTGCATTTTGATTTGTAATGGAAGATAGAGTACTTTTAATATAATATTAAAGTAATTTTATCATTAATACTCATATTTTGTGAATATTTTCGTCCAATACCAAGTGTGGCCATCATAGTTCATAAAGTGAAAAATAATCTATTTTTAAATAAATATAATTTATTACACAAGTTATATATATTAACGAAAATATATTTCCTAATAAATAAATCAGTTTGTGATGAATAATAATCACTACATATAGATGTGTAGTGGATTTTGTTAAATGATTTATATATTCAGCACAATTTCAACACGATACTAAATATTATATAATTTAATATAATCGATAACTAGTATTTATCAAAATATTATACAAAATAAAGGCCAAATAAGTCAAATCAAAACTTGCTACTTCGCAGCAAAATTGTGCAATTTTTATAAAAATAAACTGGTATCACTGCAACCGAAAGTATTGCACTATAGTGATGGACGCCACAACTTTAGCTATCGATAAGTTAGTTCAGCAGACAAAACCATGCGGGTTTGTCTGGCGAACCGGTTTGTAGTTTTTATTTAGCTTTTACAGTAAAGTATTACAAAAAGTAGTAAATTTTTCTATTACTGGTTTGCTTTACAGATTTCTAAAGGATCCTTTTAGGCGACAAACTTGGATTGTAGCTTGTAAAAACCATGAATCTTGGATACCCAAAGGGACTGGCACCATTTGCTCTGAATATTTTGAAAAATCTTATTTCATACCACAAGCTTACAATAAAAGAAGCTTAGCTGACACTGCAGTACCAACCATGAACAAGATTTAGACTAAATATTTTTATTATTACCTTTGTGACCCCAATATTGTTCTACTTGAAAATATTTTATTACGTATACAAAAGCATTAATCGCTATTTTTTTTAATTTAATTCATATACTTATATATACAAGCTCTCTCTCTCTCTGTCTATATATATATATATATATATATATATATATATATATATATATATATATATATATAGATATATATATATATATATATATATATATATATATATATATATATATATATATTGAATCTTCTGACTTACGTAAGTAAATTAGTAAATTATTTATTTTAGGGTGATCGTGGTGATTGCACAACATCAGCATCATCCAAAAAAAGAAAGCTGGATGTTCCGGAAAAATTCCATTAGTTGTCTCGAAAGTCACAATTCGAAAAAAAAATCTTTATGTAGCCCGAGCCAACACTTAGGCCAAGGAAAATTAAACCGAAAAAATGCCTTGACATAAAAAACAATAGCATAAACAGGCTTCACAAGTTTGCAAGAAATACTTTGCCCTAGCACTTAACTATTACTCACCAAAAGCCTATCGCTATGTACATAAAACTTTTGGAACATGTTTGCCTGCACGACGGATATTGACTAAGTGATATACTACCATCGATCGCCGACCGGGTTTTACTCAAGAATCGTTGGCGTCATTAAAATTGAGAGCGGAGAGTAACCCTGACAAAAAAATTTATTGCACCTTGGTCGTGGATGAAATGAAAATTAGGCAATTGACGGAATACCATGCTAGCAGCCAAAGGCATTATGTATATAACCAAAATATCTTTTAGAACTGGCATAGTGCTCCGTCAATTGTTTTATTTTCATTTCATTTATCACTAATATACAATACAATTTCTTGTCAGGGTTACTCTCTAGTCTAAGTTTTAAAACAGTTAACGCTTTTTTTGTGTAGCCAAGTCGTCGGCCATCAATTGTACATTAGTTTAGCAAAAAATCTTTCTAGGGAATAGCCTAGGTAGATGTCACATTTTATTTTTAAGCAGCTGTCTGTTTAAAGTTCACTTTATTCAACTGTTATACAGTGTAAAACTTTTATATTTTCCTAATTTATTATAACTTTTTATAAATAGCGGTTTTGTGATTGAAGCCCTATAATAAAAATAAAAACTTGGTTAACACCGTCTAAGATGATAAACTGATAGGATTTTTCTTTTTATAAATCTGATTTCTAAAATAAGTTAATTAAACCTCCTATTTTGATTTGTTAAATATTTTAAATTTTATCCTGTATAATTTAAAATAAACCTGTAGCAAAACAATAAAGTTTTTCTTTCAATAATTTATAAGTTTTATTTCCGAAGATCATTTTTAAATACTTTAAAAAAAGAATTTCAAATAACACCTTGGTATTATTTATCTATGTATTACTTATAATCAAATAAAAACTTGTGCGGATTATGGTGATTTGTTTATCGATAAAAATATCGACATAGTGCACGCCTTACGTTGCTTACGCATTCAGCCAGCGCTATCAGTGTATCGACACGTGTACGATTTGATGGTATGCGTAAACGCGATGAACACAAACATAAATGTTGTAGTGTGCGTTTATAGTGACACGATTTAATTTTGCATTTGTAGTTAAGTATACAGTTGTGTGTTTATCTTGCGCCCCCTGATGTTGACAGAATTTTTGTTTAGGAATTAACGCGCATGGCCTCTCCAGTTAGTTGAATACTCAAAGGAAAAGACCCACGAATTACATAATATACTGACATCGAAAAGATTGTAGGCACGTGTGACAGCATTGCGGATGACAATAATGGATTTGCATACGTGGATCAGTTTACCGGGTCCGACGTTAGCCTTGACGCATTGAGTGCGCATGCGACATTTGTTTGCAATGGCGAGGGAAGCGACAGAATTTAGCCGTGATTCGTATGGTAACATGTCCACAGAAAAAGAGGTGTTATTACAAATTATAGACCTGTAGGGAAATGTCCTATTTGTCTAATAAAAATGATAAAAACTATTTACAAAAAGCAATGCTTGAAGAGGGCTTCAAGGTGTTGTTAAATATTTACAAAAACTATGACAGAAACTCGACTATCAACTCGATTGAATCAACTTTTAAAACATTTATAAAGTCTCAAAATATGCATTATAATTGATATTTTCTCAATGACAGGTATTTTAGGTAGGTTAGCTAGCATTTTCTCTTTTTTATTTGTTTAATATCCATTGTTTCCAGCAAGGCTAAGTTAAGTCCTATTTTCTGCTGTTTTGATAGATACAGTGCCATCGATCAAACGTCAAAGCAATCCCGTCGATACTTCTTTTACGAATACGCTTCGTCACGATTTTGAATTCAATTAAGTGTATGTGATCACTAGCTTCCAACTTAGGTTCCTAATTAGATTTTCTAAAAATTTAATAATTTATTAAGAGCTTAAGCGTCCAACGCAACGTCGATCTGCGATTTATAGATCGTCCTTGCAAGGTGGAGGGAATGTTCGTACATAATCCCACGCGTATGACCGGCGTGTTTCTAGAACTTACGCATAGCACTTCAAAAACAAATATACTTTTGCAATAAAATAAACGCGTGCACGGTGCGTTTGGTTTCTAAATGGTAAATGAATAGCTTATCGATTTATAAAGGCGATACGGATGTTTTTTTTACAATATTAGATATGTTGAATAAGTACATAAAAATCAATCTTCAGCATTTTCCTAATATTTTTCTCGTTGTTCGTTGTTAGTCTCCATTCCCAGGTGTTAGTCTCCAAACCCTAAATTTTACTTCTTAACTAAAATGCTAAGATGCGAAGATATTGAGTTCGTAAAATAAAAATCTTCCTTTGTCAGACAAAGTTTGATAATCATATATTATCAAACTTACTCTCAAATTAAATATATTTTATATTGTACATAATAAAAGTATAGCCATGCTTCGGCAATTTTAGTTGTATAGTTGTAGAACGAATGGGTTGGCTCGACCCATTCGTTCTACAACTATACAACTTTTACTTTTGTCACCCTTATCCTATTAAAAAAAAGTTTTAAACATGCGTCTGTTATGAAGTGATAAGTGTGGCGGACGCCAAACGTACTTATCATAAGTGGGACAAGTGTGTACACCAACGTAGGATCATTGTATCGCATATGTTGTGTACGTGGGACCAGTCTGTTTCTCCTTTATTAGGAAAATGAATGCATGGAAAGAAGTGTCAGGTATCATACATAAGAAAAAAATATTTTAGTTTGTTAATTTTTTACACGTTGCCATAAGCTGGACCAGATGACATGATGTGAATCTTAATCTTACTCGATAATATTCGTACTTACCAATGATAGATTAAATCTGACTTTTGGACCTTAAAGCAATTTTCTAGTTACGAGTTACGGGGTATTACAGTCCACTGCTGAACATAGGCCTCCACCACCGATTGCATCATATGGGGGATATTTTTCACAGTGTCACGCTAGTCGAGCGGGTTGACGATCGCATCATTTTATTTCTATTTGTTATTAGGAAGACGCTGCTGTCTTTCTCATAATTTGTTTCCCTCTGTCGCCTCTTACGACGTCCACGAAATGATACGGCGAAGTAGATATTCTCACACCGCCACTACTCTGTGGACGGTGGTCACCAAATGTCATTTCGTACTATCTGCAAGGACTTCCGGCAGCCGGTCTAACACCTACAACAAACAGTTCCAAATATAAGTGAACTCGAACGGTCATTAGCAGCTGCCTCGTTTGTGAGCAGCCAGATCGTTTGTCGCTATTAAGATAATGTGTAAATTAAGGGCGTAGTAACCAATCACAACTTTTAATTGCATTTTATTTATTTCACGTTTTCGTCTGGCTATAATGAGGCGATGTATCTCTTTCATTACACATTCCATTATGTAATCAAACTTTTTAAGTATATTGCTAAGCTTAAGATCATATGAATGAGCGATAGGGAACAGGGTGCATCCGTAGAGATATGGAAACTAAATGAAATAACACTTCTGCTAAAATGTAAGCTCCAATTGAGTTTTGAACTAAGGAATAGTGCACGCCTTGCAATACATAACGCAGTGTTGGTACCGACTTTGTTATATGGCAGCGAAACCTGGGTATGCCAGAAGAAGCATAAAAGCAAGTTGAATGCAGTGGAGATGCGATCTCTTCGTAAAATGTGTGGCGTTAGCATAGCCGACCGAAAGCGAAACGAAGAGATTCGCAATATGGCAGGATTGAAAGATGACCTTATCACAAAAATTGATAGGGGCGTACTCCAATGGTTTGGGCACGTTGAGCGAATGAGTGAAGACCGAATGGTGAAGAAAATATATAGAGCGAAAGTAAATATTAAAAGGTGTCGAGGTAGACCGAGACTAACTTTCGAAGACCATGTGAGCAAATTGCTCGAGGAGGGGAGGGTCATGAGTACTCGGATACCTAGACGTGCATGTATGAAGAAGTTAATGAACCTGAAAGAAGTGAAAGAGGTATGTAAGGATCGTGACACTTGGCGATCTGTTCTCTCTGGCTACCCCGTTAGGGATTGTGCGTGAAGATAAGTAAGTAAGTAAGTAACTAAGGAATATCTAACTGAATAAACTAATTACCATCACGCTATTATCACCAGTTCCCTAACATTTTACATAAGCGTTATGTCATTGTTATGTTTTAGTTTAAAGTGAACTTTTTATTAATACAAGAAAGAAAAATTTAGCGTTTTAAAACAAACTCAAATACAAACGCGTGGATAAATACTCAGGATATTCATCAAAATTACGTTAAAATAATGAGCTAGAAACCATCGGGCGAAATAAACGCATGAACACATCCACAAAATTATGAATTTTCTGTAAATTTTATGGAATTACATGCAAGATCCTCATTTTGTATGTTTTTCAATTATAATGCAGATTGGGGGCTAAATTTTGAGGATTTATTAACAAGGATAATAACATAACGTATAAGTAAGGCATCATCTTTCATTAAATTTGTAATGGCGGACGTAAAATCACGTTCTCTTTCATGAGCAAATATGATTAGCGTTGAAATATGAAGAGCAAACATTATTATATTTTCATTATTTACATCATTATTTACAGCCTATACTGTAAAATTCCGCTACTGAACTCTGTCTCCGGCACAGAGTTCCGACTCATAAGGTGGATATCTGGAACAATTGTCACGTTTGACATCCGGGTTAGTTGCCGCAGTTTTTACTATTTTAAGTTGTTATCACTATGATGCTGCTACCATCTCCTGTATCATTTCTGTCTATCGCCTTTTGCAACACCACGAGATGATGTAGACTAGTGGACTAAGCTCTTATACCGCCACTACACCGTGGTTAAATTAATACTTGCTCGAGTATGCTTACCGTATCTTGCAAATATCTTGCGAAGATGTTACAATACAATTTGACTTTGTCTCTAAATAAGCTCCCTTCCTATGGGCTTCCCGAGAAATTGTGCGATTGGATCACCAGCTTTCTTGCTGATCGGAGCATCAAGGTCGTTGTAGACGGTGCAAGCTCCGATTGCAAGCCTATTAATGCTGGTGTTCTACAGGGCTGCGTGCTATCGCCAACGCTGTTTCTTCTGCATATCAATGATATGTTGCATACCCGTAACATTCATTGCTATGCAGATGACAGCACTGGTGATGCTCTTTACACCGGCCGAGCCAATATTTCTCGGGAAAACGTCTCCGAGTGCCGGGACAAACTTGTGTCTGAATTCGAGTCTTTGCTGAACAGAGTCTCGGATTGGGGACGACTAAATCTAGTCCAGTTTAACCCCCAGAAGACACAAGTTTGCGCGTTAACCGCTACAAAGAACCCCTTTGTCGTATCCCCTCAGTTTCAAGGCACTCCCCTTGTTGCCTCAGCCAGTATCGGAATCCTCGGCGTCGACATATCGAGTGACGTGCAGTTTCGTGGTCACTTGGAAGGGAAGGCCAAATTGGCCTCTAAAAAGCTTGGCGTGCTCAGCAGAGCGGGGCAGTATTTCATGCCGGCACACCGCCTGCAACTTTACAAGGCGCAGGTTCGACCGTACATGGAATACTGTTCCCATCTCTGGGCTGGGGCTCCCCAGTACCAGCTCCTTCCACTTGACCGCATCCAGCGCAGAGTGGCTCGAATCGTCGACGACCGAGTGCTTTCCGATCGGCTCGATTCACTGGCGTTGCGAAGAGATGTTGCATCTCTTTGCGTATTTTATCGCATCTATCACGGGGAGTGCTCTGAGGAATTGTTCGGATTAATCCCAGCCGCCAAATTTCGTGAACGCACGACACGGCAAACGTCCCGATACCATCCACACCATCTGGATGCTTGGCGGTCCACCACTGTACGTTTCACAAGGAGTTTTCTTCCACGTACAACCTCTCTGTGGAATAGTTTATCACCGGCGATTTTTCCGGACCGATACGACATGGGGACCTTCAAGAAAAGAGCTTACTCCTTTCTAAAGAGCCGGCAACGCACCCGCAATTCTCCTGGTGTTGCGGTTGATCATGGGCGGCGGTAGTCACTTAACATCAGGTGAGCCGCATGCTCGTTTGCCCCCTCTTCTATAAAAAAAAAGCTCTTGTTTGTATATTTTTTACTTTATACACAACCACTGGATATACATGATATAGGTGTCCACAGGTTTGTTCTATGACAAGAGTATCCGTAGACCGAGGACAGCTCCAATATTGTTTAAAGTGACAAATATAGGCACGAAACTCAACTATATATGTTTTTCTCTTTATATGTTCTTTCTATGCTTTATACGTTAATTGTTTGAGCTCAATCCATAATGTCACAATTGTTTGAACCTTAGTATTAATGTCTTAATTGCAGATATAAAAGTGTGCTCTAATTAATTTAGGACGAACTTGTATACTTCCCTTATATTATTGCATGTGAGTAAGTGTTGCAACTCTTTGACACATATGTATTTAATATAGACACCTGGATACAATAACTATTCGTGCCAAACCTTTAAAAAACCAAGTAGCAAGAACTTTCACGGTGAACCCTGCACCAGTTCGATATTGACTCTTCACTTCGATGCGAAATGTATGCGCATCGTTTGACATTTTACACGCATTTAATCCAAACTTACTTTTCGTACTAAAAGCGGTTCTGTGAACTTTAAGGAAATTTAAGTAAACCAAAATTTTTAAATTTTCTATATCATAAGATACCGACGACGAGACTGTTTTGTCGATATATAGATATGAAAACATAGCATGTTCAAGAAACCAGCAACTATATAAACACGTCGTTATCCTTAGTTCAAAACGAGCTGCACACACAGCTAACCCTAGTTGAATCACTAATGTTCACCAACATAAATTATACGTCAGAGTCTGAGTACTAAGAATTTTTTTGTTTTAAGGAGCACTTTAAAAAGCCATATTAAACCAAATTATTTAAATTAGTTTTAAATTGCACTTCAAATATTTCAAGGAACTACATATTAGTTATTTCTTAACTTCTATTAATAATTTACAACCTAAAAAAATTTAAACGTTTAAATGATTAACAGATTATTTTTTGTTTGTTCGATTACTTAACAAAATTTGTTAGAGATATTTGTATATAAAATAAGCTGTGATAGTAAAAAATAAGAATGCTTTTTGAGTGGATTAAAGAGAATGAAAAAAAAACTCAAGAAACTGTGCCTTGCACTAGGACCTAACAAGAAAGAAAAGACAGAGCGCTACGTACATTTCAAATGACACCAAGCCAAAATGTGTTCATGCACATGCTCATCGTTATTGTTAGAACACGCACTCACATATTATGCATATAAAGTAATTTGCAATCAACTTTAACTCTCATTACCCTTAGCTCACATAAACATACCATATCGAATATATAAATAATTTATTGCCAAGCTCGTGTAAACGTTAGCAGCTTGAGCACTCAAAATTGATGAGAAAACATAATAATGTCCTCCAGAACGAAGCGAAGCTAGCCTCAAGTGAGACTAGCCATCGGCGAAGAGCAGGATTATAGTGCCTAAGTGTATGCGAAAGCACTAGGTGCACTACCTATTCCCTCACTCTCATAATCCGATGGGACGGTAAACCGACACAACCGGAAAAGTTCAGGCGCAGGACCTTTACCGCTTTATCGTATTTACGTGCTTTCCGAGGCACGGGGGTGAGACAACACAAACTTCCTGACTCTGGGCAGCTAATGAGAATTTGTTGACAGAAAAACTCAATCTTTGATATTTTGACCCGGGATTCGACCCCAGGACCTCACGATCAGCAGTCGCACTACTACAACTACAAGATCAACGAGGTAGTTAGGGAAATGTCAGGGAAAACATAATGCCTACGGGACACGTTATGTTCAAATAAAACGCTATGCACTGCCGCATTAATAAATTGCACGAGCTCGCTTTTGCGTTACAGCTCGCATACGTAGATGACACCAGTACTAATTGTAGTGAAGGTATTGTAAGACATGTGATCAGAAGCATTTCACTTTTTAGAATGTTAAGGAGAGATCTGCGAAGTAAGACACGCGTAAGTTATGAACCAAAAATGTCAAAACAGTTAAAATAATGCGAAATAAATAAAGCATTAACATTTATTTTGAAGTATTAAAGCAATCCATTTGTAATGGCGATATTAAGTTATAACAAAATATAATAATTTTATCACTAAAATACCATGTCATTATCAAGACTATATCAAAAGTCTCACCAAAGGTCATATATTACTCTTGTATTATATGGTCTCAGACAGCGGCTTTGGGTTTTTTTGTTAGTCGGTAGCAGCAGCGTCACGGAGAATTAACTTGCTTTGCTTTCTTCGCTTTTCTTATTATCTTGATTCGCTTTTCTTAAGATTTATGCCCTCAGGCGCTGTTCTAGAAGAAATCCTCTCCTCTGGGAGGAGAAATAAAAGATGTTATTTTTATAACATAATTTGATTTTTAGAACTTAAATCTTATATTGTGATGAAATTATGAAGGAAGTGAAACTTCTGACTTTGACCCATCCAAACTTTAAATCACCAATAATTGGGACCGTTTAAGCAAAAAAGGATAATTAATAGGAATTCAAGAGATTAGCGGAATAAAATGATAACGTAACCGGTGATTATATCAATATCTGCTGCGTTATTGTAAGCATGTATAAATAATTTTAACTTGGTAGGGTTTTTGATTAAAAAATAGACAGCGAATATGAACACCTGGCCGTATTTGTTACACTAATTTAATTCAATATTCATTCAAACGACGCTGATTCAGAAGACGCTGCTGACCATCTCCTGATTTATTTCCCAGTGTCGCCTTTAAGGACACCACGGGGATGATATTTTTGCACCGCCACTAAACGGCCAACCCGTCGATATAGCAAATGTCTCCCATACAAGGCAATCTAAGGGGAGGCTGGTGTTCAGAAGTGGACTTTTATAGACTGTGACAGTAATGGTATTCATTCATTCGTTTATTTATTACAGCCTGTCAAAAGTATTAATTTAGTAAATTATTATACGCAGCAGCGCCACGCTGCAGCTGTATTATGGTTGTAGCACGAAGGGGTCGGCTAGACCGGGGAAGGACCAGGCTCTCACAGAACACCATCGTAAAGTAGCAGCTCAATACTGCTCTGTTTCGTATAGTGAGTGTATAGATCCAGAGACCGTTTTTTACTGGAAATGAGGCGTTCCTTCGCATCTGTCAGTGGTTACAACGCTTCTGCATTTTGATCCTTAATCGAGGATAAATGTTGATGTCTATGGGCCATAGTATTTATAATATTTTAAAAAAAAACTTTCCAATACTGCACATAGACCCGTCCATAAATTACTTACAAGGCAATCAATGAGAATATATGTGAAGTAGTTCTCGCCATATAGTTGCGGTGTAAGAGAACCACTAACCCCCCCCCCCCATTTCTCATTACTGTAACACGAAACAACAGAGGAAAGTGAAAATAGAGATGAGCTGCAGCATTTTCCTGTTTGATAAACATTCACTAAGCTCAGCCATTTGAGTGCAACCCTTGGTCACATCATCTGATAACGTCATGTGTTATAGTACTCCATGTCGGCTTATTGTTGGTCAAAAATAACTAGTGTTCAGTACACACGCACACTAATAAGACGAGAACAGTGTGAATGCGGATTTAACAATAACAAAACTAAAAGAAAGGAAAATTATTAGGAAAAATATTTTAATCCTCTAAATTGAGGATTACAATATTTTTCTTAAGAGTAATGTAAGTAAGAGTAATGTAAATGTAAGTTAATGAAAGTAAAGTAAAAAGTAAAGTAATGTAAGTTAATGAGAATAGAATTATTTTATAAATTTTATTGTTTATTTATCAAAATATAGATTTATTAAGCGTGTCGTGTTATAAATTTAGTAGGCATAGAATTTCTTAATTAATCCTGTTAAAATATAAAAACGGATTCATATGAGGCAAGATCACATAATAAAATTATTTCAAATTAAATACCGTTTTTTTTCTTAGAACTGAAATAACAAATTCACTTATAGTCAACGAGACAGTAAATGGCTACTGCAGTGTATGGACCTCTACAGCCAACTTCAAACAAGTACACAGTAGTCTATGTCGTCAACATCCGAAGAAAAGCACCCTGACTAGTGACAGGGACCAGCGTCAAAAAAGCGAAATATGTGGTGCTGCTGACGCAAGCCCTTTTGGCAAAAGAAGTGATTAAGCAAATCGTCGCAACAATGGGAGAAGGTCCATATGTAAACGTTTGTATCACTAACGTCGTTGTTTTAACTTGAAGATAATAATAAAATGGCATTTACAAGGCATACTGATAATCTAAATGGATTATATGACCAAATAAATTAACAAAATAATTAAATAAGTGAAAGGGTTACTGATTCTTTATTGAAAACTAAACTTGAAAAAATGGAAAAAAACAAAAAAACACTTATGCGTAAAATGAATACTTTCTCACAAATAAAACTCTTCGACTATTTACATCATTATTATAAAATTTATAATTAATAACTTAACGTGTTTGATTATTGTTTTAAAACTTAGTGAAAATTACAAACATGTTATAATTCCCTTATGAAAACTTCTTGGTGCCACTCCAAGCTAAGGACAAAGAAAACTTCATGAATTTCTTTTCTATATAGTTTATGCGTCGCAAGGAAACGAAAATGAATAACAGCCGTGGCTCTTGGATTTGAACCCGATTTCCTTCAATATTCATGAATATTTTTTTTTCAAGAAAGGGAAGATAATAATAAAACTACCGCTTTTATTTAGGAACCCATTAAACTATATTTACTTATCTATTTACTTATCCATCAATTTGATTATTTTACGAACGAATTATTGTTGTTAGATTTCTTGATTTGTACTGTTTCATGGGAATTGATGATGTTTTTTGTTGAATGCAATGTTTAAAATATATTTTTGTGTCATGGCATAGCTACGGAAAAGACCACTCTCGTACAGAATAAAAGCGTAAAATACTCGTAGCAGCATAATGGTCTTGGAGTTTGGTACGCTGCGTACGGTGAGTGTAGAGAACCAGAAACACTTTTTACTTGAATCGAGGCATTCCGTTTTGGTCCTCAGGAGTCACTATGCATCTGCCTTTTATTTCTTATTCGAGTATATTTTTATAAAATGAGGATAATAAACGAAAACACTATCCACCTGATTGTAAGTGGATACTATGGTCCATAAAATTTGATAAACCCCGAGCGTAGCCCTCTCCATGGCTCGCTGAGCGTATTGTACAGTCAGGGTGAGTTGTATAATCTCGTTTTAAAATTTTAAGGTATACCCGACGAGAAGATGTATCATAATTTCCCAAACGCAAATTTTATTATTGTATATTCAATTAAATCAGAGTGAAAAAGCACAAATAAAATGACAATGAAATATAGCAGCCAACCTTGTCTGATGATTGCATGTTCACATTCACGAGTCAGTTCGCAAATTTAGACTGGAAATATCCAACAGATATGACCGCTGCGTTACAAATTGATTACATATTACGTTCTTATTATTAGAATGAAATAGGATCACACTCAATCACTCTCTTTATTACATGAGTGTCATAGCAAATATTTGATTCTATAAAAATAAAACAAAAATATTACTCCGCTAAACAGACCTAACATGATAACAGACGATAATAATAATAATATAATAATAATAATATAATAATAATAATACAAGACAGCAAATCAAATCTTTAGAGGAAAATGGAGTGTATAAGTATTTAGGATATAATCAGTCTAAACAAATACATCATAAAGAAATTAAAAATACATTAACAGATCAGTTTCGATATAGACTTCGCTTAGTATTAACATGTCAATTAAATTCTAAGAATATATTTAAAGCTATTAACACATTTGCAATTCCCATACTAACTTATCCCTTTGGCATAATACACTGGTCCAAAACTGAACTAAAAAAGCTACAACGCGAAATAAATACATCTCTTACGAGGCACCGTAAACACCATCCAAGATCATGCATACAAAGACTAACATTGCCACGAAATGAAGGAGGAAGAGGGGTAATAGACATAGTTAACTTACATAACAGACAAATAACTACACTCAGAAATTACTTTTATGATAAAACAGCAATATCATCAATACACAATGCCATAGTACAGAATGATCATAAATTGACATCGCTTAATATGCATGATAAAACATTGCAAAAAATGAGTTACTTACAGATAACAACACAAAAATTGACATATGGACCCAAAAGTCTCTACATGGAAGACATCGCTATGATTTGAACCAACCTACCGTAGACAAATTAGCGTTGAACGCATGGCTTCAACGTGGTGAGCTTTTCCCTGAGACTGAGGGTTTTATGTGCGCAATTCAGGACCAAATCATAGAGACACGCAGTTATCAAAAGCATATTATTAAAATAAAAAAAATTACATACCGACACATGTAGACGCTGTTGTAATGCTTCAGAAAGAATTCAACACATCACTGGTGCCTGTAAGCCGATTGTTCAGACGGACTATAAGGATCGGCATGATCAAGTAGCCAATATCATTCACCAAAAACTTGCCTTTAAGTATAAATTAACTGACCAGCCAACTCAAGTATACTATAAATATAAACCAGAAATAGTCCTTGAAAATACCACTCACAAAATGTATTTTGACAGAGCTATACTTACTGACAAAACAATACACTTTAGTAGACCAGATATAACATTAATAGATAAAGCGAATAAATGTGCTCTTATTATTGACATTGCTATACCTAATTCACATAACTTACAGGCAACAATTAATGAAAAAATTTCCAAGTACACTGAATTAAAACATGAAATTATTAGAATGTGGAATTTGCATAACGCCATTATAGTCCCTATAGTCCTCTCTACAACTGGTGTAATACCAAAAGTGCTTCATCAATCATTAAAAATTTTAGAGTTACCAAAACTAACATATATTCAATTACAAAAAGCAGTTTTACTTAATACTTGTAGAATAGTTAGAAAATTTATCTCTACAGAAAACTACCCACAACCAAACAAGTTCATGGTATCCACTTGGCTTTGTCCCGTGGTAATAACCATTAATCCAGTTTTGTTAAAAAGAAACTGAGAAAACGTAGAAAATATAAATAACAATAATAATAATAGTAATTCTGAGGGCATAGACTTGTCTATGCCCGTCAACTTAAGGACCCTTTCCGAGGCTGAAACATACCGATACCTGGGTATGTCACAAAATATCAGTATCGATGAGGCTGGTATGAAACAGTCAGTTTGCGACGTGTTTTATGCACGCTTGACCAAAGTGCTTACCAGCCTTTTGTCCGGTGTGAATAAGACACGCATATAACGGTTGGGTCATGTCTATCCTCATATATACCTTTGGCATATTCAGGTGGACTCAAACCGAACTTAACGCCCTGGATAGAAAAGTCCGCACTATCATGACGTCCCATAGGATGCATCATCCGAGATCGTCGGTAATGAGGCTGTACTTGCCGCGAAAGCATGGTGGGCGTGGCTTTCTGAGCGCGCACACAATGCATAATCGCGAAGTGTGCAGTCTCCGTCAAAACTTCTTTGCGAAATCGGATGATCCATTCTATAATGACGTCATTTCTAGTGATAAAGGGCTTACCCCTCTATCCTTAGCCAACGAGCAATGGCAGGACCCAGCAGTGCTTAGCATTTCCGACCGGGAGACCGTATGGAAGGAGAAGGAGCTCCACGGGAGGTACTACAAGGCTCTACATGAGCCCTTCGTAGATACAGTCGCCTCCCTCAACTGGCTACGTTTCGGTGACCTCTTCGGGGAAACCGAGGGTTTGTCTGTGCAATACAGGATCAGGTTATTAAGACCAATAACTATCGGAGATACATCCCAAAGGATGGCACCGTTGACGTCTGTCAAGCTTGTCGCCATCCCGGGAAGTCACTTAGGCATGTCATCTCCGGTTTTTCGGCGCTTTCTAACTCAGAGTACTTGCACAGGCACAACCTAGTAGCCAGAATTCTACCCCAGGAGTTCGCTCTGAAATATGGTTTTGTGGACTGGAAAGTGACGTATTACAAGTACTTGCCGGAAGCTTTGCTCGAAAATCACCGCGCCAGGCTCTACTGGGATCGGGCCATCATCACAGATAGGACTATTCTTGCAAATAAGCCTGATATTTTGCTGATGGACCGGGCACAGGCAAGGATATTTTTGGTAGACATTACCATTCACTTGTATTCACAAGCGTAAAAAAGAGTTGTCTCTAACATTTTACAATTGTTATCAAGGCGTAGATAGTATACTTTTAATCATTACCTTATGTAAAAAAATGGATAAAAGCACAAGGCTACTTAAAATAAAAATGAAACTTCAATCTGAGTCTGCTTTATTGACTTAAATTTGTAAACATCAAGGCCTGCGACGCTCATGTGAATCCTGTGATGTCACCGATATTCACGGGCGGTAGTGGTCACTAACGATAACCGAGGTACGGTGACTGCGTAATCTCCCGAGATTAAATTTTGTCGTAATTAAAATCTCGGCCCGTTTGTATTATCATCATAACACCATTGCTGGACATAGGGCTTTTACATTGCAGATGGGATATGACATCACGCTTGGCAGGCGTAGTGACATCCGCAGGCCCAGACAAAAGCACCTTTGATACTGCCGTCCACGCCAGTCTGCGTATTTTAGGCCTGGCGAAGGTGAGATGGATAGAAAGCCATCTATGCAATATTTCTGACATTTTCATTAGTCACCAATTATGAAATCCGCGGGACTAATTGTGGTGATGGATTCTCTTAAGCCACAACCACAGGGCCCTATATTAAGTATCTCTATTTGTTGTTGTATTTGTAAATTAACTACATTAATATTTCTAAAGTACCTCTCTATGTTCAACGCAAAATACAAATACTTAGGGTAATAGGAATAAGAAATTAAATCAGACAAGATGAATTTAATTTCCGTTGCTCTCTACATTCTGTTCATCTGGGGATATTAATACTCTCACTATCTCAATAAAGCTTAGCGATCACTGGGCATATGTACTCCTAATATTAAACATTTAGTTTAAAGTACAGTGCGCATTAAAGGATTTTACATGTTTTTGAATATTTTTATTCGTCAAATATGCAGGTTTCCTCACGATATCATACTTCAGCGACGAGCACATGGTAAATCAGCACTTGAAATTGCAACTTTTTTTGTAAGAGAGGGATCAAACGGGCTTACCTGATGGTAAGTGATTACCGCTGCCCATGAACACCTGCAACACCAGGAGAATCGCAGATGCGTTGCCGACCCTTCAAAAAGGAATATGCTCTTTTCTTGAAGGTTCCTAAGTCGTATCGGTCAGGATAAATCTCTGTCGGTAGTTGATTCCACAAGGAAGTTGTGCGAGGAAGAAAAGTTCTTTTAAATCGCACAGTTGTGGACCATCAGTCATGCAGATGGTATGGATGGTTATGCGAGAGTTTTGTCGTGATGTGCGACGGTGAAATTGTGCTGCTGGAATTAGTCCGAACAATTCCACAGAGCACTCACTGTGGTAGATGCGATAAAATACGCAAAGAGATGCAACATCTCTTCGTAGTGTCAGTGAGTCAAGCTGATCGGAATGAGCTCGGTCACCGACGATTCGAACTGCTCTACGCTGGATGCGATCAAATGGAAGGAGCTGGCACTGGGGAGCCCCAACCCAGAGTTGGTAACAGTACTCCATATGCAGCCGAACTTGCGCCTTGTAACTGACATTATGAATGGAGTTCGATCCTTACCGGATGTAAAATTAGTGAAGAGCATTTAGCCCATCCGATACACCGGCTCTTAGCAACTTATTTAAGTTTTAATATCTGCTTAACTTTTTTTGTGCAAATTATAGCAATGAATAAACTTCTACGAAAATAACGATTGCTAGCGTTCGGTTAATTATTTGTAACAGTATTTTATTTACCTAACACTTTGTTTCAATCCAGTTAATTCGGCAAACTTTGGATTAAGAAAAAAGGAACGAGTTTGCTATGTAATCAAGAAATATTGGTCTAAAAACTTTCGTAATAAAAGTTTATGCAGCTATACTTCTGTAAGATGAATCAGGAGTACTTTATACACAATACTTTTTCACTACTTACTAATATATAGCTACTTACAGTTCAGCTTACGGATCCGTTGTGCTGTCTCAGTAACTCTGATGTTGCATAGTGGCATTCTAGTTCAAAAAAAACGAACAATAAACGGTGAAAAACGAACCCAAGTGGCAGCCCTGTAATTGTAAGCGAAACGCAGTGGGATTTGTACTAGATAAAGTGACAGCCTGGTAGGATGTCACTTTATCTAGTACAAATGATGTAGAAAGTCAATTCAAAAGGAAATAAATTTCGAAAGAAAATCAATTGGTGCAGGTAGCTCAGAACCGTGTGATTGACATTTCTTGGGCGAGGCCTGCGTACAGCAGTGGAGGTATTGCAGGTAGGAGTAAGAGCTGTAATGATAATGACGTCACGCTGGGCGCGCAGATGCTATCTTGAAAAAGAATTTGTGCAGCTGTTGGTTTAATAAAGGCTGATAAATAATTTGAAAAAGATTAAGAAATGAAGCATTATTATTTAGGGTTATGGTAGGTTAGGGTAGGTTTTACAGTTGGCAACGTACCCGCATTTGTTTAGATTGGAAAAGTGTAGGTCTCCATGCATCAAATTGTTCGCTTACAATGTCATTTTCAATGTGCATGAAATAGATGAGCGATACAGCTCAGTCAACTTAAGTGTACTTGCCTTGAATTTTGCGCATCCTTCTTTCACCCTCCTATAATTAATTCCATCGCAAAACATACGAAGGCATAGAATAAAATTATTAAAAGGTATATATTAAAATTATTAATATTCTTGCCGTTTTTAAGGTGCTGGAGAGCCATTCTAATCTCGTTCAGACTTACGTCTGGGATATCATCGGAATAGTGTCGTATAAGACCCGCTCTTGGATCGTTACTCACACTTGCGTGTGGCTCCAACGATGTTGTGTAAAACTGCCCATAGAACCTCTCAATCTCACTCAGAATCTCAGGTGTCCTGAAAACGATGCTGCCACACTCAGTCTTCAGCTTTGACTGTTGGCTCTTACTGGCAGACAGATCTCTGGCAAAGACTTCGGAGCCCTGGTTCCACTTAATCGCTTCTTCAATACGAGCTGTATTAAATTTGCGTAAGTCCCGCCGCATAGATTTGAAGATCTGTCTGTTCAGTTGCCTGTATGCTTTCAAATCTGTTGACGATTGCAGCCTCATCTCCCGTCTAACAGCCATGAGATTAAGAGTGTGATCGGAGAGCTTTTGTGTTCTTCTGCGGCCGGTCTTACAGAACTTAGCTCTGACCGCATGGACAGTTTCCACGAGCTTGTCATTCATATCGTCCACTGCATTGCAATCTTCTAGGCACTGAAAGCGGTTACGTAACTCGAGCTGAAAGGTTTCGGGATTCTGGATTAGAGCACGAGGGGGACGGAGCGTTGACTTCATTAGACGAGACCTCTCCAACTTAACGTTTAGATTCAGTGTGCCTCTAACCATTCGGTGATAGCTACCAGTTTTTACCCTTGCGATCACTGAGACATCACTGAACAGTTGGCGTCTGGTGTTCATAATGAAGTCAATCTCATTTTTTGTCGAACCGTCGGGGCTCGACCAGGTCCACTTCCTGTGGGGCCGCTTCTGGAAGAAAGAGTTCATCATAAAGAGTCCCTCTTTCCCCATAAAGTCGGCCAGCTGCTGGCCCCTACGGTTCAGTTGCCCTACTCCAAATTTCCCTACCTTCAGCTCACCGCTTTCTCTTGTGCCTAGTTTTGCGTAGAAGTCTCCCATCAACAACGTGTAGTGGGTTTTGGAGGAATGCATGGCTCTGAAAATATCCTCATACATTTCCTCCACCTCCTCATCGGGATGTGCCGAGGTTGGTACGTAAACCTGTATGACCTTCAGCGAATACCGTTTGGTGATTCTGAGTATCAGGTACGAGACCCTCGTCGACACACCCCCAATCTTTACAACGTTGGTGACGAGAGACTTGTGGACGATAAATCCGACAAATCCTTGGGACTGATGGTCGCCCTCCCGGTGATAGAAGAAGTTGCCGGACTCGAGGATTACCATGTCCTCCCCCTCTCTTCGGACCTTGGATAACCCAATAATATGCCAGCGCAACTTGTCTACCTCTTCTTCCAACTCCTGTATCTTCTCGTCAGTCCTCAGGTTGCGTGCGTTATATGTTGCCAGGTCGAGTCGTCTTAGGTGGCAACCGAACCTCCATCGGAGATTCTAAGCACCCCCTGCCCCGCCGTTACCATGGTCGCCAAAGGAAAACAATATATAACATATTAATGAAAACACAATATGCAAGTGCAATAAATGTTGCAAAAATAAATCCTTAAAGTTTTCATGGCCCATTAACTAATGCCTACACAATTAAAGATGTAGAAGAAATCATAGAAAAAGCTGAATTTTCCCACACATCGTTCCTCCTACATTGTTATTTGCAATTGGATAGTTTGTCAATGTTAATAATATTAGCGATATTAACAATTTTTTTTCCAAAAATACATTCCGGAAAAAAAAAGGAATAATAAACTGAGAAAATGTGATTTAGATGTGATTTAGATGTGTATAGGCGTGTCGCTGCCGGAAACAAAGTCAATGGTGCCCTGAATGCATTAATAAAAAGGCAAGGCGTGGTGAAGAGTGCACGCCTTGCAATACATAACGCAGTGTTGGTACCGACTTTGTTATATGGCAGCGAAACCTGGGTATGCCAGAAGAAGCATAAAAGCAAGTTGAATGCAGTGGAGATGCGATCTCTTCGTAAAATGTGTGGCGTTACCATAGCCGACCGAAAGCGAAACGAAGAGATTCGCAATATGGCAGGATTGAAAGATGACCTTATCACAAAAATTGATAGGGGCGTACTCCAATGGTTTGGACACGTTGAACGAATGAGTGAAGACCGAATGGTGAAGAAAATATATAGAGCGAAAGTAAATATTAAAAGGTGTCGAGGTAGACCGAGACTAACTTTCGAAGACCATGTGAGCAAATTGCTCGAAGAGGGGAGGGTCAAGAGTACTCGGATACCTAGACGTGCATGTATGAAGAAGTTAATGAACCTGAAAGAAGCGAAAGAGGTATGTAAGGATCGTGACACTTGGCGATCTGTTCTCTCTGGCTACCCCGTTAGGGATTGTGCGTGACGATAAGTAAGTAAGTAAGTAAGTAAGTAATAATAAACTGAGGTGGCATGAGTCCATCCTATAGCTCGACGATTTCGACAACCTGCGCCGAAAGTTTTTCGTGCAGTAGCCTCAAACCGTAACAGCCAATGTGAGTTTGGTAAATACAGTTACCAATGACGAACGGCCTCAAATTGAGTTTGGTTGCGTAGCTGCCCAAACCAAAAAACATAGTCTAAAAATAAAAACAGATAAAAAATTGATTGCGTTCACGATGAAACAAGTATTTAGGCATAATGGGCATTAATTCCTTTGCCTTTTAAATAAAAAATATATGAGAAACGACGGAGGTAGACCGAAATAACAATTATTTTATACGTCATATTTTTATGTAGAGTGTTTTCGATGCGTGATTAAGTGATTTTCTGGTGAATATAATGGATTATAATGAATTTTGCTAATATTTGTTGTTAAAAAACAAAAGATTATGGTAATTTTTATCGATTTTATAATAAATTCTATTCAATTTGGTAAATTACATACAAAATTTGATCTTTTCCGTAAGACCGGTAGCAACATTTCTTTCGCTGACAGAAATTATCATTGCTGTGTTATTTTAAATGCAAAAAGCCAATTTTTAACAAAAATATATTAATTAAATTTTTAATTAGTAAGTGACATTTATTGAATAAAACTATATTTATGGGTTTTATTGCATTTAATTAACTATTGATTATCATTAAGAATATTATATATTAATTATTAATTATATTAAAAGTAAAATAAAGTTACAGCCTATATACGTCCCACTGCTGGGCACAGGCCTCCTCTCATTTCTTAAAGGGCTTTAGGGCAAGAAGTGTCCGCCGCGCTGCCCCAACGCGTGTTGGCGAACTTCACATACCTTCGAAATATTTTTTTATTTCTTATTCTTCAGACATGTAGGTTTCCTCACGATGTTTTCCTTCACCGCTGAGCACGTGGTAAATTGCAATTAACAATTTATAATATATAATAAATATATATTTGTAACGGTAACGGAGACATCAAAACATTGTTAGGAGACGATATAAAAGTTATTAGACAAAGTTGTAAGGTCCTAAACTTGAAAGTCTTATAATGATAGGCGTAAGTTTTTTGTGTTATCTGTAGGTTTATGGTTGAATTTGTTGTTTAACAGTAGTGTTGGGATGAGCATTAATGATGTTAATACTATTCGCAAATTCATTTTTACAGATAAATTTGACGTAATGCTTAGATATCGTAGTAGGTACATAATATATTAACAAATATATGAAAAAATGTGGTTTACAAAGCATTATAATAAAATAAATTTATGATCATAGGATTTAGAATATTTTTACGTAAAATACCCAGACTGGGGACGAGAAGCAGCTCCAAAGGTGGGGGACGTCTAGTGCTGCGATCGCCAATCCCCCTGTAAGCGTGGTGGTTAAAGGAAATCTTAATAAACGTGGAGAACCATTTCCAGCAGAGGACTAGTAGGCTGTTGATGATGATGATGCATAATCAGTTGTTTTGTATGACCGTTGTTCAAAGATATGTAATAGTGGTGCCATACACTACTTAAGTCATTATAATTCAACTGTTACAACAAAAAATTTCAGAACGTATCCTTTCCATGTACCTGTTCAACATTTACATCGAAACTGCGCATTGTTTGACCTATTTGCATAAAATGCATACTATCAGCGTCCATACCAGTACAGCTTGCAGAGAAACGATCGGTGATTTTGAAAATAGTAACGTATACCGTGTCCTTTACTTAATTGTGATCATCAATTCACCTGCTATACACGATGAATACAGTAATTCCTCCGTTATATTGAAGCCACCTGTATTAACCTTTGTATTAATTTTTCTTTGTTGTTCCGTTGTATAATTAACAAATCTAAAACACTAGTTGACAGCATCATCAACCGCGTAGCAGCGTGTAAGCAAATCCATTCCCATATAAAGTAAGAGGCGACAGAGGGAAACTAAACGAAAAGTAGAAGCAGCAGCATTGTCCCGATAACAGCTGAATAAAAACACAACTGCTGTTGACAAACCGGTGGCCGAGCATGGCAACTGTGGCAAATCCCCTTTGAGGCAATCTATGGGAGAGACCTATATTTACCAGTGGACTTTTGATTGGTGGTAGTGGTAATGGTAAGTGGTATCAATAAATACATTTCGAATTCTTAACATAATCAGCCCCTCAGCGTCAGGCCACTTACTACATAATTTTACTAACATTATATTATACATGCAAGAATCTTGCAGCAAAGTCTGAAAATATGTACTTTTTCCTTTTCGGTAAATCAAAAAGCTCTACAGGATCAATTAACTGTGAAAAGAGAGTAAAATCACTTTATGTTAGGAAGATCCGTTTTCACCAAAACGAATGAAATCCTGAAACATTTTTCTTTTTTTAACGAGACTGCTTTGGCTTGGTAAGCGCAACCTAAGTGTCAAAAGTTTATTTGTCTCTAATTTTAATTTTATAAACTTTACTTTCATCATAATACGAGTGTTATATGCTGATTTCAGTAAACAAGAAAATCAAATTTACTTCCTGCTGGTGTCACTGAAATTGATATTATAATTTTTCATATTTCGTACATGACTGGCAGTGAATAATAATCCAATTGTTTTGAAGACACCTGAATTTCGACAGTACGCACTGGATTAGTTAATCTGTGGGACATGTCTTTCCTGCTTCGTTACCTTCTTATAAATGTGAGATTCTTTTTTCCCTAGAACATATAATAAATAAGTTGTCAAATGCAAAATACGCAGCTTATGTCAACAGCTTGGATACAATAAAAGTGTGGTTGGCTGAAGATGGGTGATTCATCACCTGTTCTAGGATAGCTTTTTCTTGTCGGCTTTTACGACTTGTGAAATTTATGATTTTGTTCTAAGTTCAACTGGATGTCATCATCTTTATTGATCATCATCATCAGTAACAAAGATAATGTGTAACGTCCATATCACATCAATTCCGGCAATAAAGCTTGAAGAGTAACCGATGGGGGTATAAGGTTCTCGAGTGGCAGCCTCATGCCGGTAAGCGAAGTGTGGGGCAACCTACCTCTATATGGAATGAGCACCTGGTAAGAAATGCTGCAAGTTAATGAATGCAGGTGGCTCAGGACAGTGCTTTGTGGCGTTCTTATGGGGAGGTTAATGATTCTATACAAATAAAGCAAATGAGCACTAACGAATGAAAACAACAACTAAAAATGAAATTATTGTATAGGTACAACAAGCCAAGCATACCAATATTGCTGCGGCTGGCGGCGCTCCAGGTCATTAGATGGATCACAAAGCTTTGGCTGAAGCATCTCCCTCAATATAGTAAACAAACTACTGGTAAGTTATATGCAAAAATATAACCAAACAAGAATTTTTAATACTTAAGTTCTTTTATTATTCTCATTCTCGTTATGTTCCTTTATTATTCCCATTCCCGTAACATCCTTTACTATATATACATTTATATATACTTACTTTATTATTTAAACGTAATGACTATAACGTAAAGTATCTAAAATAGCCTATTTTATATTCTTAACGAAGATAAAAAAACAAATCTTCAAATCAACCAATAAATATTAACGCCTACAAACATTTAAGCAATGTTTCCTCAGGTTTCGTCCGCTTTATTTTAAATTAGCACTAATTACTACCAGACATTATTAAATTTTATTCAATAGTTCTCAAGTGATCCATAGATAAAACAAAGAAAACTTCTTTAGAATTGTATTGTTAGTGCGTATAACCCATTCTCTCTATATTATGTGACGTAGACAAAGTTGCGCGGGTCAACTAGTTACTCAAATTCCCTTTAAACAATGGTTTACGAAAAAATCGAATAGCGGATTCAAACCCAAGACCTTTTGAGTTCGCTGTTAGCACCCTGCAATGAAGCTACTGTCGCTAAATAAAATTAATAGTTTAATATAAGTTATTTGGTAAAAGCTTTTATTAGACTTAGATATTTTTTGGTAAAACGGCCAAGAGTCAAGTAAAATGTTCGTAAACGTAAATACGTATTAAAATTCTCTGTTGAAAGTGTAATAACACTACACATTAAATAAAATTAATTTTTACGGATTTTATCGTCTTTAATTTAACTTTTTGATTTACGACGTTCCTCTTTGTAGTACTCATGGTTACGGAGGGGAGGGGGGGGGGGATACTGAGAAGTTTAACGTCCTGCAGGATGGGACAGGTATACTTTTTACGATAGTGAACGCTATAAAATATTGAAATGAATGGAAACAACAAATCTTAACATTAAGTCACGCGACAGTATCGTGACTTAGCGTTGATTTCATTACTTTTATTTTCTATGGCGTTAACGATCGTAAAATATCATCTCCAACTTCTTTGATGTCATAGACAACGAATGCTACCATCGTTACCTCCATATGTTATAATTTTAACTTCACTGTATTTAAAGTCAAGCTGTTTAAACTTTTCATCATAAGGTACAAAGTTATGTGTGAACATAAATTCACTAGTGGTGGTAATAAGTAGTATAATGTACGGAAATGCCATACTGCAAGGAACGGTCCTACACTTCAATTTCATTGAAAACGACTGGATTCGAACTCAGAGTTCAACACGACTAAGGAATGTTATTTAATTCACCAACCGCCATGCCACTACAACTTTCACGCAAACTATTTCTTTAGTAAATTACAATAAAATTGGCAGTGTTACAAATACGGTATCATTTAAGGCTGACTATGCATAAAGGACAGGTATAATGGTTTAATGCTAAGTTGCAGCAGGTCATTTATTTTTTTAAGTATCAGAATATAAAATAACAGTTCTTTGTTCCCTTCATTTATAATATATGTCGATTTGTAAAAGAAGACAAGATTAGATTTGGAGTAAAAAAAAACAACTACAGGTCATGAGTAAAAAAATATTTTAACGAAGAAATTTCCGTCAATAAAATCGAGAGGGTATTTTATTAAAAGCTAGCTCGGAGAATGAGTAGGTTTCATATCCTTGACATTGCTCCCTGTTGCCGGTCTTAATATCTTTATCTTCTACTCACTTCAGATAATATTATTTAAAATTGTAAGAACATTTCAATATATTCATATTAATTTCTAAGATACGTAAAACTAGAGAAAAAATAAATTTGCCTTGCCAACATATACGAACTATGCATACAAGTTATTTTGAGCCAACACATAGAATTATTAGGCTTAGAACCCCAGTAGGAGCACGTAAAGTGAAGCCATTTCAAGTTAGCCTTTTGTACCGCAATCGATGCCTTACAACTTTCGGCGCGTCAGTACTCGAGTCCACGTAGACTCCAATATATCGAAAATGTTGCTAGGCATAGTAAAATATTTTACCCATATTTTCTTATTATTGTAATAACATGCTGCCAATATGGGACTATTTTGGCAAACAATATTCACGCATAATTAGGTATTTTGGTAATTTTATACTATCGCGGTCACCGCGTTTTTTGGCTCTAGAAAATGTAAAAATCATCCGATTTCGATGAACTTTTTTTAAGTCTTCGTCTTTACGGTGGATTTAAAGAAAAAATATAGAAAATAACTTACCTCAAGATTTCATATAGTTTTATGACTTTAAATGTGATCGTAAGTGCACTTTTCCGAATACAACAAAACAAAATCACAAATTTTTTAAAAGCGTGATACAATGTTTGTATTTTTTTCTTAATCTACACAAAAATTAAAAAAAGGCATTGAAAAATGTTTTTTTATTAATTTTATATCTCACTAAGTTTTTGACTTTAAATATTGTCATAAACGCTCTAGAAAATCGAAAAATCATCCAATTTCGATGAGTTTTTTAAATCTTCGTTTTTACGGAAAAGATCAAAATTAAAAGAATTAAATGTGTATTACGTTAAAAAATAAATCAACAACTTATATTATCCTTGAAAAAATTTTGAAAATAATAAATAAAAAGATTATGCAATCTTTGACAGTGACTATATCTTAATCTAAATAAAGCACATTTAAAACAAATTGACAAATTTTTTTGAAAAAAAAAATCACTGTTGTTATTTTTTTTATAAACCACTTAGAAGTAGGAGCCCCGTGAAGAAGGGCTCCGTCGCTTGGACTTCCCTCGACTGCGCAACGTTTAGTGGCGTAATGCTTCACTCCCCCTAAAAAATACTATAAAAAATAGCCACGAAGGAGATGGCGGGGTCTATTCGCTTGCTTCGCTCGCTCGTTCGACCCCGCCATCTCCTTGTGACCTAACCTCTCATCGCTCGATCTTAAACTCAATAAAAACCAAAATAATTTTTTTAAATGTTAGTTTTTTGTGTAGATAATGAAAAAAAATATAACAACTTTATTCGATTATTTAAAAAAAGTTATCAACAAGTATACATCAACGTAGATTTGTAAATATATATTATAGCACAAGATATTTCATATATAAATATAATTTAAATAAAACATTAGTTATTATTTTAATAATTTTAATAAATGTAGGTAATTTTACATTTTTCTGTTTGCAAATAATTAATAAATAATTCTAAACGCAACCTAAATATTAATTCTATGACTATGTCAACTATTACAATTTCCCCATTTTTTGGGGAAAACGTCATTTACTTGCAAACATTACTCAATTGCTTGTGTGCGTGTGAGCAAAAGTAATTATAGTCCGCTTATGCACACATTCATTGCGTGGTTGTTTCAACTTTGAGCGGAATTTCGAATTACACTATAACTCTAAGTCTAATTACATTTCATTTGGGGGTCATTGTAGAAGCGTGCTCGTCGCGACCCCTGCCAGCCCTTTTCAGGGCTGCAATTCTACACAGCTGCGCACCCATGCAAACGAGGGTTAGGGCGTCCCCCCAAGGCGATGCACACCAGCTCGTCCCCGTTGGTGTGGAATGCAGCGCGCAAAGCGGCGATGGGGACCGCCACCCGTCACGCACAGCCCGACACGGCGGAAGGTGGAGGACGGAGTGCAGAGTTGGCACGTGGAATGTTAGAGGGGGCATGAGAGATAAGACGAATGAGCTGATCGAAATAATGAAAGAAAGAGAATTAGATGTCGTGTGTATGTCGGAGACCAAACGGAAAGGCAGTGGTACTGAAGAGCTCCCTGGCGGGACGTTAGCTATATGGTCCGGAGTCCCGGAAAGCGAGAACGCCTGCCAGGGAGTGGGAGTGCTGTTGTCGTTACGGTTGGTCGATCTTATGACTGAATACAAGGTTGTGAACTCAAGACTTCTCTGGGTTCGCTTCAAAATGGGACTGACGAAGATATTCCTTTTGGCTGTTTATGCGCCGGTAGCTTCGTCGTCCAGGGCTGAGCTGGAGGAGTTTTGGGAGAATGTAAGAGAAGTTCTAGATTTGATTAAGGGAAACGAAAGAACTGTTGTATGTGGTGATTTGAATGGATGGGTAGGTATCGCTCGACCATGATACGAGTCGGTGCTTGGAAAGTTTGGCGATAAAAGGGTTAATGATGCTGGCAAGCTTATACTGGCTGTATGCAAGGAAAAGGGTCTTCTTGTGACAAACACTATGTTTAATCACAGGAAAATCCATATGTACACTAGAGAAAGAAAGAATGAGAGAAGTATGATTGATTTGTTCCTGGTGGATGACCGAATGCGAAAACAGGTGATGAATACACGAGTGTTCAGGGGTGCTGACCTGGATACGGATCATTATCCAGTATTTACTAGATTTAGGGGTTTGTTCGCGGGTTGGCGCTACCGGACGGCAGTAACAGAACCACAGTCGGTCTGTCGCATCAGAAGCTGGAAGCTTCAGGAAGCGTATACTAGGGACAAATATCACACGAGGGTAGCCGAAAAGCTTGACACCATCGATGGCAGGAAAGAATGTGTGGAGAGAACATGGCAGAACCTTAGGGATGGAATGGTAAGTGCAGCGGAAGAAGTATGTGGGACGACAAAAAGAGGTAGTAGTAAAAGAAGAGATGCATGGTAGAATGATGAAGTGAGAGAAGCTGTAAAAAAAAGAAAAAAGCATGGTTAGACTACTTGGCCTCTAGTAACGATGAGCATATGAGAGAGAAGATGAAAGAAAGATATAAGCTGCAGAAAGTTCATGCGAAAACATTGATTGAGGAAGTACGTGAAAGGTGTAGAATAGAAGCGGACGAGAGGTTGTCGCACAACTTTAGGGAAAACTCCAAACTCTTCTGGAAAGAGGTTTGAAGGTCCCGGAGTGGTGCGACAGCCTTAAGAATAAACAAAGTGCTTTCGAGAACCAATGACGTCCTCTCAGAAAAATCGGACGTCATGCAGCGATGGAGTGAATTTTATAGAGAAATGTATGCGTGTCATGATCTTAGTGAAGGATCCGGGGGTGACGCCGTGACTGGCACGCCAGACACGGACCTCGATGACACTGAGGTCATCAGCATGAAAGAGATTGAACGTGCGATTCGAAGTTTGAAATGTGGTAAGGCTGCGGGACTAGACAGAGTTACTGCTAAAATGGTCAAGTACGGTGGGCCTCGCGTCTGGGACGGCTTTCATCTGCTGTGCAATTTGTGCTGGCGGACGGGAGATGTCCCGGATGATTGGCGATCCGCGGTCATTGTGCCTTTATATAAAGGTAAAGGTTCACATTTTGACTGCGGGTGCTATCGGGCGATCAGCTTGACCAGTTTAGCAAGTAAAGTTTACTCGAAGGTTTAGACACGTAGGATGCAAGAGAAGTCGGAAAGATTCTTATAGCACAATGCGGATTTAGACCTGGAAGAGGATGCACGTATCAAATGTTTTCTCTCCGCATGATAACGGAGAAGCTTCTGAGTGTTAACCAGAGGAATTTCTGTGCTTTTGTGGATCTGGAGAAAGCATTTGATAAGGTTATAAGGAAGAAAATGTGGGAACTGTTGCCCGGATATGGTGTGGATGGTCGATTGTTAAGGGCTGTGCAGTCACTTTACTATGACTGTAAAGCCTGTGTGCGGGTAGGGCATGACCTGTCACCCATGTTTAGCGTCCAAGCGGGCGTAAAACAGGGTTGTGTCATGTCTTCCTGGCTGTTCATACTGTATCTCGACAGCTGTTTACAGAAGCTGAAAAATAGCTGTTTGGGTGTGAAATTGGGTGACATAAAAGTTAATTGTCTGCTGTATGCTGATGATGCAGTGCTTATTGCACCATCAGAAGCAGAACTGCAGGCATTAGTCACGTGTATGAAAGAGGAATGTGAAATTAAAGGTCTCCGTTTGAATGCTAATAAAACTAAGGTTCTGGTATTTGAAAAGGATGAAGAGAGAACGAAATGTGAAATATGGGTAAATCAGGAATGTCTAGAACAGGTAAATGAAATTGTATACTTGGGGAGTGCCTTCAGCCGGGATGGAAGATGTGATTTAGATGTGGATAGGCGTGTCACTGCCGGAAACAAAGTCAATGGTGCCCTGAATGCATTAGTAAAAAGGCAAGGCGTGGTGAAGAGTGCACGCCTTGCAATACATAACGCAGTGTTAGTACCGACTTTGTTATATGGCAGCGAAACCTGGGTATGCCAGAAGAAGCATAAAAGCAAGTTGAATGCAGTGGAGATGCGATCTCTTCGTAAAATGTGTGGCGTTACCATAGCCGACTGAAAGCGAAACGAAGTGATTCGCAATATGGCAGGATTGAAAGTTGACCTTATCACAAAAATTGATAGGGGCGTACTCCAATGGTTTGGGCACGTTGAACGAATGAGTGAAGACCGAATGGTGATGAAAATATATAGAGCGAAAGTAAATATTAAAAGGTGTCGAGGTAGATCGAGACTAACTTTCGAAGACCATGTGAGCAAATTGCTCGAAGAGGGGAAGGTCAAGAGTACTCGGATACCTAGACGTGCATGTATGAAGAAGTTAATGAACCTGAAAGAAGCGAAAGAGGTATGTAAGGATCGTGACACTTGGCGATCTGTTCTCTCTGGCTACCCCGTTAGGGATTGTGCGTGAAGATACGTAAGTAAGTAAGTACTAATTACATTTCAATTAATTCAATTGAGTCAACATATTTCCGGCGCGTTAGCGAAAGTAAATACATAGACTGCACTAAAAGTATCGGGAATGGAATATTACCACTGTTCCTGTCATATTAAAATCAACCATCCCATTCCATCCATTTCTATACTTTCCCTAAAATAAAGAATAAGTTGCGTAGACCGAGATTTTCATCACCTGAAGAAGCTGTGGACGCCTACAAAACGGCCATTTTGGAGACCCCAACTTCCGAATGGAATGGTTGCTTCAATAATTGGTTCCGTAATTGGTATTTATTATTATATTATATTTATTATTGTTATATTATATTATATTATATATATTATTAGTGTATTATTATATTTATTATTGGTATTTATTGGTATTCCGTAATTGGTGGTGGTTCCGTAATAAAAATTCAATAATTGGTTATGGAAAAATGTGTCAAATTTCGCGGAGAATACTTCGAAAAGCAATAAATACATTTTTAAATGGTAATGTTGTGTCACTTCCTTGATTCCCGAAATTTTCAGTGCTGCCCTCGTATATATCGTATATGTTCCAAGTTATCTTGTTGAATCTCATAACCTAAGGTCCTGCTTGTAATATTGAATAAATGTTTTCGATCAAACGCAAGGTCTTTTTTTTACAGACTATGAACAAAAGTGAATAACCATTTTTATTTTTTTTTCATTCATTATGTCTGCCCGGGCTAATCTTGGTAATGGCTCAACCGATTGTGATGAAGCTTCACTAAAAGAAAAGAAAGCAAAGCAAGGCATGCCCCTGACTGAGTTGTCATGGCTTTTAAAGTTGCCTTAATATGCATGTTAATATATAATTAAACAATACCTTTACAATAAAATTCATTGTTATCAACGGGTTTTTTTTTTTGTAATTTGGTAGTTAGTAATCGAATAAAATTATATTTCGAATGACTAAATTTAAGGTATTGATCGATAATCTACGTGGCTACGTGGTACGTGGTACGTACTTTGAGCCCATAAATAATTTTAATGAAATGTTCGAGTTGCGAATGAGATCGGAAATTAATTTCATCTTGTCTGATTTATTCGCCTAACATTACCATAATCTTCACGCACAGAAGATCTAATTATCATTACATGCCAATGTGTAGCTTGATAATATATGTATAGAGCTCAGCATTGGAACATTTTTGGCAAATTTATAAACTTTTATTCGTTTACAAACTTTGTACATAATTATCATGACGTTGCTTATTTCACCATTTAGTAGAATGTACAATAACATTAAAATGAAAAAAAATCTTGGCACAATACTACGGAGAGTAGGACTGTAGATACTATATTTTTTTACTTATGAATTAAATTTATTTGTGTATTTAAAGCGCGGAAATTATTGTACTTAAGAAGAAGAATAATATACTAAAACTTGATTCGAAATTTCATAGTACATTAATTTGTAAATGCAGTTGCTCAGCCGCTTAAGGAAACTTAATGTTTATCGTGTAGGACGTACCTCAAAAGTGATAACCAATTTACTTTTATTAATTACCGAATAACGTTTATCTTTTTAAGAGAAAAAAGGATCAAAGTGATAAGTTCAGTTTTTCGACAGTCGTCTTGTTCACATCCGTACCGACCCACTGATGTCCGGGTGAAATTATATTTAATTAATACCATTTAATAAATAATCTTATAATTAGGTCAGAAGTATCAACTGAAATCTCCTATTGCTATAAGCGTCCTTTTTTAAATCATATAAGTGCAAAATAAAGCTGGTGGAAGTGATTTGAAGACAACAGAGTATTAGCACTAGCACTACTTTAGTTAGTGAGCCATGTATATGTATATACCTTCTGTTATTGAAGGAATGAAAATTGAGATTTGTTATTTTTTATTATTATACACATAAGCGATGACGCTATTGCATTTTATGTGGAAAATATATAACACTAAAATTGTGATAAGCAATAATAAAATAAATTTTAAAATACCTTCCGTCATTGAATTAATGAAAATTAAGATTTGTTCGTTTTTATAATTATATAAATGAAAATTGTTTCCGAGTTCCAGGAAAACGAGTGACAAAGGAGCCGAGGCGAATACTCGATGCGCTCGTAGTTCGTGTCGTACTAGTGACCGACAGCGGTCCCAAGGCCGTGGTCAACATCTGCGAGGCATCGAGAGGCGCAGTCAAAGCCGCAGCCACAGTGATTGTGGTGAGCGTCGGCTGCAATTGCAGCGAGCTCGAGAACGCAGTTCAGAGCGCGATCAACGCCGCAGTGTTGCACGTGATCATCGTAAAATTTTTCGTTGAAGTCGAAGTGCAAGCAGCACGCGTACGCTACGCGAGCAGCAACACAAGCTGTCACGAGAGAGGAAAAAGTCCAAAGACGTTTGAAAGGGAGGTACGTAAATAGTGTGAGAGATGGATTGAAAGAAACAGATGAGCACTTCCCAAAGTTTTTGCGCGGAGCTTCTTTTTACTTGTCCGATGTTTTTAAATTAACTATTATTCCGTGTTTAAATGTATCCAAGTGCTAAAGGAATACATCATTATATGATACTTTATAAATTATTCGTAATACGCCAAAAGTAAAAAAAAATCCGAACCCAAAAAAAAAGAAAAGCGCATGTCTGAGGAATAAGAAAAAAATATATTTCGAATGATCATGAGGAAACCTGCATGTCTGAGGAATAAGAAAAAAATATATTTCGAAGACATGTGAAGTTCGTCAACACGCACTTGGGCGGCGCGGCGGACACTTCCTTGCCCTAAGCCCTCTCAGAAATGAGGGGAGGCCTGAGCCCAGCAGTGGGACGTATTATAGGCTGTAACTTTACTTTACTTTACTTTTACGGAATAGGGGTTGAATCATTATTTTTCTGGACACTTAGAGTGCAAATTTTCCAATCATTTTTTGAACATGAAGAACGTTATAGATTTCAAACGACATGATAACTGATTGAAATTCATTTTACTTAGTGCGATTGGTCCAACTCAAAATCGTTTTATGAAATTTAAATAAAATAGTCCAGTAAAAAGTTCTCTAATGAAACCAATTTCTTTATTACCAATTTCTACCCATGTTATTTTATAAATCAACTAAAATAAATATGTATTTTAGTATTTACATCATTGTAGAATGACTTTAGACGTCAGTGTTTTGTACAACATCAGTACACTTCGAACAACTTGAGAGGGAGACGATGTCGGCCTTCAGGTTGGAAAAAATTATTCGGATTTTGTTACCAAGTATTTGATATATTTAAGTGAAAACAATGGTGTATGATTGAGTTAGTAGAATTATAATAAAAGAAGTATTTCACATATCACTGAAGATTATAAGAGTGTCGATTAAGTATAAGCTTATCAAAAAATATTTTTCAAAAACTGCGACCTATCAATTCGTGACTTCAGTTTTGGCTACTCTCGCAGAATAACGTATGTGTGGAAGATAAAGTTACAAAAAAGTATTTGTAAAGCTGAGTATGTACTGTGTATTTAACCGACTTCAAAAAAGGAGGTTCTCAATTCGGCGCGTATTTTTTCACGTATTTGAAGTTGCATTAATGGTCCGTTTTGTTGTTTTTTTTTATACTCACTCGACTTCAACATATGAGAACACGCAAAAAATATTTAATACTTTGTAATGGCGTTGGAAGTCGTGTTTTTGAAAATAATTTTTATAATATTTCAGGATTGATCTCATAGTAAAAGTTGTTTATAATCCTGAGTACTTCTACCCCCAAAAGATTATTAGTGCTATACAAATAATCCTACATACAACTGTGGCGGAGATATTATTATTCATTATTCTTAGGAGGGACTTTTCAAATAATAAATTTAACAGCCACCTCATGCAAGTCAGACAAATTTATTTAATTCCACTGAAACACAATGCCGTTAACAGCACCTAAAGAACCCTTACAATTTGAATGAAAAAATTAAAAAACTTGGAGATAATAAAGGAAGAGTATAAATAATGCCGAATCATGCGGCTATATACCGACTAATCTCAAAGCTAAGGACACTAGAGGCCTTTCTATTAAAAACTTCTCTCTTCTTCGTAATGATAGACCCGACCGCCGAGGCGGCGGAACGGCCATCTATTACAAGAAGACACTTCATTGCTCGCCCATTTCTACTCCGCAGCTTACCAACATGGAAGCCACGGTATGCAGGCTAGCTATGACTGGACATCAGTCCATCCTCATAGCCTCCTGTTACATCCCTTCGGGAACCTATCCCCTCAAAAAAGATTTTGAGGCCATTTTATCCTTGGGCAATTCAGTCATTATGTTTGGAGATTTTAACTCCAAGCATACTGAATGGACATGCCGCACTACGTCCCCTAGTGGCAAGATACTGCTCGATATCACGCAGTCTCTTGATATCAACGTCCATAGTCCTCTCGGTGTTACTCACTTTCCCGATAACACCGATCACTCACCCAATGTGTAAGATTTTGCGTTACTCCAAGGAGTTTCTCTCAACCTCAGAGCAATCGAGACACTAGACGATCTAGGATCAGATCACCGACCGGTCTCCCTCATTCTTGGCCATCAGCCACCTCCCCCAACACACACAAAAACCTTCACTAACTGGAAGGGGTTCAAGGAGTCCCTAGCTAAAGCTCTGGACTCACAGGTTTCTACCATCTCCATACCGTCGGACTTAGACAGTCCCGAAAAAATCGACACCGCGGTCGATTCACTCTCCACCCTTATTAAATCCTCCCTTAAGGAGAACGAAAGGGTCGTCCCGGTTGCTAACAATAGTGGGCTTCTCCTACATATTAGCAACCTATTAAAAGCCAAAAAAGCTGCTTTCCGGAGAGCAGCAAAATATCCCACCCCCGAATATAGGCGCGCGGCCAATCGTCTTCAACAAAAACTCCGCTTCCGCCTCTCTGAATTTCAAGATCTTGAAAAGAGTAAGCTCATGGAGAATATCTCTCCATCTCACACAGCGTACTATGAGATGGCTAGAGCCCTCCGCATAGACGCCATCACCCACACTCCCCCTCTCTCCCGTCCCGACGGCACGGTTGCCTTCGAGGACGAGGAAAAGGCTGAGTGCTATATAGCACTGCCGCTCAATGCTCCCCTAGTTCTCAACCTGTCGACCCCTCACACGTCCAGGCAGTGGAGGATGAGGTCCGCCGCCGGAACTCACCCCCTACGGCCTCCGAACCTATCTCTGTGTCCAATGATGAGATTTCATCCCTGATCAAAGGACTTAAGCCTAAAAAGGCTCCGGGCGCGGATGGCATCTCCAACCAAGCCCTTAAACACTTTCCCGAGCAGGTGTTAACCTTTTTATCTATTATCTTCAACGCCTGCTTCAACCTTGGTTATTTTCCCACTACGTGGAAAGAGGCAACTGTGATTGGAATTCCCAAGCCAGGTAAGCCTCTCAACCTCCCCTCCAGCCATCGCCCCATTAGCCTCCTTAAGGCAATGGGCAAGCTCTTCGAAAGAGTCATCCAAACACGGATGAGGCGCTATCTGTTTCCCACAGACGGTGACCCTCTCATCATTCCCCACCAATTCGGTTTCCGAGCCAAACACTCATGTCCCCAACAAGTTCACCGCATTGTGGAATATATCCTCAGCGGTTTCTATCCTCGACGTTATAAAACCATCGCGGTCTTCTTCGATATAGCCAAAGCTTTCGATAGAGTCTGGCACACAGGCCTCATCTACAAGCTCTACAAAATAGGTCTCCCCGATCGTCTAGTTCGTCTCGTGGCCTCCTATTTGAAACATCGTACCTTTCGTTTTAGACACGAAGGCACGCTATCTTCACAGCGAACTATCAAGGCTGGTGTCCTTCAGGGCTCAGTACTTGCTCCTCTGCTGTACATCCTGTTCACCAACGACATTCCCATCCCGTCGAAAGGTGTTCAACTCTACCTCTTCGCAGACGACACTGCCATCTACTGCAAAGGTGTCTCACTACCCTTCATACGGAACAAGATCCAAAAGTCAGTTGATGACCTAGGAGCTTGGTTCAAAAAATGGCGCATCGATGTGAACCCGGAGAAGAGCTCCGCCATTCACTTCGATTATAAACGACGCCGTCTTAAAAACACCCCTCCAATACATATGCTAGGGACCCCTGTCCCCTGGCATACGACTGCCAAATATTTAGGTGTCACTCTAGACACAGGGCTCACTTTTAGGCCCCACGTCAAACGAGTCACCCGTCACGCACGGTTTTACCTGAGTAGGCTCAACAGTATGTTGGCCAGACACAGTAAAATGTCCCTTCGAAACAAGCGAACCCTTTATAAGGTCTGTATACGACCCGTCATGTCCTACGCGGGCCCCGTCTTTGCCCACGCAAACCCTAGTATTTTAAATGAACTCCAAATAGTTCAGAACCTCTTCTGTCGTCGAGCTGCGAACGCACCTTGGTACGTCCGTAATGCCGACCTTCATCGGGACTTAGAGCTCCCAACAATTCAACAATTCCTTAAAAAACTCTCTGAGAACTTCTTCAAAGCCTCAGAGTCGCACCCAAACAATTTAATTCGTGAGGCGGCTTCTTATGCAGCCCCACCCCCCTCTCGCTATCGTGTCCGCAGGCCGAGAAACTCTCTCTCGGACCCACCTAATAAACTGTCAAACGACCTGAACTGCCTCCTGGCGGCTCAGGCAAACTCTAATTAGTTTAAATTATTGTATTAACCAACATTAATTTCCCTTCGTAGACACTCCCTCAGTGGCTCTTAGCCGCCTGCGCCCTCTTTTCCCAAAAGAGGGTCGCTCATGATAAGACACAATAGAGCTTAATCAGCCGGCTGCCTGTCCCCAAAGGCGGTTTTTAGAGGGTATCACTTAGGGTCCCCGGTAGGACAGTGAGTCCCTCATAACCACGATAGACCGGCTATCGTGGTATGCGTAATGCATTTTCCGCCTCCCTACGTACAGGGTAGCCCTTTAATTGCTTCGGGCGCAAAAAAAAAAAGCGGCTATATACCTCGGGAACCGTCTCAGATAGGTATTTAATTTCATATTTAATTAAATGCGAAGTGTGTAAAGTGAACTAAAATGTTAAGTGTGATTAATTATTAGTGTGTTTTAAGTTTTAATTGGTGTCGGTAATTAAAGTGTCAATTTTGGTAATTCAATCGGCAATTTTTAGTGTCACAAACCCTAATCTCGTAAAAAATGTTGTCAGAAGTGGGATCAAATTATGCCGATTTTACCGAAGGACGACATGGATGTTGTCCGTACCCGAAGTCAATGCCAGCAGAAGACGGACCAGAGAAGATTTGGTAGTGCAGCTGCAGATGTCAGAGGGCCAGCTGCCGGCCTCCGTTGCCGACAGCTGGCCCTAATTCAAACCGTGGATACCTAATTCAAACCGTGGAAACCTTATTCGAACCGTGGATACCTTATTCAAACCGTGGATACCTAATTCAAACCGTGGATACCTAATTCAAACAGTGGACTTTGGTAGGCTGAAATAGGATATAATTACTTATAATAATGACAAAATGCTGCAATCAATCATTGTTTTTCTCGGCGTTAGAAAAAAAATATTTTCCGAAATATTATACATAATATATACCCAAATACAACAATTATTCAAATCGTTACTGCAATTTATATAACCAAGCACTCGTTGTACAATTGTTTTAAAATACTCGTAATTGTTCACTTAAAATATATGATTTAATAAAACCACTATCTCGTTAATATAATTCTTATTATACTAGGATTTTAATACAAAAATAATGATACGTTATAAAAAGCTCTAAGCATCACTTTTCTTTATATATTCTTTAAAAGTATTTTTATATTCGGTGTCCTGAACGCTCTAGTTAATAATTTTGAAGAGCTCTCCTCCATTAGTTAAGGAACAGATAACAAAGGAGAGCGTGTAGCACAGAGTCGTGTGACTAATACTATAGTTTACTTACAAGTAAGCAGAGGATGGTGAAGTTAATTATTCGGAATGATTTCCTGCTTAATTTGCGTTTATTAAATTCTCTATTTGCTTACATTATTGTAATATATGGGATGTCCATATTATCCCGTGTCGTACGAGATGACATGAGGATATCAAACACAAATGGGTACTAACCAGCCTGCCAAGCGTGGCAACTGTGGCAAGTATCCTCTCTTTGAGACAGTCTATGTGTAGCAGTGGGTTTCTGATAGACTATAAGGTACGAATAATGTGACATAATTACTCTGTTGCAATTGTGTACCAAATAAACGAGAATTAAAGCACACTGCCTCGATTAGAGCCTGTGCGCACATTTTAACTATCCCTAGTATCTTGACAACTTAATTTAATTACAAATTATGGCTGGCTGGAGAAATAATATATAATTATAGGGCAGGGAACAATCCAAAACAAGGAGAATGTAACAACTATTTGTCCAATTTACAAAAATTGCAATTAGTGCACCGTGCTAAGTTACGAACAAAAACTTTGCTATTTAGGAATGTTTTGTCAAGTTGTAAGAAACTGGTGCAAAAGTTTTTTTAATTAAACGTAATTAAAGAAAATATTACTTTATCGCAGCAACGGTAGTATATTAAACTCAAATGAAACATTTTGAAATAATAAGAGTCTCAATATCATATCAATTTAGACAAAGTAGTATAACACTTGATAATATCAAAAATGTCTTTACTAAAATAACTAAAATATGTCAATAAATTTATGAGTAACAGATAAACAGCCACAAATACATACCAAAATAGGGGTTCCGAACCTAGGGCTTGTCGACATTAGCCAGGTAGTATGACCATTCATCTCAGCAGTAGTCCGATACTCGTTAGTGTTTTTGTCGCCATGTATGTTAAGTAAGTTGAATTTAATGATATTTATTTTATTTTAGAAACTGACCAAACTTAAATGTCCTTGTCAGTTATATATAGTAACAAAAAGAAATGAAAGCGTCCCACTAATGTAAAATAGTAATACCTAACAGGATCAAGACTTTAAAGCACTACACTGATGAATAGTTTTAGCACTTGTGTTGTTAATGTGGCGTGCAATTTACTTTTAGACACAAGTAATATAGCGCAGGTTGCTCAAATTTTATGCAACTGTGTTGGCTACGATGAAAACGTGGTTTTTCCGTCGATATATTAAACCTACATTTGTATAGTTAACAAACACAACTCTCGGCTAATTTACGCAACTTTGACATACCAGTGCCCTGGCAGATGCACAGGTCGTCGATTAGAATACGTAGAAGTACCTTTGCTAAAGAGCTTTCCTCAGTACTATAAAAAGAGATATAATTTTATATGAGAGATGATCATATCATCGTAGTTCTCACGGGTGTTAATACTTCTGTAGCCTCCTTAACTTTAGGACTGGAAGATAGTTTGTCACCTCAATTTTAGAAAAAAATTGCTAAAATAAATGCAAACGAAGTGAACCTTATTTTGTATTACATTACATTACACCAATTATTATTGTATATTAATGGCACCGGTAGTTTCGCTTATTTCTCTATCTGCTTTACTTCTCACGTACGAGTATATAGTAGGTACATAATACTACACCTATATTATAAGATTCGTATAAAAGAAAAGCCCGATTAAAATGATATTTAGAAGAAAAAGTCTGGAAAAAAAACATATTCGTGTTCATAATGTATATAATATCAAAACTTATTAAACACAAGTAAGTTATACTCACGCAAACCTCAGTATTTTTTATACTTTTGCCAAAAAAGAACATTAATTCAACATTTATATTTATTAAATAATTAATTTCGTAGTACACAAATAATCTTGACCTTCTTTTTCCCTAGTTCAGTTAGCTGATTTTCTAAGTGTGCTTTTCTAAGTTGTGTTGGTAAATGTAACGTGGTAAATTCTTCATGTGGTTGCTGAGTAAAGTGGCCGCCTTGCCGAAATTAACGGTGGATCTCCAACCACGGCGTCGTCAGGTCCATCAGATGCTAAAGTTTTGCAGTAGTCATTGACTTTATATCACTTACAAGTTTACTACGAATTTAAGTTAAAAGTATAACTGCCAGACATATTTACTTTTAGGGAAGTTTAGAAAATGTGAAGTGAAGAACCCTTTACTTCTTATTCTTCATCATTAGCTCTTGAAAGATATTTGCTAAGCACGAGCCCTTCTCATCATCCGCAGGATTTCCCTTCCTTAATCGTCATACTTAGGAGCGCACGCGTCGTTGTCTACACGCACTCTTTACACTGTTCTCCATTGCGGGCTGGATATTTTCCATATCCTATACCTATAAACGAGCAATTCTTGTATATATATATATATATATATATATATATATATATATATATATATATATATATATATATGTATATATATATATATATACAAGTTAAAATCGGAATCTCTGAAACGGCTCCATTATAGCTCAGGTGGGATGTCGGTCGGGCGTGATATCGGAGTTCCGTGGTTCGCGTCCTGTCTCTGTGTCTAGCTTTTTTTGCTTTTTTTTTCAAGTTCCCTTCTGTTGTGAGAAAATCCACCATTTTTTTAGTAATTTTTAAAAATACGAAAATTTTAATAAAATTAATTGCTCTCACGATTTTTTATTCAAATAATCAGTTCAGTTTTTTCTATTCTGTCAATAAGATCAAAAATATTATTTGTTTCATCAGTATGTAATTTATTAATGTAATTTCAAAAAAAAAACGAGCAAAACTCGGTCATCTGAGTACTTCTAATAATATTTGTGTCATCATAGAAACTGATAAAACCTCAATATACTTAGCAGTAATGTTGTTCGCGCCACTCGCGTGCGACGATTGATTCCCTGATTCGCTTTCTCTGTCTCACTCTCTGATTCGGCGCGAGCGCAGTATCGCGTCAGTATCGCGTCAGTCGCAACCCCGGAAGGGAGTCGCGGAGAGGTGTAAGAAAGCGCGTCCGCGACCTTCAGCTCGTAACCTCGCATTAATTACGTATATATTGCCGGCTGGTATCTAATATATCTAAGTGATAATCATTACGAACAATTAAACATTAAAGTGAAAGTGGCAGTGTATGATATAAGACTTCAGTTGCACGTGTATACATTTAACGGCATAACCAGCTCAGGAGCGTGCCAGCCACCCAGCACCATTCATTTATCATCCGCTCATCTGCATTCAAAGTAAGTGCACACCCTTACATTTCCTCTCCAATTTCGTTCAACCCGCACTTCAGCTCACCGTCGATGTGAGGCTTTCCCTCACAAATGTATAGTAACGAAAACAAATGAAGGCGTCCTATCAATGTAAAATAGTAATCACAAGAACAGAGCTTTATAACACCGTACTAATGAATCATCACCTATAGCAGATGCGTTGTAAATTTGGCGTGCAGTTTGCTTTTAGACAGAAGTGATATAATAATACATTGTTTCACTTAACAAGACTCTGTGAAGTGTTACTTCGTAAACACAGCGTAACTTATAAAGGTTTGTGGCAGCGATAAGTAAAATACGATGACATAAAAATTTTAAATTTAGATAACTTATTTTTGTTATGTTATCTTATAAATACGGAGCTCGCAAAGATATCAATCACGCTACAAATACAAGTTTAATCCCGCTAACATAATATATATGTAGCAAATTTACATTTATATTATACTCAATTTAACTAAAACAATTTAACATAATATAGCTAATTTCGTTACTATACATTACTGATACTGTGCGAAGTTTCTTTTCTTTTACTGACAATCAATATCAAATATGTTTAAATCTGCCGTTCGACAACTGTGCTCTTTTGTCTTTTAAAAAAATAGATAGCTCCGGAACGTGCTTTGTTATGTCGCTAAAAGTGAGGCAGTTTGTTGAGCAGTAGATTTATGATGGGCTTTAATGATAATAATGATTATCAAACGAGATAATTGTGGGCTTGAACTAAGCAAGTGAATACTCTCTTGAACTTCTTCAGCGAAATATAAGATCTTTTGAATCATAAAACGTTTAAAATTTGAACCAAATACAGCCTTAAACTAGTAAGACGACGCGTCTCGATGGACGTTCATAAATATCTGTACCCTATTGTGTTTCCTCAACGGCTGCCAGTGGGTTTCCATTATTATTCTTTCAATGGTCTCTCCAACTCCTAGCTATGTACGCAGTTTGCAGTAAAATTATTTCACTTGAATCACTACTCTGAATCAGAAAATATTTCGAATATTTCCTATGCAATAATTTCAAGCCCGTTCAAAATTATTCTTTGTTCATGAAAACAGAAATATTGGAATGAGTTTTCCCATAAATACCCCTAGATGAGATTTGAACCACATAATATCGAGTGAATTCAGCGGCTTGCGATTGAATAAATGCAATATAAAACAACAAAAGCCTTCATTACATTCTGCAATCTTGTTTTATGAGAGTAAGGACGGCAAACGAGCACACAATTCGACTGTTGTCAATTGTGTTCTGTGACCCAGAGATATCCAAATTGGTCTTCGACTAAGAACGAAATTAATAATGTCATGTCCCTCAGTATTACGATGGAATGCCACGTTACCAGTGATTAGATTAACTTTTCGAGTCTAGTCTTGTGGCAAACACTGGAGCATTATGTTGCTATTTCATAGAAGTATTTCGAGCGAGTATTATCCTAATGTGCTGTTTCATTCCTACTGTGATGTAATGCAGCTTGACCTCACCACATATAAATTCCCCACAAATAAATTAGCCTAAGGCTACAGTCTGAGGTGCCAATCGTTTCATACTGAGATCGATTAGTACTATTTACGGACCGTTAAGAAAGAGAAAAAGCTGACATGGCGAACCAGTTATGAAACGTTTTCGTAGCATTAAAATCCAGATTTGAAAAAGAACTATTTTAATTTTACTATATTTATTCTACAATACATAACATAAAATCACACGCCACTCAGGTGGTATGCAGGGAATACGAATTTCCATTTGTCACGATCCTGACACACCTCTCAAATTGTACAGTGTATTGTAGTCTTCTTTATTTGAAGTGGACTAAAGTTGTCCTTCATATAAAAAAGCCAAAAAAATTTAATCTTCATAATGTATTTTTAAACTATATTTTGGGAATTTTGTCAAAGGTAAAATACTGCTCGGTATTTCAAAGTCACAAGGTGCAAAGATTATGCTTAATTTAATTTTAGTGCTACTTAGTCTTATTTTTAGTTTGTCTTATTAGTGTATTTTAGTTTCAATACGAATACTGTTTGTAGCTGAAGTGGCAATGAGCCGGCGATATAGCACAAAAAACCGACAACCGATGGGGAAAAAAGGTTCTCGAGTGCCCGGCTCGTTGGCGTAGTGTAGGGTAATCACCCACTAGACTACTAGACAGACAGAGTGACTAGACCACTAGCCACTAGCTAGATGCAGGTGGCTCAGGACTGTGCCTTGTGGCATTGCTTGGGGGAGGCCTATGTTCAGCAGCGGACTTGTAAAAGGCTGTAACGATGACGATGATGACTGTTTGTTTAATATTTTGCATTCAATGCAAGTTTTTATTAAAGAGAAGTCATTATGAGCGGTTATTGATCTGCATACTAATAACTAACGCTTCAGGCAATGTTGAATATGAATGCTTAGCCAAAGTGTGTAAGAGGATTAAATTTTTATTTATATGATAGTCTCTTCAGCGTACAATGCACTCTAAAAATTGAGTCACAGAGATCAAGTGATAGTGGAACACCAAGTGATCCATAGTTATTGATGCATTCCCGAAATATTCAGCGAGTATGAAAATCTATTAATGTGTGAAAGGTGTATGTGTAAATCTATAGTTGCTGATTTATTCCCGAAATATTCAGCGAGTGTGAAAATCTATTAATGTGTGAAAGGTGTATGTGTAAAAATATAAATCTAAGGTAAAAAAAATCATCATCAATCATTAAAATCAAAAGGCGATGAACATGTTTTATAATTTTATTTATAATTAAATTTATTCAGTATGTACATTAATGTGTTAATTCCAGCTTAAATTAAGAAGCCACACGCTATACCGTAGTGTTTATTCAACACGTGTGGATTTGGGAACTGACGCGAGAAAATGGTTTTATCCACAGACTGTGAATATTGTAATCTTTTATCTTTTTTTAAAATTTCTTCTCATGAATAAGGTACATAAAAATGTGCCTACAGCTAAGCCTGCATATAATGCATCCATAAAAGGGATTAAAACTTGTTTAAGCATATAAACCGTGACCTTGATTCCAGTAAAATATACATAAAAATAAATAATTATCGTGGTAGCGGGTCATATGTACAAATTACAAATAGATAAAAATGCAAACGTAATCATTTTTTTTCTATATATTGAGACATTTTTCTAGCTGGATTTGAATCCGAGAGCGTAGTCTTTCCCGGTTGAGCCGACCTATTCGTGCTACAACTATACCAGTATCAAATAACTTAATAATCTATATAAAATGTTATTAACATAAGGTATGTAAAATGGGGTGATAAGTTTGTACAGATAACAAAAGCTGTTTTAAAAATCAGAGCGTTCAGACTTAATTATATAAAACAAAAAATTGCAAGATGGTTTCGGCGATCTATTCTACATGTAACACGATTTGTTTCATTTAAACAACATGAAGTGGTATTGTGTTTGCTATTTTATTGCACTAACCAAGCCGAACGAACATGTATGCGACTTGCAGGAAAATATTTATCACTTTGTTTTCAATTTTTTTTGTACTCTTTCTGTATACAAAGCACAATTTAACATTTTATTCCTCCATAGCATAGCCATACATGGCTAGTCTCTAGACTAAAATACGGTCTGGGGGACATTATTACTGCTGCCACATGCGAGTGATACTGGATAAATACCACCAACATTAAAAAAAATCCAACAATGCTGTGTTCCATTCTAAAGGATATAGAGAATTAATGTAATTACTAGACTTTGAGGCATTTCATCTTAGTCTTCAAATGTGATTTAACTGTCGTCTTCTTTGTTTAAACTTGGCTTCTTTGAGAAAAGAAATTCTGTTTATAAGAAACAGGTACCTTTTCTTTATATAATTGATTAGAGAGTAATAGGCCAAATTCTAAATTAGTGATTACAATGGGTAGAAATTTATTCTTACTAAATAACTTACAATAAATATCTATATATATACAATAAATATCTATCTATATAAATATCTATATATACATCTACCTTATTTATTTTATTGAATGATATTAATGTACATATGTACATTAATATCATTCAATAAAATAAATAAGAGTATCTTTACATATAAAATAAATAAAAGTATCTTTACATATATTTTCTTAAACATCCCTATTTAATCCCTTATCGGATACATGTTTTTACCATTTTCGTTTTCTCCAAACTTTATTAATTTTTTTACATGTAATGTACCTATTTATGATTCATAATTATGGTAAAATTTACTAATATTTATACTATACTAACATTTTATACGTGCTGTAGTTATAGTAGTAGTATGGTTGTAGCACGAATGGGTCAGTTCGACCGGGGAAGGACAACGCTCTCACAGAATACCAGCGTAAAATAGTAAGTAGCTTAATGCTGATGTGTTTCGTATGGTGGATGTAGAGAACCGGAGAACCTTTTTACTGGAAATAACGCATTCCATCTTAGTTCTCACGGGTGACAACGCATCGGCATTTTGATTCGTAATCGAGGATAGATGTCGATGTCTATGGGCCACAGCAACTACTTACAATCAGGTGGACTGTGTGCTCGTTTGTCACCTCAATCTATAAAAAAAAACTAAATACTATATATTATCTAACAGTAGATATAGCGATATCTACTTCGATGTCCACCTTCTTCAAACATATGAACCAATATGTGAATTTTAAGATTTTGAAGGAGGAATACATTGGTAATTTTGCGTTGTTTTCCTGATACTATCTCATTACTTGCAAATTAAAATACATTCGCGCTACGTACGGATATAGGTAATGCCCGCTTAGCATTTAGTAAGCGGACATCGTTTAAAAATCGCGCGTGGCGAATGTATTTTGCTTACGCGTTATTAATTAATGCAATATGAAACTAAATATAAACGCATGAAATAGTTAGTTAAATGTCATAAAACAAATTTTATGCTACTATAATGACAAAATGTAAATAATTGGATGCAAAGATGGATGCAAACGCTTTATTAGTAGAATACATTTTAAAAAAACGGTCTGACACTGTTAAGTGCAATATCTCTCTACAAGACGCAGGTGTTGAACAAGCTTGATTATGTATGTGTGGTCTCTTGAACATGGGACAAACAAAATGATCTAAAAAAAAGTCCGCGTAAAAAAAAACAAATATCTGACGTGCAGCACCGAAGCTTCGGGAAGTCTGCAGTCTGTGAACATGTTAAATATCGACCTCGCCATTACATTAGATTTGATAGATCACAAATCCTCGCAAAAGAACAGCAACTCCTACCTAGTATGATTCGCGAGGCTATTTAAATTAAAATAAAAACATCCTAATTTCAATAGAGAAGATGAATAGGTACTACGATCTGCTTGGTGTCCTATAATTAATAAAATTATATCCAAACTCAAGCATACCACTGTAAGAATCCGAGATACTGTAAACTCGTTCTGCGTAGATCGGACCAAAAATTAATTTAAAAAAAACTGAAGTAGCGCGCCAACTATGACATCGGGACGTTAAACGTTTCAGTGCCTCAGTGACCATGGGTGCTGTAAAGGACACGAAACGCCTTAAATTAAAAAGTATACTTTATTGCGATAAGATCCGTAAAAATCAGTTTTATCAAAAGTGTAGTATTTCCGTAAATATATGAAATCATTCCAATATAAGTTTTAAGTTTTTTTTTTGTTAGCACTGCACTACACAAACTAATGGTATTGTTACGAGCTTAGGGTTCGTGACAATAAAAATTGCCGATAAAATTACCTAAATTAACACTTTAATTCTCTTTACACAAATTAAAACTTAAAACACTAATAATTAATCACACTAATAATTATTCACACTAATTCACTTTATTTCGCTCCGAAACTTCGCGCAACAGTATCATCGCGCATGGCCGGGCTGGCTTGGGCAAATACCTCTTTGTTAACTCGTGCACGTGTACAGTTCCTCTTTTTTGTTGAGAGTTTCCCAAAGTATCAAAATAGGTCGCAATGTTTGATTTACCAGAAAAACACCACCATCATCTCCTTATTATTTTCAAAGAAGAAAGAGTCACAAACGTATACAGTAATTATGAAAGTGAAAGTAGTGGTCCACAGACACCCACATCTACGCCTTATTAGTAATCAAAATGCGAACGCCTTATCATCCCTTAGTCAATATAATTTAAAATGTGTCTGGGATATTTCACATAAATCGTCACATTATCACATTATATCATAAATGTTTTTTGACAGAATACTTTACTACGGACTTCCTAAGAATGTTCCATCTGGTATACATTAATTAGGAGTCGTCGATCTAGGCCAAAATTTACCGTCAAAGGTATAAAGACAATCATAACACAACCAGTCGATATAACCAACAAATTGTGATTTTACTGGACTGTCTTTATATATGTATGTCTATTTTTTGATATGCTGTGTAGCCTAAGTTATTTGATGGATTTTAATATATTAAATGACGTTAGAATCGTTTTAGTTGTAGAAGTGACTTAAAATTGTATTTTAGCTTTTTATATGTACAAAGCTTTATATTTAATGTCAATTTTACAATTTGAACTGTAACAATAATGATGATGTATAATAAGAAGGTAATCAGCAATAAGCAGAACTCATTAAGCCCAACCAAATAAATCCAATCTATATAATAAAAGACAAATTTTAATGCGTCAGTATTTTAAAACATATTTATTCAATCCTGCAAATCTGCTACAAAAACACATACCCGCTATACAAATATCAAATAATTATACATAACATTTTTGCGAGTTTCGGTGCATGTATATATACATCAATATATGAAACATAACGAACTGTTAATGGACGTGACGGAGTTGTACTCGAGAACCACTGGTGTTAGTATTCATAGAAATTATTTCGCTATATTACGAGTGAGTCACCTTTCTCAACGGCTATATATTTGTTTTACGAAACTTATGTGAGAGTATCCCTTGAATTTAAAAGTATTCTATAAAAAAATAAGAATAATGAACCGGTTTTAGGTGACCTTTGTCTCCAGACACTGGATTTTAAATCCCAACTGTAAACAACACTTCTGCAGAAACACAAATTGTGGCTTTTTTATTTTTTTATTTTAAAATTTACTTTGACTAAGTTAACATTAAATAGCATTATTCTATTACAATACGTAATCACGGTTTAAAGTATATGATCTTATTAATTTAGTAATATTCTTTTTAATTTTAAATAATTTTTATTAAATTTCTAACGATATTTATGTGATGGTTTACAACTATAAAATAACCGCCTGATGGTAATTGGTTACTGCAGCTCATGGACACCTGCATAATACTTCAAATAAAAGGGCTCCAAAACATGCGTTGTCACTTTTAGGACTAATACGAAATGCCTTACAGTCTACAATATACAGTATAATAGCTCTCTTTACCCTTCAGACTGGAATACAGTAGTGAAAGTACTGCTATTTTGGTGGCAGAAATAGCTAAAAGAAAGGAATTTATTCAGACGAACCTCCAGGCATAGAAATATTTCTGCTACATAGAGCACTAATTAGCACAGTACAGCAAGGTATCGCTGGGTGTTGTTTCTACATTTATCCAAACAAACCTATGAACTATCAGGAACTATCGAGAACACTACGCTTGAAGTTATTGACGAAACCTAATGTACAAAGGTGACTTCAACTTCAATAATAATATCTAGACAACAAACCTCAGAACCTTAAAATTTATATGTACAATCAGTTTTTCCTTACCAGTAATTGTATACAGTGGTATAATATGATGGCAAATAGCTTTGAATCACTCAATGAGCTATGGAGGTCTACTCAATGGGATATTTTTGGTATTGATATGGACTAAGTAATCTTTATGCTGAAGTGGCAATATTATGCCGTCTACATATCTCTAAGAATCCACAACACATGGGTGAGCTCAGTCTAGCATAACTTTTTACTAAATGGATTAATGTCCAAATGAAATTAGTAGGTCGTCACACATATCAAAATTATCCCATTAACACGAGTTTCTTCTTTTTTCTGGTTAAAATATAAATGTTTGTTAACTTTCCTATTTTATTTTACTTACCATGGAACTTACTTACGTAGGATGTACACTTAGTTTTCAATAGAATTTGAAATATTCAAAACATTGGTTGTTTACCGTTCAGTTTTTGATTAAAATTCTTTCGGAAATATTCATATGATTAATAATGCGTAGAAGTAATCTCTACTAAACGAAGGAATAAAAAAATTTGCTTGTTTTTTTTTTTAATTTACGGAACTTCATGGTCTGTTAAAGTTATAACAATGAAATTAAAATTTTGTTTCATATAGCTCTTTCAAATCGAAATAACTACATACATATCGTAGCAATAGTAAAAATGGGCGCACAAACTTGTCTTTTCTTTTATGTTTGTCTTTGATATCTATATAAAATATTGAATGTAAAAAAGTAGTCGTTAATAGTATGAGTTCTTCCGGGTCGACTGTACAAATGGGCGTGCCTGAGGGCTCAATTCTCGGCCCCTTTTTGTTTCTTGTATATATTAATGACTTACCTTACATAGTAGGGGATAACCATTATATAGTATTATTTAGAATTAAAACGACAGTTATTAAATAACAACGAAGTAAATAATGCTATAGCTAAGTTAGTCAATTGGTTTAATGTTAATAATTTTCATTTAAATGGTACTAAAACTAAATGTATGAAATGTGTAACTCCTAATGTCAAACATGTTAATACTAATGTAATTTAAAAAGGGGAAGAACTGAGTCTTGTTGATACCACCATTTTTCTTGGAATCACACCAGACGCAAAGCTTCAATATCTCCCCCATATATCAAAACTAGCTAGAAGACTTAGTTCTACAGCATATGCTGTAAAAAAGATCAGAACTCTTACGAGTGTTGAAACAGGTACAATAGTTTAGTTATTTCCATAGCATTATGTCATATGGTATTTTGCTATGGGGACCCGCGACTGACACTGAAATTATATTTATTTACAGAAGAGAGCCATTAGAGCAATATATAATTCAAAACCAAAAGAGTCACTAAGACAAAAAATTAGGGAAATTAATATATTAACTATGGCCTCTCAACACATTTATGAAAATGTAATGTACGTACACAAGAATAAAAGTAGTTTTGAAAAACTAAGTGATATTCATTCTGTAAATACCAGGAACAGATACAAGCTAGTAGTACCAATTACTCGACTCCACCGAGTCAGTAATTGATTCTTGGGGCGATGTCTGCGCTTTTACAACAAAATCCCAGAAAATATACAAAGTTTGTCATACGCAAAGTTCAAAAGTTTTAAGTTTGTTTAAAAAGGATTATTACATATAATATTAAGGAATTTATGGATGATAATAGCCCCTGGGAAGGTTGATCGCTACCAAGCTATTTTTAATATGTCTTGTGTTGTTAATTGTAAACATGATTGTAAGTTATTATTTGAAAAAAAAAGTCCCGCTTGGTTTCTTGCTGGTTTTTCCCAGGTCAGAGGTTTTTTTGCGAAACAGTGGTAAATGCAAAAATTGACTTTCAATAAGTATTGTTTATAATCTACATTGAATACAAAAGTTTCTGTTTCTGTTTCTCATAAAGACATAAATTTACTTTGATATCATCCTATGTTTTTTTTAATAAACTGCTTTGTAGATATTTTTAAGGCATAATTTTTGTATTTCAGCCTTGATCTGAGATACACGCTGCAATTTGTTGGTCCAGATGATACTGTGTGAATGTTCATCAATTTCTTTACTATGAATTGCTTTTGGATCAAAACTTAGTGGCATCGAATATCATTTACAAGGTACCTTTGGATCCTAATATAGCACCAAAACAGTTTGCAAAACAGTTTCAAATATAAATGAACTTGGTTGGCTTAATTGCTTGCAACAATTAACAATTTAAGAAAACAAGTAGTATTATATCTCTACGTTTTATTTCATTTTTAGTCAATATACGATAAATGTTGAAGTGTATTTCATTTAAAAATTATTTGACATTTTGTCCCCAAGGATATTGAAAACTCTCAATGTCGAAATGACAATACTAGGATTACTACCTCAGAAACCTTAAAAACTTAAATATTTTTATCAGTTAGATTTAGTAACTACTTACTAATAAACTACTCAATAAGTAAAAATAATAAAAACCCAGAACAGGTTTTGCCAAGACTTTTTTATAGGAGAGGGGGCAAACGAGCATGCGGCTCACCTGAAGGTAAGATGATTACCGCCACCTATGAACAACTGAAACACCAGGGGAATAGCAAATGCATTGCAAGCCTTTTAAAAAGGAGTAGGCTCTTTTCTTGAAGATCCCTAAGTTGTATCTAGTTAAGATATCAGGAAGAATTAAATTAATTCGTTCATTAGGCATATCATTGCAGCTAATTACTCAGCTCAAGTCAGCTCAGTTCAGTCATGATCTTACAAATATTAATTTACTTTAATTAGATGAGTCATTCAATATCAAAACATGCAAAATTAAAGAATCGATAATTTCTTCTTAAATTATGTGAAGTAACCACGCCTTTTTCGCTGGTATTCTGTGAGGACGTGGGCTGTTCTCGATCGAGCCGACTTATTTGTGCTACAACTAAATAATAGCTGAGCGCAGCTCTACCGTTATTTAGTTGCAACTTTAATACCGTTTCTAATTGCCTATTTATTAAATGTAATTACACGGTATTTGTCGATGGAGAATATTGCCGCATCTCGTATCATAAATTTTAGAACGTGCAGAGACGATTGTTTTGTAAAATATGGGGGGTTAAATCACTTAGTAAATAAAAGCTCGAGAGTACTCTTGAAAGTGTTCCAAGGCGATAGGATGATCGTAAAATAAAACTGAACTAATTTAAATCAAATCGAATGAACCACCTATAGTCCTACATGATCAAAAAAATTGCTAAAAAGTGATAAGAAACATGTTGAATACTTGACGTGCTTATTTCAGATTTTAAGAGGATGTCACATATTTTATTAATGTTTTTCTTTTTTCTTTCCTTTTAAAATAATCACTAACGATGTGTTTTTTATTATTCTTTTCGATAAGAATAGAATAGAATAATTTTTATTTAATATATTACATTATTATTCAAAGTTAGTTTTTACTTAATGATTTCTTATATTTACGCGAACACTACACATGATTAAAACTACTTTTACGGATTTTATCGCGTTTATTTTTACTTTTTATTTTGTGCTGGAAAGCGCCCGAAACGTCGGGAATTAAAAATAAAAAGTAAAAATAAACGCGATAAAATGCGTAAAAGTAGTTTTAATCATAGTTTTTACTTTTACCGCTAATTCAGAACAAACCTCTGTCCTGGGAAGATCCATCAAGAAACACAGCAAGATTTTTTTGAAAACATTACATACAATATAATATTTATAGAGTTTTTATGAAAACAATTAGAAACAGCATGGTGAAGTTCACCTCATTCCCAAGGGTTAATAACGGTCATATACTTTTTAGTAATATAATGAACATTACCTACTATACAATATTTGCTTAATAAATATTATAAACCTTTTGATAGATAAAGCATGCATATTTTATGGGCCTTTGTTGTAAAAGCATATACATCGTCCCATGAGAAGGAATTACTGACTCTTACGACTACGGAGTCGAGTAACTGGTATAACTAACTGGTACTTGTTCCTATTACTAACAGAATGCACATCACTGATTTTAATAAAACTGGTTTTGTTTTTGTGTAAATACATATTATAAATATTAGCCAGTGTTAATATCTTTATATCTTTAAGTTTGTCTCTAATGGATTCCTTCTGACCTAGGTTAGAAATTGCTCTTATGACTCTTTTACGCAAAACAAAGTTAGTTTCAAAGTCAGTCAAATTACCCCATAGAAAAACTCCATATAACATTATGCTATGGAAATAACTAAATTAAACTAATCAAGCTGTGTCAACACATGTCAGGCCTCTAATCTTCTTTACATCATATGCTACAGAACTATGTTTGCTAGCTAGTTAAGATATATGTGGGCCACATTAAAGCAACGCGTCAACTGTAATTCCGATAAAAACAGTGGATTCAACATGGCTTAGCTCCTCGCCGTTTAAAAACAAACTGGTATTCACCTGCTTCACGTTGGGTGTGGTGAATTTAATACATTTTGTTTTATTACCGTTTAACGTCAAATTATTGAAGTTAAACCAGTGTTCTACTTTTGATATTGCATTACTAACTTTGTCATATTTTAATAATTTCCTTTAAAGTTGAAAGATCAACTATCATCAGCAATTAAATATGAACAAATAAATAAGAATTTAGTTTCACGATACAGCTGCAGTACGATGAAATTCGGCTGGAACTGATTGCATGTTCACAGTCACGAGTCAGTTAGCAGTTAGCAGTTTCGATTGGAAATATCCAACAGATTGTACGCTGTATTACAAAATGGTCACATGTTATGCTCTTACTGTTAGCATATAGCAAGATCAGATTGAATCGCTGTATTTATTATACGAGTATCATAACATATACAGTAATTTTTACAAATTAAAATAAAATATATTATTTATGTGAAAGTTCCCTTCATTTCACATAGATTCAAGTCACACATTCATAACAAAATCAGTCATCAATCCTTAATCCCTTCAATAACAGATGCAGTGAGTGACTTTTAAATTGTTTTTTGCATTTATTTATTCAATTACATAATTACTTCTCATGTTTATGTGAAGTCTACATGTGAAATAACGACCGGGGAAGGACCACGCTCTCACAGAATACCAGCGTGAAATAGTAGCTTAATGCTGCTGTATTTCGTACGGTGAGTGTAGAGAACCGGAGACCCTTTTTACTGGAAACGAGGCATTCTATCTTAGTCCTCACGGGTGATAACGCATCTGCATTTTGATTCGTAATCGAGGATAGATGTGGATGTCTATGGGCCACAGCACCACTTATCATCAGGTGGACTGTGTGCTCGTTTGTCACCCTATCCTATTAAAAAAAAATGAAATAATTTTCGTGTTGACATTTCCAACTTTCTTTCTCCGGTAAAATTTATTACATTTCAAACATTATTTATTCATTTATTTATAAAAGTGTTTAATTAATTTATATTAATATACAAAACTACTAACTAAAACTAAATATATAAAAAAGAAAAAAGAAAATTTGACTTTACACTCCTGGAACCGAACCCGGGCATTCTACAGTGCAAGCTGAAAATACGTTCCTCGTCAAATCCAAATACACATTGTTTGAATACTCAGTCACTACTGTAGTAAACTAAATATTTAAAATTCATGGGTTTAAAAAATACGTTAATTTTTTACTTATAAAGTTATTAATAAATGTATCTAAATATGTAATACTTAATAAATAAAATACAAAAAAGTAAATTTGAGCATTCCTGGAATCGAACCCGAGTACCCGAGACACTTGCAATGCAACCTAATGCAAACTGCAAATCCATCCTGCACTACCAAATACACAAGAGTAATAAACTACGTTGCTAAAATTCATAGGTTTATTATTGTAAAAATAAATATTTATTATTTAGTAATAATTAAATGTTATAGTAATAAGTAAAACCTTTTAATATCGTTCATATTATGTTGGGCATTCGATTATGGACGTTTTTTACTCTTCGTAACGGGTTTCACTTTGTCCCATATTTACAAATGATAGTAATTAACAAGGTAAAATACTACGCTATTTTAACTTTAAATATTTTAAATCGACATATATACGAGAGAAGAATATTTATAGAAAGGAATATATTTATGAAACAATGAATTTAAAAATTAAATTATACAAATACACTATACGATCTATACGTAAATACTGCAGCAAAAAGAGCGACATGTCTACATACCACGAGGCCTCGGACCACCATGCCATTTATCTAATAAATTATAAACTATAAATTTTGTAATATAAGATCATATAATATTTGTTGAATACATGATTTATAAAGTATAAATTACGTACGTTCCGATTATTTTTATGTCCGATTGAAATTATTAGTCTGTGATACACCTGTCTGTAGCGGATAATATAAATATTAAATGTCTCTGTGGTTGTGGTGAAAAGAAATTAAAAAGTTAAATTAGAATTTTAAATTTTACAAAGAGATATTAGTATAAACGGGAATGTTTTAATTCCCAAATTAAATGGAGTTCGTTTGTGTTTAAATTTTCTATGCTTTGAGTTTGACGTCGATTTATTATTTCGTATTCCGTAGAATAATTTCATAAGTGTAGTGTTATGTACTAGCCGGTAAATTTTCAGTTTATGGTGTTATATTAGTCGTTTCACTTAATCGGACGATGTCTAATGTGTAAGTGTTGCTGAAAATGGTGTGTCTTAAGATGCCGCCATAGTCATCTAAAATTGAGTGCCCACATAATAGACTTACTGTACTACTGCACATATGTATATTATTATTTCCGTGTATCATTTGTCAATAATATAATTAAATCTCTATGTAAATAATTGTTTTATTTATAAACTATTAAATGTATTTCTGTGTTCCATTCGTATCAATGCTTGAAAAATAATGTTCATTTATTTATTGCTATTAATAAGTATTTAGGCATAATGAGCATGAGTTCCTTTGCCTTTTAAGTAAAAAAAATATATGAGATTCAACGCAGGTAGACCGAAATAACAATTATTATTTTATACGTCATATATTTATGTCGTGTGTTTTCGATGCGTGATTTAGTGATTTTCTGGTGAATATAATGGATAATAATGAATTTCGCCGATATTTGCTTTTAAAAAACAAAAGATTATGGTAAGTTTTATCAATTTTAATAATAAATTCTATTTAATTTGGTAAATTATATACAAAAATTGATCCTTTCCATACGATCGGTTGCAATAATTTTTTCGCTCACACACATATTATCATTGTTGTGTAACTTCAAATGCAAAAGGCCGTTTTTTACAAAAATATATTATTAAATTTTTAATTCATAAGTGAGATATCTTGAATGAAACTATATTTACGGATTTTATCGCGTTTAATCAACTATTGATATAATTAAGAATAAAAAAGTAAAGTAAAGTTACAGCCTATATACGTCCCACTGCTGGGCACAGGCCTCCCCTCTTTTCTGAGAGGGTTTTAGGGCAAGGAATAATAATAAAGAGACGGGTAACAGCGTCTTAATGGCGATCGTCAATTCGCCTGCTAAACACGATGGTTACAGTAATTCCTCCTTTCTATTGAAGCCGCCCGTGTTAACTTTTCTATTATTTATTCTTTGTTGTTCCATTGTAAAATTAACAAATCTGAAACACTTGTTGGCAGCATCATGAACCACGTAGAATCGTGTGAATAAATCCAACCTCTGTAAAGTAAGAGGTGACAGAGGGAAACTAAACGAGAAGCAGAGGCAGCAGCACCTTCCCGATAACAGCTGAATAAAAACATAACATTCCTGGTGACAACCCGGTGGGCGAGCAGAGCAACAATACAAATATCTCCCCTTTGAGGCAATCTATGGGGGGAGCCCATGTTCAGCGGTGGAATTTTTATAGATGGTAGTGGTAATGGTTGGCGGTATCAATAAATAACTTTGTCATACCACACTCACTAATATTTACATTATATTGTATACCGGCTTTATATTGTACATGAAATAATCTTGTAGTAAATTGTACACATATTTTTTATATTTATACATATCTGCTTTTCTCTTTTCAGTCAATCAAAAAGCACAACAGATTCAATTAACTGTGGAAAAGAGTAAAAGCACTTCTATGTTGGATGATCCGTTTTTGACAAAGCGAATGAAATCCAGAAATATTTTTCCCTTTTTAACGAGACTGCTTAGGCTTGGTAAGTGCAACGTAAATGTTAAAAGTATATTTGTCACAAATGTTAATTTTAAAAGTTTTAATTTCATCATAATACGATGGCAAATCAAATTTACTGCCTGTTGGTGTCACTGAAATTGATTTTACAATTTTACGCACAGATTTCGTACAGTACTGACTGTAGAACATGCTTTTCCTGCTTCGTTACCTTCCTCTCTATCTTATGTGACGTAAAAGACGTTGTGCGGGTCACCTAGTTGCTCATATTCCCTTTAAACACGCCTGTTAGGCCTGAAATGCTTGTGTTAGTAATGGTTTACGACAAAAGTCGAATAGCGGATTCGAACCCACGACCTTTTGATTTCGCTGTTAGCACCCTGAAATCAAGCTACCTTCGCTTAATAAAACTTAAAGTTTAATAAAAGCTATTTAGTGAGAGCTTTTTCAGACTTAGACATTTTTGGCAACACGCCCAAGAAGAGTAAAATGTACGTAAACGTAAATGTACGTATTACAATACCCAGTTGAGAGTGTAATAACTAAGAAATATAACACTACACATTAAATGAAACTAATTTTTACGGATTTTATCGTCGTTAATTTAACTTTTTGATTCTCGACGATCCTTGTGCTTTGTAGTGCTCAGGGTTACGAGGGGGGGGGATATGTTATATATAGGTATGTTATATATATATATATATCATATACATGTAACAAATAGTTTGTTATCACTCGACGCCATATTATGGATTTTGACAGATGCGCATATTATTTGAGACGCCAGAATATGGCGTTTTGACAGACGAGGGGTTAACATTAAGTCACGCATCAGTTTCGTGAATTAGCGGTGATTACATTATTTATATTTTCTATGGCGTTAACGATCGTAGAATATCATCTCCAACACCTTTGATGTCATAGACAATGGATGCTCCCATCGTTACCTCCATATGTTATAATTTTAACTTTACTGTACTTAAAGTCAAGCTATTTATAAGTTTTTTACAACTTGTAAAACTTTGTATCTACTTGAAAGCTTTTGTTTAAAATTTTCATCATGAGGTACAAAGCTGTGTGAACATAAATGCACCAGTGGTGGTAATAGTGTACGCAAATTTCATACTGCAGGGAACGATCCTACACTTCAATTTCATTAAAAACGACTGGATTCGAACTTAGACTTCAACACTACTAAGGAGTTTTATTGAATAGACCAACCGCCGTGCCACTACAACTCTCATGTAAAGTTAAGGAAAATTATGTCGTGCTGCAAAATATGTCTGTATTAAATTACAATAAAATTGGCATTCACGTTGCTACAAGCTGCAGGGAACGGTCATTTAAGGCTGGCTATGCATAAAGGACAAGAATAATGGTTTATTGCTTAGTTGCAGCAGGTCATTTATTTTTTAAGTATCAGAATATAAAGTCACAGTTCTTTGTTCCCTTCATATATATATATATATATATATATATATATATATATATATATATATATATATATATATATATATATATATATATATATTTCTCTATTTGTAAAAGAAGACAAGATCAGATTGGGAGTAAATAAACAACTGGAGGTCATGAGAAAAAAATGTTTAAGAGGAGAAATTTCCTCCAATAAAATCGAGAGAGTAATTTAAAAAAAAGCTAGCTCGGAGAATGAGTAGGTTTCGTATCCTTGGCACTGCTCCCTGTTGCAGGTCTGGATATCTTTATCCTCTGCTCACTTAAGATATTATTATTTAAAATTGTAAAAACATTTCAATATATTCATATTAATTTCTAAGACTAAATTTGCCTTGCCAACATATACGAACTAAGCATACAAGTTATTTAAAGCCAACACATTTCCGGCGCGTTAGCGAAAATAAATACATATTGTATATGTTCCAAGTTATCTTGGCAAATCTCATAACTGAAGTTTCTGCTTGTAATATTAAATAACTGTCTTCGATCAAATACAAGGTCCTATTTAGAGGCTATAAACAAAAGTGAATAACCATTTTTATTTTATTTTTTCATTCTTTATGTCTGTCCGGGCTAATTTTGGTAATGGCTCAACCGATTTCTATGAAGCTTCACTAACAGAAAAGGAAGCAATGCCAGGTGTGCCCCTGACCGAGTTGTCATGGCTTTTAAAGTTGCCTTAAATTACATATACATGTTAGTATACAATTAAACGATATCTTTACAATAAAATTTACTAAAATCAACGTGTTTTTTTGTATTTTTTTGTAATTTGGTAGTTAGTAATTGAATAAAATTATATTTCGAATGACTAAATTTATGGTGTCTATATATATCGTTATCTATCTACCTGGCCATACTTTGAGCCCATAAATAATTATAATAAGCCTCTAGATGTTCGAGTTGCGAATGAGATCGGAAATTAATTTCATCTTGTCTGATTTATTCGCCTAACATTACCATGATCTTTACTCACAGAAGATCTTATTATCATTACATGCCAATGTGTAGCTTGATAATACCAGGCGGTCCCATAATGAACTGGCCTAATATAGTTCAACGCGACATGTCGCTACATGTTATGTTGCATTAAATAGTACGTTTATCGTGCACTTAATATAAGAAACATACATCGACATGAAATGCTTAGTCTTAGTTTAATAGGCATTTGAAAAACGAGAGTTGCGTATTTTTTCAAAATGTCTGAGTATCGAAGTGTCATAAAGTTTCTGTTTAAAGAAGGTTTATCCCCTGCCCAAATAAAAGAACGATTGGATGGCGTGTATAAGGAGTCTGCCCCCTCCTATAGCACAGTGAAAAATTGGGTGAAAGAGTTTCGCCTCGGGAGAGAAACCGTCGAAGACTTTGGCCACGACGGTCGACCTGTGGAAGTGCTTACTCCCGAAACGATTGCTCTTATCGAAGAGGAGGTTCTGAGTGACCGCCGTTTGAAAATTATAGAAATTGCAACAAGGCTTGGGCTCTCTAAGAGTACCGTTTATCGCGCGATCCATGAACATCTTCACATGAAAAAAGTGAGTGCAAGATGGGTACCGAAACTTCTTTCAGCGGTACAGAGACAGGAAAGAACGCGCTGTGCTTCGGAGTTTTTGGATCTTTGTTGCAAAAATCCAAAGACTGTGATCGAGCGGCTAGTGACTGTTGATGAAACTATGATCTTGTATTATGATCCACAAAGTAAGCGCGAGTCAATGGAATGGCGTTATAAGGGTGAAAAGCCCCCTAGAAAGGCAAAGGTGCAACAATCGACTAAAAAAACTGATGTGCACAATATTTTGGGATTTTCAAGGCATTTTGATGGTGGATTTTAAAGAACGTAATACAGTCGTGAACGACGAATATTATGCTTCTTTAATATATAAATTACGAGACAAGATAAAGAAAAAACGAAGAGGCAAGCTGTCTAAAGGTGTCCTGTTGCTCCCTTTCAACGCCCCTGTTCATACCGCTGGTGTTTCGAAGGACGCAGTTCGTCAATGCGGGTTCACAGAAGTTCAACATCCACCTTACAGTCCAGACATGGCCCCGTCCGACTATTATTTATTTCCAAATTTAAAGCGGGACTTAAGAGGAAGAAAATTTTCAAGCGATGAAGAGTTGCAGGTGGCCGTCTTCAGTCATTTTGAGGATAAAAAATGTAATTATTTTTATAAAGGTTTAGAGATGTTGATTTACAGATGTCAGAAGTGTGTTAGTTATTCATGGTGATTATATTGAAAAATAAAATTGGTTTCGTTTCATTTCCTTCATTGGTTCATAGTTAGCCCAATTCATTATGGGACCGCCTACGTATATGTATAAAGCTCGGCATTTGAACATTTTTGGTCGTAACTTTATAAACTTTCATTTATTTGAAAACTTTGTACATAATTATCATGACGTTGCTTATTTCACCATTAAGTAGAATGTACAATAACATTAAAATTAAAAAAAATCTTGGCACAATACCACGGAGAGTAGGACTGTAGATACTATAATTTTTTTTATTAATGAATTAAATTTAATACGTTTTTCTTTTAAAGAGAAAAAAGAATCAAAGTGATAAGTTCAGTTTTTCGAAAGATGGTTTGTTCACATCCATACCGATCCACTGATGTCCGAGTGAAATTATTTCTAATTAATTCCATTTAATGAATAATCTTATAAATACGTCGGAAGTATCAATTGAAATCTACTCTTGCTATATGCGTCCTTTTTTTAATCGTATAAGTGCAAAATAAAGCTGGTGGAAGTGATTTGATGACAACAGAGTACTAGCACTAGCACTACTTTAGTTAGTGAGCCATGTATATGTATATACCTTCTGTTATTGAATGAATGAAAATCGAGATTAGTTCTTTTTTATTATTATATACATAAGCGATGACCCTATTACATTATATGTCGAAAATATATTACATAAAAATTGTGATTAGCAATAATAAAATAAATTTTAAAATACCTTCCGTCAATGAATAAATTAAAATTAAGATTTGTTCCTTTTTAGGGTTCCGTAGTCAACTAGGAACCCTTATAGTTTCGCCATGTCTGTCTGTCCGTCCTCGCTTAATCTCTGTGACCGTTAGCACTAGAAAGCTGAAATTTGAAATTTTGAAAAACACACCGACAAAGTGGTAAAATAAAAATTGGAAAAAAATGTGTTATTAGGGTAGCCCCCCTATATGTAAAGTGGGAAGTGATTTTTTTAATTTCAACCCTAACGTGTGATATATTGTTGGAAAGGTATTTAAAAATGAATAGGGGTTTACTAAAATCATTTTTTGATAATGTCAATAATTTCGGAAATAATCGCCCCAAATATAAAAAACAATGTGTCCCCCCCTCTCTAACTTTTGAACCATAAGTTTAGAAAATATGAAAAAAATCTGAAAAATAGAACTTTATAAGGACTTTCTAACAAAATCATTTTGAACTTGGATGGAAACAACAGTACCCACTGCCGGGAGCAGTTGCAGGAGCGCGGAGCGCTGCTGGAGCGCTCGCGGAAACTCATAAGTGGGAACACTTATTGTGACGGACGGGAAACTACGGAACCCTACACTGAGCGTGGCCCGACACGCTCTTGGCCGGTTTTTATAATTATATACATGAAAATCGTTTCCGAGTTCCAGGAAAATAGCGAATTCTCGACGCGCTCGTAGTTCGTGTCGTACTAGTGACCGGCAGCGGTTCAAGGCCGTGGTCGACATCTGCGAGGAATCGAAAGGCGCAGTCGAAGCCGCAGCCAAGGTGATTGTGGTGAGCGTCGGCTACAATTGCAGCGAGCTCGAGAACGCAGTTCAGAGCGCGATCAACGTCGCAGTGTTGCACATGATTATCGTAGAACTTCTCGTCGAAGTCGAAGTGCAAGCAGCACACGTACGCTACACGAGCAGGAACACAAGCTGTCACGTGAGAGGAAAAAGCCAAAGACGTTCAAAAGGGAGGTACGTAAAGAGTGTGAGAGATGGAATGAAAGAAACAGATGAGTATTTCCTAAAATTTTTGCGCGAAGCTTTTTTACATGTCCGATATTTTTAAGTTAACATTATTCCGTGTTTAAATGTATCAAAGTGCTGAAAAATACATCATTAAATGATACTTCATGAATTTATCGTACAAATATTCAAAATACGTGAAACCTAAAAATAAAATAAATAAAATCCAAATCAAAAAAAGAAATTCGAATGTATGGAAAAGCGGCGGACCCATTCTTGTTCTAGACACTTCGAGTGCAACTTTTCCAATCATTTTTTTGAACATGAAGAACGTTATAGATTCCAAACGATATGATAACCGATTGAAATTAATTTGACTTAGCGCGATTGGTCCAATTCATTATCGTTTTATGAAATTTAAATTAAATAATATTGTCCGGTAAAAAGTTCCCTAATGAAACCTATTTTTCGTTACCAATTTTTACCCATGTTATTTTATAAATCTACCAAAATAAATATGCATTTTATCATCACATTATCATTGTAGAATGACATTAGACGTCAGCGTTTTGTAAAACATCAGTACACTTCGAACAAATTGAGAGGGAGATGAGGTCGGCCTTCAGGTTGGAAAAAATTATTCGTATTTTGTTACCGGGTATTGTATTTATTTAAGTGAAAACAATGGTGTATAATTGATTTATTAGTATTATAATAGAAGAAATATTTCACATATCACTGAAGATTATAACAGTGTCGATTAAGTATAAGCTTATCAAAAAATATTTTTCAAAGACAGCGACCTATCAATTCGTGACTTCGGTTTTAGTTACTTTCGTAGAATAACGTATGTGTGGAAGATAAAGTAACAAAAAAGTATTTGTAAAATTGAGTGTATACTGTGTTTTTAACCGACTTCAAAAAAAGGAGGAGGTTCTCAATTCGGCATGTATTTTTTCACGTATTTTGAAGTTGCATTTCTCGTCCGTTTTGTTGGTTATTTATACTCACTCGACTTCAACACATGAGAACACACAAAAATATTTAATACTTTGTAGTGCCGTTGGAAGTCGTGTTTTAGAAAATAGTTTTTACAATATTTCAGGATTGGTCCATAGTAAAAGTTGTTTATAATCCTGATCAATCTTTTAGGGGTGGAAGTACCACCCCTAAAACATTGAACTGCGGCGGGAGATATTATTATTCATTATTCTTAGGAGGGACTTTTCAAATAACAAATTTAACAGTCACCTCATGCAAGTCAGACAAATACATTTAATTCCACTGAAACACAATCCCGTAAACAGCAGCTAAAAACTCAAACAAAACCCTTACAATTTGAATAACAAAAATTGAAAAACTTGAAACGAATAAAGGACAAATATAAATAATCCCAAATAGTGCGGCTACCCCAGGAACTGTCTCAGATAAATATTTAATTTAATATTTAATTAAATGCGAAATAAAGTGAACTAAAGTGTTGTGTGATTAATTATTAGTGTGTTTTAAGTTTTAATTGGTGTCGGTAATTAAAGTGTTAATTTTGGTAACTCAATCGGCAGTTTTTAATGTCACGAACCCTTAGCTCGTAAAAATTGGTGTCAGAAGTGGGATTAAATCATACGGAGCAGAGAAGATTTGGTGGTGCAACGCCGCAGATGTCAGAGGGCCAGCTGCCTGCCTCCGTGGTTGGCAGCTGGCCCTAATTCAAACAGTGGATACCTATACAAACAGTGGAATTTTGGTAGGCTCAAATAGGATATAATTACTTATCATAATGACAAAATGCTGCAATCAATCATTGTTTTTCTCGGCGTTAGAAAAAAAAATATTTTCGTAAAGATTATACGTAATATCTACCCAAATACAACAATTATCCAAATCGTTACTGCAATTTATATAACCAAGCTGGTAACGCCAGTTAACAATCTACTTTATCAACATTACATTACATATCGCATTGAGTTCGTCCTAAGTTATATCTACTTTATCAACATGACTAGTGCATATTTTTTGTTTCCTTCCTTCCTTCCCTTTCCTACCGCACGCGCTGCCGCCGAGGTGAAAAAGAGGATCTCGGCGCGCGTCATTATACTAAGTGGTATTACGCCATCCGCAGCGCACGGCCACCCGTCGCGTCTTATGTACATTAACCGCAAACCGCGCAGGACGAACATTGAGTTCTCCTGTTTATGTTTAATATTCACCGCATCAGACATTGTGTCTTTGTAACTCATAAAAGTGTGAGACGCCCCCGCAAGGGCAAAGGTGGAGAGTGTGGGACTTCACGAGACTGTTCCGAGAGTGCGTGTGCGCCGAACCACGTGGCGAGCTCGCGGTATAGCAGACACTCCAGGAGGAAGGCGCGGCAGCCCTCATCAGGTCAGTGCGTGCTATCCCACCTATTTATTTTCCCCTTTGCCGTATGCACCAAAATTACAGTCCACTAAATCTTTATCGAAGATACCTTAAGTTACTGACGTCTCCATTTTTAATGGTCACTTCTCGCTGGATTGACCTTGACTTTCCGCCCTTATTAGATCGTTATCTTAATAAGCGTTTATATAATTAATTATTTATATTTTAATCAGACTTCGGATTAACCCCGCCCTTATTAGAACACTAGAATAGGTCCTAATAGGTGACATTCATAGTAATTTTAAAACTATATTCATAGAATGAATAAGCATATAATTATCTATATAAATTATTTGTTTTATGTTCACATCACGTCATCAACTTTTAACTACATCTATAGATTATACTGTTAAATTACATTTATTATTTGCACATATATTTAAGCATTATATTCGTTATAAATAACTTCATAATTATTATAAAAGTTAACAATTAAAGTTCATCGTTAACAAAACTAATATTTAATAATTCAACCGCGTAGCGAGGTCGCTTACAGACTACCCGCTTATAATTATATTATTTTACGCCGCATAACTTAAGTTGTAATGCCGCCTAAAAAACAAATAGCATCGAATAATAGCGATTCCTCGGATAATGAGGGCACACCTGATGCTGAGTTGGTTTTATTGTTAGCTAAACGAGATGCTTTATTTGAAATAGTGCAAAAAATATATGATATGTCCTCGGATATCCTCACAAACACTTCCACGATGGAGCGTTTTCTTGATGGAAGTTCTAATATTAATGCTTTACGTATTGAGTTTAAACAGGTCTTAGATAATTATAATTCACATTTATTAAAAATAAACCCTATTGCTAAACCTGATTATAACAGCCTCATTGCGTTTGAGTCTCTTTGCGGTAGAATAAATAGGCTTTATTTACAATATTCGCAATCTAATTCACAAAGTACTAGTACACCATCTAAAGCCAGATTCTCACTTCCGCCTATCGAACTTATACCATTTTCGGGTGACATTCGCTCATGGTCTTTATTTTATGCTAGCTTTAAATCAACCGTCCATGACAACACATCGCTTATCGACGCTGAAAAGTTCTACTATTTGCTAGGTAAACTAATGGGCAAAGCCCTATCTGTATGCTCAGGTATAACTCCTTGCGCTGAAAATTATAAAATTTTATTGCAAGCACTCGTTGACAAATATGAAGACCGGCGTATGCTAGCATCTACATATATTAATCAGATGTTCGAATTTAAGCCATTGTAATCGGCCACCGCAAATAATTTTCATTTATTTACTGATAACTTTATAAGTGCAGTGCGCGCTTTACAAAACTTAAAGTTAGATAATCTCGCGGACTTAATTGTTCTTCATATCGCGCTTAAGAAGCTGGACCCGGATACCATTCGCTCTTTCGAATATAGTCATAACTCGATGGTACCTACCTTTGATGATTTAATAAATTTTATTAAGACCCGCTCCAAAGTTTTGCAACGCACCGATTCTAGTACAAATTCTAATAGCGCACCAAACAATCGACGAGGTAACGGTAATAATCGTCGCTGTAATAATACTTCGTCGCCGAAGTATCAGGCGTACGTAAGCACGACGACTAGTTGCTCAAAGTGTCTGTGCGATAATATTGTGCATCAACACCTATTTAAGTGTGCAGACTTTAATAAAATGACGCCGCAGGAACGATTTAAATGCGTAAAGAGTAACAATGCATGTGTGAATTGTCTCAGTTTAAGTCATCGAGTGTCTAGTTGCTCTTCAAATTATAGTTGTCGAATTTGTAAATTTAAACATCACACGTTGTTGCACTTCCACCGCAGAAGCGATAATGCTTCTCCTGCGCTGGCGCGTTCTCCACCGCTTCAGCCAGTTACACTGAAGTCTACAACCCCCGCGCCCGCACACTCACCACCCCTCACCGCAGGTGCGCGTTCAGACGTCGCGCTGTGTACTTCGTTCAAGAATGTTTCTCAACGTTCACCGCCTCCCGCGCGCGCAAGTCGTTCGCAGAGAACTGTTTTATTATCAACCGCTCAAGTATTTGCTTACGATGCTAAGGGAGAGAAACAAATTATTCGTATATTATTAGACTCCGCGGCTCAAAGCCATTTTATGACTAAAGAGTGCTGTCATCGTTTAGGCGTTCAACAACACGATACCGAATGTACTGTAGTAAAGGGATTCGGTGGAGTTGAAAAAATTGTAAAATCGAAATCGATTGATATTAAAATTTTCTCACGATTCGACTCGAATATTAACTTCAATATTTCAACGCTAGTTGTTGATCAAATCACCGACCTTTTGCCCACTGCTGTGGTAGACACATCTGTTTTATCACACTTCCATGGCATAAGACTCGCTGATGAATGTTATAGCATGCATAATAAAATTGATGTTTTGATAGGCGCATCCCTTTTCCCGCACTTACTATGTCCAGACGTAATTTATTCGTCTAACGACTTGTCCGGGCCCTCGGCTTTGAATACGGTATTTGGTTACGTTATTATGGGCTCAGTGCCGACACTTCAGGTAAATCATTCTTTAACGTGCTGCTCAGTTCTAGAGTCTCCTATCGTTGACAAATTAGTGCAACGATTTTGGGAGCTTGAACAGCCACCCTCCGCACCGCCCATTCAGTGTCCTTCAGACATTGAATGTGAAGAGTTTTATAAATCTACGACATCCCGCGATCCTTTTACTCGTAGATATATTGTTGGCCTGCCATTTAAAGGTGACGTTTACTCTCTCGGAGATTCTTATGAAACCTCTCGACGACGATTCATGTGCTTGGAGAGGAAACTTCAAGCCTCGCCTACATTAAGGTTAGCATATGATGACGTCATAAAGGAATACTTAGCTAAAAATTATATATCCCCCGCACCGCCGTATGACTCTCATGAACCCGCTCCAATATATGTCATACCGCATCATGGAGTCTTACGCGAAGATAAGAAGTCAACGCGTCTGCGCATCGTCCTGGACGCTAGCAGTAAGACTAGCACTGGGCGATCATTAAATGATATTCTGCATTCAGGACCAAATTTGCAAGGCGACTTGTTCAATATAATTTTAACTTTCCGCTTACATCCAATCGCTATGACAGCCGACTGTCGCCAACAATTTCTGCAAATAGTTGTTCGCGATTCTGATCGTCGTTACCAATGCTTCCTATACCGCTTCCGTCCACAAGACCCACTTGTGTTATACCACTTCAATCGCGTGTGCTTCGGTTTAACTTCGAGTCCATACCATGCATTGCGCACGGTAAGACAGCTCATTGATGACGACGGCGCAAAGTATCCACTTGCGAGTCGTATCGCATTTACTTCGCTATATATGGACGACATCGCGTTCTCTATGCCCAGTGAATCCGAGGCCAGTGAGACCTCTCGGCAGCTGATAGACTTATTCAAGGGTGCCCAATGGGACCTGATAAAATGGCATAGCAACCGTCGATCTGTTTTAGATGACCTCCCTACTTCCCATAAAATTACAGGAGAAGTAGAGTTCAATAAATCAATGCCACATAAAATACTAGGCTTGCATTGGTCTACCGATAGTGACGCCTTTTATTTTAAGATATCTGTTCCCGCTGATGTGAAGTGCACTAAGCGCGCCATCTTATCTACTGTCGCTCGCCTGTGGGACATAATGGGTTTCGTTGCTCCCACAGTCGCGTACGCCAAATTGTTAATAAAGCAGCTTTGGCAACTTAATTTAGATTGGGACGATATACCACCACCGCCAATTATTAAGATGTGGAGGCAATTCTGTGCTGAATTACCAGCTCTTAATGATTTACGTATCCCGCGACATGTTGGTGTATCCAAAAACTGTACTGCGTCACTCCTGGGGTTTTCCGACGCCAGCGAGCACGCATACGGTGCCGTAGTCTACATACATGTAAAGAGCGTCAATGGTTACACCGTCCAGTTGATTTGTGCAAAGACTAAAGTCGCACCGACGAAACCACTATCTATTGCACGCCTTGAGCTTTGTGGAGCGGTTTTACTCTCAAAATTGCTTCGCAGAGAACTCGACAATTATTCTCTTGACCTTGCAATATCAGTCTATGCCTTTGTAGATTCAAAAGTAGCTCTGTACTGGATAAAGAGTTCGCCACACAAGTGGCAGACCTTTGTTGCAAACCGCGTTGTTCAGATTACCGACAATATTCGCGCTGATAACTTTTATCATGTCGCAGGTACTGAGAATCCCGCTGACATACTTTCACGTGGCGTTACGCCAAATAAATTAGTTTCAAACCCCCTGTGGCTCCATGGGCCTCAGTGGACTTCGTTAGATCCATCTCAATGGCCTCTTCGTACTTTAGACAATGAGGTTATTGCAAATATGCCTGAGAAGAAGATTTTGTCGCACACTGTGTGCACATCCGTCTGTAATTCTGCGATTTATGAGCTCGCATTCCGCATCTCTTCTTGGAGTAAACTTCTACGTATAATTGCGTACGTGTGTAAGTTTGCTAAATTATTGCCCCGCCGCAGCACTACTGTAGTGACTGCTGATGATCTCAGTTTCTCTGAGGTTATAATCCTCCGCGCCCTGCAAAAACAGCATTTTGCAGTGGAATATTTAAATATTGAAGGTAACAAACCTTGCTCGCCCGTTTTCAATCGTTTAAGGCCTTTTATTGAGAATGGTTTAATCTGCATTGGTGGTCGTCTTTCGAACTCCGCATTAGATTACACACAAAAACATCCAATTATACTCCCGCGCAGTGATCATGTAGTGAACATGATCATTGACTATTATCATATTAAAAATTTACACGCTGGGCCTGAATTGTTATTGTCATTGCTCCGTCAAAAATTTTGGATACTTTCCGCACGCCGCACTGTGAGAAGCAGAGTCTACAAGTGTAATATATGTTTCCGGCTTAGACCCCGTCCAACTTACCCTTTGATGGCTGATCTTCCCCATAGTCGTGTAAGACAAGCTATTAAGGCATTTACACACACGGGCTGCGATTATGCCGGTCCTATCGCATACACTCCTGTACGTCGTCGTGGTGTACGCAGCGAGAAGGCGTACTTATGTGTTTTCACATGCCTCACGACTCGAGCTGTACATATAGAAATCGCTACAGATCTTAGTAGTTCTAGTTTCCTCGCTGCGCTTAAACGTTTCCTCTCTAGACGAGGGCCGATTCAGTTTTTATATTCGGATAATGGAACGAATTTTAAAGGTGCCGCTTCGTATCTTCGCGATCTCTATAAATTTCTAAACGTTGAATACCGCCCAAAGCTTGAGCAAGAGTGTGCTGAGAATCGTATAACATGGAAGTTCATCTGTCCCAACTCTCCTCATTTTGGAGGCGCCTGGGAGAGTATGATCAAAGTCGTAAAAACGCATCTGTTCCGAGTTATCGGACATCAGTTACTTTCATACGAAGAGCTTAATACTGTTCTTGCGCAAATTGAGTGCTTGCTAAACTCGCGGCCCTTGACAGCATTGAGTTCTGATCCTGCAGAGCCTTCAGCTCTTACTCCGAGTCATTTTTTGAATACCGCACCTTTATTGTCATTACCCGCACTCAAAGTCAAATCTGACTCTACCAGTCTGTATTACAGGCATTCTTTACTGGATAAATTAGTTCAGTCGTTTTGGGACCGGTGGAGGACGGAATACCTTCACGGATTACAAGTTCGTCAGAAGTGGAACACCCCGTCTACGGCTATCGTACCAGGCATGGTTGTAATTATGATAAATGATAATGAACCGCCCCTTGCTTGGCCATTAGCGATTGTCGAGTCTGTTCATCCTTCGAAGGATGGCGTAGTTCGAGTAGTGACCGTGAGAACTACTAAGGGAACATATCTCCGTCCTGTTGCTCGTATTTGCCCTCTCCCAAGACAATAAATCACGATTATTTTGATTATAATTATTTATCTAAATTAGGAATTAAGTTTATATTTATATATATTAAAAAAATATTAAACCGCAATATTATATTTATGTATACATTTTCTCGCTTACCAAGTAAGGTTAGTAGATGAGACATGCGCATTGAGCGCATCCTCTCACTTTATATACCGCTTATTTATTTGTTTTCCTTTTACTTTTATATTACGGTTGTCTTTTAAAGGTGACCCTTAAGGGCGGGAGGAAATGGTAACGCCAGTTAACAATCTACTTTATCAACATTACATTACATATCGCATTGAGTTCGTCCTAAGTTATATCTACTTTATCAACATGACTAGTGCATATTTTTTGTTTCCTTCCTTCCTTCCCTTTCCTACCGCACGCGCTGCCGCCGAGGTGAAAAAGAGGATCTCGGCGCGCGTCATTATACTAAGTGATATTACGCCATCCGCAGCGCACGGCCACCCGTCGCGTCTTATGTACATTAACCGCAAACCACGCAGGACGAACATTGAGTTCTCCTGTTTATGTTTAATATTCACCGCATCAGACATTGTGTCTTTGTAACTCATAAAAGTGTGAGACGCCCCCGCAAGGGCAAAGGTGGAGAGTGTGGGACTTCACGAGACTGTTCCGAGAGTGCGTGTGCGCCGAACCACGTGGCGAGCTCGCGGTATAGCAGACACTCCAGGAGGAAGGCGCGGCAGCCCTCATCAGGTCAGTGCGTGCTATCCCACCTATTTATTTTCCCCTTTGCCGTATGCACCAAAATTACAGTCCACTAAATCTTTATCGAAGATACCTTAAGTTACTGGCGTCTCCACAAGCACTCGTTGTACAATTGTTTTAAAAAGAATTACTCACTTAAAATATAAGATTTAGTGAAACCACTATCTTGTAATTATAATTCTTAATATACTAAGATTATTATACAAAAATAATGATACGTTATAAAAAGCTCTAGACATCACTTCTCTTTATTAATGTAAAAGTATTTAGGCTCGGTGTCCTGAACGCTCTACTTAATACCTAGGAAGAGCTCTCCTCCATTAGGTAAGGAACAGATAACAAACGAGAGCGTGCAGCACAGAGCCGTGTGACTAATACTATAGTTTACTTACAAGTAAGTCGAGGATGGTGAAGTTAATTCTTCGGAATAATTTTCTGCTTCATTTGCGTTTATTAAATTCTCTATTTGCTTACATTATTGTAATATATGGGATGTCCATATCATCCCATGTCGTACGAGACGACATGGGGATATCAAACAGAACAGTGTACTAACCAGTCTGCCAAGCGTGGCAACTATGACAAGTATCCTCTCTTTGAAGTTATTTATGTGCAGCAGTGCATTTCTGATAGACTGTAGTGGACGAATAATGTGACATAATTACTCCGTTGCGATTGTGTACCAAATAAACGAGAATTAAAGAGCACTGGCTCGATTAGAACCTGAGCGCATATTTTAACTATCACTGGTACCTTGACAACTTAGTTAAATTACTAATAATGACTGGTTGGAGAAATAATATATAATCATAGGGCAAAGCACAATCCAAAACAACGAGAATTTAACAACAATTTGTTCAAATGACAAAAAATGCACTTAGTGCACCGTGCTCAGTTACAAAAAAGAGTTTGGCTATTTGAGAATGTTATGTCAAGTTGTAAGAAAATAGTGCATTTTTTTATTTTTAAAAATATTACCTTGCCGCAGCAACGGCAATATATTAAATTCAAAATTAACATTTTTGAATAATAAAAGTCAATGTCATGATTCATTTATCATCAATTTATACAAAGTAACATAACATTTGATCATATTCTAATAACTCATTATAAAACCGGTAGGCTTTAAAATATATTTCTACTAGCCTGCCAGGCAGACGTTGTTCTGCCATTTTCTACGACCCTGTCATGTCCTATTAAGAATCCTTAAATTCGCAAAAAATAAATTGTGGATTACTCATGGGCAAAAACCTATCCTATTTCTCAAGTTGGACCAAACTGCACACGGTGTGCAAATTTTATTAAAAATGGTTAAGTAGTTAAGGAGCCTATCGCGGACAAACAACGTGACACGTAATTTATTTATATATTAAGAAGATAATTCACAAAACGGCATATTTTCGCGTATCTCACTTAAGTAGCAACCATGGAGGTTAGAGAGAAGGAGAATGTCCGTGGAGTTTTTATATGTTTTGTTTTTATTTAAATTTTTAAATAATTGTAAAGAATAAAAAAGACATATGTCACAAATAAGTAATCAAAATATTATTCCTGTAATTTTGACAAAACATGTCATCGCTAACGTATTGCAAAAATGTGAATTGCTTTATTGAGACTTTTTTGTTTTTTAAAGGAACCGTTTCAAACGTAGCATTGACGCATGCGCTGTACGGGTACGTACTGCGCATGCGTCAATGCGCTTGAAAGCGTATGTATTGTGACTGTCAAATTATATACAAATATAATTTTGAATAAAATAATATTGCGAATATGAATTGAAATGTAAGCTATCCTACTACCAAACTGCACACGTTGTGCAAATTTGATCAAAATCGGTTAAGCAGTTTAGGAGTCCATCGCGGACAAACAATGTGACACGTACTTTATATATATATATATATATATATATATATATATATATATATATATATATATATATATATATATAAAGATATTATTACTTTATGAAAGTAGTACGCGAGTAACCCGGGTTCAATCCCCGCTGGCACCAATGAAATTTTAATTGAAATTTTAAGTGCTGATTTACCACGTGCTTGGCGGTGAAGGAAAACATCGTGAGGAAACCTACATGTCTGAGAAATAAGAAAAAAAAAATATTCGAAGACATGTGAAGTTCGCCAACACGCATTGGGACAGTGTGGCGGACACATCCTTGCCCTAAAACCGTCTCAGAAATGAGGGGATGTCTGTGCCCAGCAGTGGGATGTATATGGGCTGTAACATTACATTACATTACATGATGGACAGGGGGCTCTCCTACTGCAGGGTGAATATAAAGTAACGCTTGCCACGTGCGTGCTTGCCTGTGCCCAGCAGTCCCACTGCTGCGTTTATAGGCTAATTTTTATATGAGTAAGCTTAAAGTCTCTTAACGAGCTGAGAAAGCTCGGAGTTTATCTGCGTGATATAAATTGTAACGAAGATACCTGCAGTAAAACTAGCGGAATCGATATATCCAACAAGCATATCATTATTATCATATTTTATTTTAATTACTTTTCGATTAATAACAAGCTTTTATAATATAAATTAGAAAATTAAACAAACTTTTTAGAAACAAATATATTACTGAAAAATTGTTACACTAAAATTGTCTTCGCACAAAAATAAAATTTGCAAACATTGTAAAATAAAAAAGATCAAGGGACAGGTGGGGTGGCATGAGGTACGACATCATTTACACGGACGATAAATTTGTAATGGCCGACGTAGTCACGTTTAACTTCAGGAATATATGTGATATTTTGTCATATGCACAGCACTATCCAAACCTAGTTGCGATGTAGGTAATATTAAATTTATCGAGAAAAAGGTCAGTATTAATAATTAATGTTATTATTATTTTAAAATAATATATTGTTTATAGAACTAAAGTTAGAAAGCCAGCACACCTTGCATCCGACAGGAAGTGAATATAACTATTGTCACTAATAAATAAATACAGTCAGTAATTGCACTACTTTGGCGGCTTAGCAATGAGTTGCGGCCTTGAGTTGCGCAGAAACAAACTAGGGGAGTAACCTGTATTTTATGACCTGAAAATCTGGCTCTTGACGTTTGGTCTTGTGATATTTATGTATGAAAACTGCCTAGCCACAATACAGGAGAAAACCATAGTATTATGCTTTTTTATAGGATAAGGGTGACAAACGAGCACAGTCCTCCTGATGGTAAATGGTTGCTGTAGCCCATAGGCATTTACATCTAATCTCGATTAAGAATCAAAATGATCAAATGTGTGGACTAAGTTGGAATGCCTCGTTTCCAGTAAATAGGTTGTCCGGTTATCTACACTCACCATACGAAACACAACAGCGTTAAGTTGCTTTTTTACGCTGGTATTCTGTGAGAGCGTGGTCCTTTCCGGGTTGAGCCGACCCATTCGTGCTACAACTATACCAGTAATATAGCTGCAGCGTGGCTCTACCACGTAAAATCAGCGTATCTCTATCACGTAACCACGACACCAGGATTTTTCAATAAAAAATTGAACATTTATACTTTTTAATACAGAACTTAATTGTCGATTATTATTAGTTATTTATTTACACTGCTTTGTCTTGGCAGAAATAGGTACGAGGATGATGCCTACTGAGATGGGATAAGTGAGCGTAGTACAGTGCCGAGTGTCCTGAAACTCGACTAGTCAGTATCCACCTGTAGCTTGGCGTTACCAGACTACAACGTCAAGCTTTCATATGTTTTCGAAAAATGCGCAGTGTTAAAATAGTGAGTGAAAGAAATTTAAAAGTTTCGTTATAAATATTGGTACTAAATGGATGGGGGCAGTTAAACCACGCCAGTGATAAGAGTGTTTATCTGGTGGATATCTACTGCCGTCTTACAACCTTTTGCAGTGTGGTTGGAGACGCCAGCAACTTAAGGTATCTTCGATAAAGATTTAGTGGACTGTAATTTTGGTGCATACGGCAAAGGGGAAAATAAATAGGTGGGATAGCACGCACTGACCTGATGAGGGCTGCCGCGCCTTCCTCCTGGAGTGTCTGCTATACAGCTAGCTCGCCACGTGGTTCGGCGCACACGCACTCTCGGAACAGTCTCGTGAAGTCCCACACTCTCCACCTTTGCCCTTACGGGGGCGTCTCACACTTTTATGAGTTACAAAGACACAATGTCTGATGCGGTGAATATTAAACATAAACAGGAGAACTCAATGTTCGTCCTGCGCGGTTTGCGGTTAATGTACATAAGACGCGACGGGTGGCCGTGCGCTGCGGATGGCGTAATATCACTTAGTATAATGACGCGCGCCGAGATCCTCTTTTTCACCTCGGCGGCAGCGCGTGCGGTAGGAAAGGGAAGGAAGGAAGGAAACAAAAAATATGCACTAGTCATGTTGATAAAGTAGATATAACTTAGGACGAACTCAATGCGATATGTAATGTAATGTTGATAAAGTAGATTGTTAACTGGCGTTACCATTTCCTCCCGCCCTTAAAGGGTCACCTTTAAAAGACAACCGTAATATAAAAGTAAAAGGAAAACAAATAAATAAGCGGTATATAAAGTGAGAGGATGCGCTCAATGCGCATGTCTCATCTACTAACCTTACTTGGTAAGCGAGAAAATGTATACATAAATATAATATTGCGGTTTAATACTTTTTTAATATATATAAATATAAACTTAATTCCTAATTTAGATAAATAATTATAATCAAAATAATCGTGATTTATTGTCTTGGGAGAGGGCAAATACGAGCAACAGGACGGAGATATGTTCCCTTAGTAGTTCTCACGGTCACTACTCGAACTACGCCATCCTTCGAAGGATGAACAGACTCGACAATCGCTAATGGCCAAGCAAGGGGCGGTTCATTATCATTTATCACAATTACAACCATGCCTGGTACGATAGCCGTAGACGGGGTGTTCCACTTCTGACGAACTTGTAATCCGTGAAGGTATTCCGTCCTCCACCGGTCCCAAAACGACTGAACTAATTTATCCAGTAAAGAATGCCTGTGTAACAGACTGGTAGAGTCAGATTTGACTTTGGGTGCGGGTAATGACAATAACAATTCAGGCCCAGCGTGTAAATTTTTAATATGATAATAGTCAATGATCATGTTCACTACATGATCACTGCGCGGGAGTATAATTGGATGTTTTTGCGTGTAATCCAATGCGGAGTTCGAAAGACGACCACCAATGCGGATTAAACCATTCTCAATAAAAGGCCTTAAACGATTGAAAGCGGGCGAGCAAGGTTTGTTACCTTCAATATTTAAATATTCCACTGCAAAATGCTGTTTTTGCAGGGCGCGGAGGATTATAACCTCAGAGAAACTGAGATCATCAGCAGTCACTACAGTAGTGCTGCGGCGGGGCAATAATTTAGCAAACTTACACACGTACGCAATTATACGTAGAAGTTTACTCCAAGAAGAGATGCGGAATGCGAGCTCATAAATCGCAGAATTACAGACGGATGTGCACACTGTGTGCGACAAAATCTTCTTCTCAGGCATATTTGCAATAACCTCATTGTCTAAAGTACGAAGAGGCCATTGAGATGGATCTAACGAAGTCCACTGAGGCCCATGGAGCCACAGGGGGTTTGAAACTAATTTATTTGGCGTAACGCCACGTGAAAATATGTCAGCGGGATTTTCAGTACCTGCGACATGATAAAAGTTATCAGCGCGAATATTGTCGGTAATCTGAACAACGCGGTTTGCAACAAAGGTCTGCCACTTGTGTGGCGAACTCTTTATCCAGTACAGAGCTACTTTTGAATCTACAAAGGCATAGACTGATATTGCAAGGTCAAGAGAATAATTGTCGAGTACTCTGCGAAGCAATTTTGAGAGTAAAACCGCTCCACAAAGCTCAAGGCGTGCAATAGATAGTGGTTTCGTCGGTGCGACTTTAGTCTTTGCACAAATCAACTGGACGGTGTAACCATTGACGCTCTTTACATGTATGTAGACTACGGCACCGTATGCGCGCTCGCGGGCGTCGGAAAACCCCAGGAGTGACGCAGTACAGTTTTTGGATACACCAACATGTCGCGGGATACGTAAATCATTAAGAGCTGGTAATTCAGCACAGAATTGCCTCCACATCTTAATAATTGGCGGTGGTGGTATGTCGTCCCAATCTAAATTAAGTTGCCAAAGCTGCTTTATTAACAATTTGGCGTACGCGACTGTGGGAGCAACGAAACTCATTATGTCCCACAGGCGAGCGACAGTAGATAAGATGGCGCGCTTAGTGCACGTCACATCAGCGGGAACAGATATCTTAAAATAAAAGGCGTCACTATCGGTAGACCAATGCAAGCCTAGTATTTTATGTGGCATTGATTTATCGAACTCTACTTCTCCTGTAATTTTATGGGAAGTAGGGAGGTCATCTAAAACAGATCGACGGTTGCTATGCCATTTTATCAGGTCCCGTTGGGCACCCTTGAATAAGTCTATCAGCTGCCGAGAGGTCTCACTGGCCTCGGATTCACTGGGCATAGAGAACGCGATGTCGTCCATATATAGCGAAGTAAATGCGATACGACTCGCAAGTGGATACTTTGCGCCGTCGTCATCAATGAGCTGTCTTACCGTGCGCAATGCATGGTATGGACTCGAAGTTAAACCGAAGCACACGCGATTGAAGTGGTATAACACAAGTGGGTCTTGTGGACGGAAGCGGTATAGGAAGCATTGGTAACGACGATCAGAATCGCGAACAACTATTTGCAGAAATTGTTGGCGACAGTCGGCTGTCATAGCGATTGGATGTAAGCGGAAAGTTAAAATTATATTGAACAAGTCGCCTTGCAAATTTGGTCCTGAATGCAGAATATCATTTAATGATCGCCCAGTGCTAGTCTTACTGCTAGCATCCAGGACGATGCGCAGACGCGTTGACTTCTTATCTTCGCGTAAGACTCCATGATGCGGTATGACATATATTGGAGCGTCTTCATGAGAGTCATACGGCGGTGCGGGGGATATATAATTTTTAGCTAAGTATTCCTTTATGACGTCATCATATGCTAACCTTAATGTAGGCGAGGCTTGAAGTTTCCTCTCCAAGCACACGAATCGTCGTCGAGAGGTTTCATAAGAATCTCCGAGAGAGTAAACGTCACCTTTAAATGGCAGGCCAACAATATATCTACGAGTAAAAGGATCGCGGGATGTCGTAGATTTATAAAACTCTTCACATTCAATGTCTGAAGGACACTGAATGGGCGGTGCGGAGGGTGGCTGTTCAAGCTCCCAAAATCGTTGCACTAATTTGTCAACGATAGGAGACTCTAGAACTGAGCAGCACGTTAAAGAATGATTTACCTGAAGTGTCGGCACTGAGCCCATAATAACGTAACCAAATACCGTATTCAAAGCCGAGGGCCCGGACAAGTCGTTAGACGAATAAATTACGTCTGGACATAGTAAGTGCGGGAAAAGGGATGCGCCTATCAAAACATCAATTTTATTAGGCATGCTATAACATTCATCAGTGAGTCTTATGCCATGGAAGTGTGATAAGACAGATGTGTCTACCACAGCGGTGGGCAAAAGGTCGGTGATTTGATCAACAACTAGCGTTGAAATATTGAAGTTAATATTCGAGTCGAATCGTGAGAAAATTTTAATATCAATCGATTTCGATTTTACAATTTTTTCAACTCCACCGAATCCCTTTACTACAGTACATTCGGTATCGTGTTGTTGAACGCCTAAACGATGACAGCACTCTTTAGTCATAAAATGGCTTTGAGCCGCGGAGTCTAATAATATACGAATAATTTGTTTCTCTCCCTTAGCATCGTAAGCAAATACTTGAGCGGTTGATAATAAAACAGTTCTCTGCGAACGACTTGCGCGCGCGGGAGGCGGTGAACGTTGAGAAACATTCTTGAACGAAGTACACAGCGCGACGTCTGAACGCGCACCTGCGGTGAGGGGTGGCGAGTGTGCGGGCGCGGGGGTTGTAGACTTCAGTGTAACTGGCTGAAGCGGTGGAGAATGCGCCAGCGCAGGGGAAGCATTATCGCTTCTGCGGTGGAAGTGCAACAACGTGTGATGTTTAAATTTACAAACTCGACAACTATAATTTGAAGAGCAACTAGACACTCGATGACTTAAACTGAGACAATTCACACATGCATTGTTACTCTTTACGCATTTAAATCGTTCCTGCGGCGTCATTTTATTAAAGTCTGCACACTTAAATAGGTGTTGATGCACAATATTATCGCACAGACACTTTGAGCAACTAGTCGTCGTGCTTACGTACGCCTGATACTTCGGCGACGAAGTATTATTACAGCGACGATTATTACCGTTACCTCGTCGATTGTTTGGTGCGCTATTAGAATTTGTACTAGAATCGGTGCGTTGCAAAACTTTGGAGCGGGTCTTAATAAAATTTATTAAATCATCAAAGGTAGGTACCATCGAGTTATGACTATATTCGAAAGAGCGAATGGTATCCGGGTCCAGCTTCTTAAGCGCGATATGAAGAACAATTAAGTCCGCGAGATTATCTAACTTTAAGTTTTGTAAAGCGCGCACTGCACTTATAAAGTTATCAGTAAATAAATCAAAATTATTTGCGGTGGCCGATTGCAATGGCTTAAATTCGACCTCTGATTAATATATGTAGATGCTAGCATACGCCGGTCTTCATATTTGTCAACGAGTGCTTGCAATAAAATTTTATAATTTTCAGCGCAAGGAGTTATACCTGAGCATACAGATAGGGCTTTGCCCGTTAGTTTACCTAGCAAATAGTATAACTTTTCAGCGTCGGTAAGCGATGTGTTGTCATGGACGGTTGATTTAAAGCTAGCATAAAATAAAGGCCATGAACGAATGTCACCCGAAAATGGCATAAGTTCGATAGGCGGAAGTGTGAATCTGGCTTTAGATGGTGTACTAGTACTTTGTGAATTAGATTGCGAATATTGTAAATAAAGCCTATTTATTCTACCGCAAAGAGACTCAAACGCAATGAGGCTGTTTTAATCAGGTTTAGCAATAGGGTTTATTTTTAATAAATGTGAATTATAATTATCTAAGACCTGTTTAAACTCAATACGTAAAGCATTAATATTAGAACTTCCATCAAGAAAACGCTCCATCGTGGAAGTGTTTATGTGGATGTCCGAGGACATATCATATATTTTTTGCACTATTTCAAATAAAGCATCTCGTTTAGCTAACAATAAAACCAACTCAGCATCAGGTGTGCCCTCATTATCCGAGGAATCGCTATTATTCGATGCTATTTGTTTTTTAGGCGGCATTACAACTTAAGTTATGCGGCGTAAAATAATATAATTATAAGCGGGTAGTCTGTAAGCGACCTCGCTACGCGGTTGAATTATTAAATATTAGTTTTGTTAACGATGAACTTTAATTGTTAACTTTTATAATAATTATGAAGTTATTTATAACGAATATAATGCTTAAATATATGTGCAAATAATAAATGTAATTTAACAGTATAATCTATAGATGTAGTTAAAAGTTGATGACGTGATGTGAACATACAACAAATAATTTATATGGATAATTATATGCTTTTTCATTCTATGAATATAGTTTTAAAATTAATGAATGTCACCTATTAGGACCTATTCTAGTGTTCTAATAAGGGCGGGGTTGATCCGAAGTCGGATTAAAATATAAATAATTAATTATATAAACGCTTATTACGATAACGATCTAATAAGGGCGGAAAGTCAAGGTCAATCCAGCGAGAAGTGACCATTAAAAATGGAGACGCCAGTAACTTAAGGTATCTTCGATAAAGATTTAGTGGACTGTAATTTTGGTGCATACGGCAAAGGGGAAAATAAATAGGTGGGATAGCACGCACTGACCTGATGAGGGCTGCCTTGCCTTCCTCCTGGAGTGTCTGCTATACAGCAAGCTCGCCACGTGGTTCGACGCACACGCACTCTCGGAACAGTCTCGTGAAGTCCCACACTCTCCACCTTTGCCCTTACGGGGGCGTCTCACACTTTTATGAGTTACAAAGACACAATGTCTGATGCGGTGAATATTAAACATAAACAGGAGAACTCAATGTTCGTCCTGCGCGGTTTGCGGTTAATGTACATAAGACGCGACGGGTGGCCGTGCGTTGCGGATGGCGTAATATCACTTAGTATAATGACGCGCGCCGAGATCCTCTTTTTCACCTCGGCGGCAGCGCGTGCGGTAGGAAAAGGGAAGGAAGGAAGGAAACAAAAAATATGCACTAGTCATGTTGATAAAGTAGATATAACTTAGGACGAACTCAATGCGATATGTAATGTAATGTTGATAAAGTAGATTGTTAACTGGCGTTACCAGTGGTGATGCCGTGAAAAAATCCATAGCCCTTTACGTCCCGTACGTATGAGGTGACTTTGGGAAATGGCGGGGGAATTTTATGTCTCCCCGTAAGTCATGGTAAACTATATCGTTTTCCTGAGTGGTAAAATATCCGCAATTTTGACAGACAGCAGAGATAAAGGTTCTCACTTCCGCTACTGTAATCAGCAAACCTCCTGCCAAGTGTAACGATTAAATTAAATCCCCCTACAACAGGAAAAATTTATTCCATTAGTTGACTTTGACGGGTCGGTAAAGAAAAAGAAGAAGAAAATTTTACCAAGAAGTTCAACATAAATGCTCAAAACTTGGTCTCGTGAGCGCTGTATATTTTATCATAGAGATTCGGTAAATGTCACATTTATTTGCGAATATTGATTTATTTGGAACATTATAATTTTATTCTCCGTGTTAAATGATGCTACAAGAATTTTATTGTACGTGTTAAAAGACACATAAGTTTTCAATCCTTTCATTTGTAAATGTCTGATTTTAGCTCTAATTTATATTTGAGAATTTCACATCGTACCCGATTCTTGGCGGCACCAACGAAATTGTTGATTATAATTTTAATTGCTGATTGAAAACATCGTGAGGAAACCTGCACTTTTTTATATAGGATAGGGTGACAAACGAGCACACACTCCAACTGATGGTAGGTGGTTGCTGAAGCCCATAGACATCTACATCTATCCTCGATTACAAATCAAAATGCAGATGCGTTTTCACCCGTGAGGATTAAGATGGAATGCTTCATTTCCAGTAAAAAGGGTATCCGGTTCTCTACACTCACATATGAAACACAGCAGCATTAAAGCTACTATTTCATGCAGGTTTCCTGAGAGTGTGATCTTTCCCCGGTCGAGCCGACCTATTCGTGCTACAACTATACTACTAATATTAACTGCAGCAGGGCTTTACCACGTATAGACAAATTAGAAATATAGTATCTGACAAATAAGAAAAGTGATTCCAAGATATGTGATGTTCGCCAGCATGAATTCGGACAGTGCGGCTGACACTTCCTTGCGGTTAAACTCTCTCAGAAACCAGGCGAGGCCAATACTTAGCTGTGGGATGTATATAGGCTGTAACTTTAACTTTTTCACTCTTTTTGTTTTAGAAATAAAAATGATTCCACACAGTTCGAAAGTGCGGTCCCACAGAATTTAGTTTTTTTTTGTAATTATAAAACAACGATGCTGATAGTCGTATGGTGGTGGCGTATGTCTTATCACCCTTAAGGGTGAGGGTCTTAAGTTAACAACCCTTTCTTTTTTGAAGTCTATGGGATAATATCAGGTGGACTCAACTAACTGAGCTTATGTAATTGGCACCGAAACATGTGTTTATTATCTTTCTGCTAACGTAATCATAAAATCGCACTTAAATAATATCTCATACATTGTCAACATAGCAGTCAACAACAATGAATTATTGCTCCGCTGGATGAGCGCGAAATAAGAAACATGACGGCTGTAATTCATTCCTCATAATTCTCACTTAATCTCATTTTTCTTACTCGAAGATTCGTAGACTGTCTCGAGTACAAACACGTATGTGATAGAAGCATTATACGGATTTGTTATATTTTAAAGGATATTTAATCGACTATTAACTACTGCCTGCAGATATACTTGCATGGAAACAAAAAAGTCTTCATGTCCAATTGCCACAGCATCATCCCCGTACGAGTGAAATGCAGACTGCGAACTCAAACGTCGCGCATTCGAACCCGCAATTCGACTACTGTCGTGAACCACTCCTAACATAAGCATTTAAAGCTTACCAGGAGTGGCTAAAGTAAATATTATAGTAATGCTAGTAGCATCGCTAGTTAAAGTTAGAGCCTATATACGTCCCACTGCTGGGCACAGGCCTCTCCTCATTTCTGAGAGGGTTTTAGGGAAAGAAAGTGTCCGCCGCGCTGCCCCAAAGCGTGTTGGCGAACTTCACATGTCTTCGAAATATTTTTTTTCTTTTTTCTCACGATGTTTTCCTTCACCGCAGAGCACGTGGTAAATCACCTAAAATTGTAATTAACAATTTCATTGGTGCCGGCGGAAATCGAACCCGGGTCACGCGCGTGTATTTTGTGGCAGCCAACCGTGTTTGAGAATTGCACGTTTACAGTCACGAGTCAGTTGGATTGTTTAGACGGGAAATATTCAACAGATATTAACGCCGATGCATTAAAAATTAATTACATGTTACATTCTTATTATTAGAAATATATATAATCACACTCAATCGCTCTCTTTATTATACATGTTTCATAAAAATATTAGAATCTTTAGAAATAAAACAAAAATAACATACCGCCAGACAAACTTTACATGGACTATAAAATTTTAGTGTTTCACATAAACCCAATAATTAGTTTATTATGTTTATGCTCAATGTGGTGCATGTGTTATTTAGTATGTGGCTTATGGTCAATTTCAAAAGTAACATTAGGCATATGTCAGGCAATTTCGCAACGCTGCGCCAATTAACAAACGTGCGTGTCTATACAGAAATGAAATACTGAGCGAATGACATCAAAATATGGTGAAAGTCGGAATATTTTGTTGAAAATTCAGTCTTAGACTTGCAGAGCCTGTAGAAACTACTTAGGCTATTAAGTCTGAATTATAACATCGCTCATCACTCATCTCGCCTTAAACCGTTAAACTAATAGACCACAAGAAACACAAGATCAGTTCGCATAAGCACCACTGAATTTATTGAACGTAATATCCAGAGTTGACTTGCAGCATGTTAGACTGTGAAAGAAGATATCGTGAGATCTTGGGAGTAAGTCTTTCCATACCCAGACGAACGCGCCTAAACTTTATCGTCCGATGCACCCTGATCAGTCTTCAAGTTCAATTACGGATAGTCTTGTCTCACTACGATCTTATTTTAAACTATTGACTTGCCGAAAGAGCATTTAATACCAATACTAACTCATTCATAGTTTTATATTTTAATCTTGTAGCGCGCTGAGCTTAACTTAAACATAAAAGCAACATTTTTAACGATGTATCTGAGATCTGTAGTTAAACATGTCAACAATAGAATAAAACCCTTTTAGCCGTAGCACTCACCATGTCGTAGGCGTATCTCGTAGCTCCAGTACAAATACCAACGGCTCAATATTTCACATTTTTGATATATTGGCGTAGCAGCGCTGCGTCTCTTTGAGAAAATGACATCAATCGTCGTCAATTCGTCTTCACAAATGTCACTTGTATTCACAAGAGTAAAAAAAGCTTGTATCTAATATAAAACATTTATTACCAAGGAGTAGATAGTATACTGTAATCATTATCTAATGTAAAATTTAATGGATCGCAGCACAAGGTTACCTTAAAACCAAAATGATACTTCCAATCCGACCTTGCTTTATTGACTAAAATTGGCAGTGATCACTAACGATAACCGAGATACGGCGACCGCTTAGTCTCCCGAGATTAAATTTTTTCGTAATTATAATTTCAGCCTGTCTGTATTATCATCATCATCGCCCCATAAAACTTATAGCTGGACATGGGGTTCTTCCATTACAGCGAAGATATGACGTGACGCTTGGCATGTGTAGTTACGTCCGTAGGGCCAGACGAAAGCACCTTTGATACTGCCGTTCTCGCCAGTCCGTGATTTTAGGCCTGGCGAAGTTGAGATGGTTAGAAAGCTATCTATGCAATATTTCTGGAATTTTCTTTAGTCACCTATTACGAAATCCGCGGGACGAAATGTGGTGATAGATTCTCTTACGGCACAACCAGAGAGCCCTCCCTATATTAAGTTCCACTAATTGTAAGTTAGCCGCATTAATAATTCTAAAGTATCTCTTTATGTTCAACGCCAAATACAAATGTTTAAGGTAATAAGAAATTAAATCAGACAAGATTAATTTAATTTACGTTGCTCTCTGAATTTTGTTCCTCTGAGAAAATAAATACTCTCACTATGGCAATAAAGCTTAGCGATCAGTGGGCATACCTACATATAATTTTTAACTTGAGTTTCAATTTTAGATACAGTGCCTGTTAAAGGACTTTACATTTTCTTTGATATTATTATTCGTCAGATATGCAGGTTTCATCATGATACTATTCTTCACCAACGAGCACTTGGTGAATCAGCACTTAAAATTGCATTTTACGTTATTAATGGTGCCGTCGTTATAGATCTATCATAATAAGAATTTATATAGCCGTTGGTTTAGTAAATGCTTATAAATAATTAGAAAAATATTAAGCAATGAAACATTCTTGATTAGGCGTCACGGTTAGCAATGTACCAACATGTAAAGGATTTTCCAATAAGGACTTGACAATTTTTTTCGAAATAAAAAGGGAACCATTTGAGATATTTCAAAAATTTTATTATCGGGCTGAAGTACACTCAAAACATTTATGAATGGAACTCGACTTCGCTCATATGGTCACCGCGGGCACGTTTGTATCGGTTGAATCGTTGGACCCAATTCTCCATGACTCAGCCACACATTTTGGCCGAAACGCCTGCTATTTCGCGTTTAATGTTGGCTTTGAGCTCTTTCAACGTCGTCGGCTTATTTGCATAGACCAATGACTTGACGTAGCCCCAAAGAAAAAAATCTAGTGGCGTTAAATCAAACGAACGAGGCGGCCAATCGACTGGTCCATTTGTTGAGATAACACGCTTATCAAACTTGTTCTTTGATAAATCGATTGTAACGTGTGTTGTGTGGCTTGAAACCACATGCTGTCCAAGTCCATATGATCTAATTCGGGCCAAAAATAATCGATAATTATGGCGCGGTAACGATCACCATTCACAGTAACGTGGCAACCACTATCGTCGACGAAAAAATATGGCCCTATGACGCCACCGGAATGCAAACCGCACCAAATAGTTATCTTTTGTGGATAAAGTGGTTTTTCATTAAGCACATGTGGATTTTTACCCGCCAAATACCGCATATTTTATTTATTGACCAACCCATTGAGCCAGAAACGAGCTTCGTTACTGAAGATGATTTTGCGATAAAATTGATCATCTAGGCGCATCTTTTCCAGAGCCTAATCGGAGAACGTACATCGCTTCGAATGGTCCATCGGCTTCAATTTTTGAGTGGTCCTGATCTTGTATGGGTGTAAAGTAAGATCCTTACGCAAAATTCGCCATAAAGTGGTATTGGCGATGCCCAACTCTTGAATACGCCGTGGAATTGACTGATATGGATCATTTGCTGAGGACGTTTCAACGGCAGCGATATTTTCGATACTTCGACCAACCCGTAGACTAACTTGCACGGCAACATCACACAACGAATTTGTTCTGTGTTGTTGATTGTAACATACATGATTAAAAGCTGTTATTTAAAAAAAAAAGAAGTCTCGTTGGGGTTTTTGCTGGTTCTTCCCAAGGCAGGATTTTTTTTGGAAAAGTGACTTTCAATTAATATTATTTATTATTTATATTGAATAAAAAAGTTTCTGCTTCTGTTTCAATGTGTCATCTGTTCACAAGAGTGCCTTAGCTTTATGTTTATACATTATTTCTTATTTATTTTCTAAGAGTATGAAATACGCACTTATTTATGACAGTAAATTAAATTGGAGCCAGCATATTAACCGTGTATGTACAAAACTAAGACAGTTTTTAGCAAATATCACTATTCTCAATAATCGCATTCCTTTTAAAATATAGTTTATGTTATATAATTCACTTGCGGAGTCGCACATTCAATACGGGCTTAGTAGCTACGGCCGAACTTACAAAACATATCTTGACCAGATCCATAGTTTACAAGTAAGAATACTCAATACTATAGTTCCAAATAAAATAAAAAATAAATTCAGGGATGACGTTAATGGTCTCTTTAAACATTGTAAAATTTTACCAATACATATACAAGTACAAAATATTTTATTAAAACAACAATTTTTAAATGAATCGCTAAAAATCCCGATTGAGCATTCTGTAAACACTCGAGCAATTTCTAAAAACCGTTTCAACGAGCCGCGTGCTAGCAATGCGTACGGTAAGAGAACATGTAGCTACTTAATACCTCGGCTTATCAATAACTTACCATCAGAATTAGTGGACAATATCACTAAAAATAACATTAGGTATAAACTAAAGGGTCACTTTCATAAATTATTATAACGTATTTTGTCACTTTTTTATTGTTTGCATATTTATTTCATGTTTTTTGTTTGTTTTTCCTTTTTATAGTACCTCCAATACAACATAACGTTATATTATTTTATAAAATTGTAATCTCTCGATAGCTTAAGTATAAACCTTAGTGGTTTTTTAAATGCTATCACTACAAATATGTGTAATGCTTGTTCATATGATAAATAAATGAAAAAAAAAATTCTACTAACTTATAATTTTACTCTAATAAAACGTAGAGTTTCTAGTAAAACATGGAAAGTGATCAGTTTTTATAAAGGAGAGAGGACAAAAGAGCATGCGGCTATCCGGGTGTTCAGTGACTACAAGCCGTTTTAATGAATTGTTATTCTAAAGAAAATATACTAATACAATTGACGTTATGTAGTAAATAATAGAAGCGCACTATTGGAATTCGAGTATTGTGTTTAAAATGAAATGAGCTACATGGCCCCACTTTCTGTGACTTTTTTAAATATTCAAAGCACAAACTACAACAAGTTCTTCGTTTTCTTCTTTAGCCCGTAAAGTCTACTGCTGGACGTAAACCTCTCCTGTTGCTTGAAGAATATGCCTTGTTGGCAACGTTTGGGAGGTAGACTGTGCTCGAAGTACCAGACGTGTCGCACCTTTTAGACGTTGTGGTCCGCCGCTAGCCGCGGTATTTTACTACTGGATATACCGCCATCTGCCGGAAACTGTAAGATTTTAAAGCATTTCCTACAGTTGCCTCTTACGACATCCAGGAGATGAAATGAGGTGGGAGACATTTTTACGCTTCCACAACACGTCATCACTCACATGATCGTATTCTGAGAAGTATTTTTCATAAATAACTATTATGTTTTAAGTTATTTTAACTTATTTAAAGTTACTACGATAATTATTCTGCAACTTCACAATGACAGACAGACTTCTAGCGATTATATTTAAATTCCGTCCGTTGCCGCGTGAAATTAAAATTTAAAATATGGTAATGGAAGAGTCGTGTAGAGAAATTTTAAGAAGTTAAATATATAACGGCGACTTTATTATCTACTTTTTCGTTTTATTTTTCATTTGTTTGTACGAAAAATTTGATGATGATGGTTGTGACTGTTATATTCACATGGGTGCTTGTTAATTAATCTTTCCGGAAGCTCAAAATATTGTGTGATGGACAAGTCACGTTTTTGTATTTTATTCTAGTCTGTTTTCTTCACAAAATTCTATTCGTACCCGCTTTATCATAGATAAGAGTGAGAGTTATGTTTCTTATTTTCATTATAAATTATAGACAGTTTTATGTGTAGTGACACATATGTTTGATATTATTTTATGTTGTACTTTAATCAAATTTTAGGTAGTAATTTTGAGCTATGCCGCTAAACATTAGGTAGCTGATAATGGTGAAATATTCCCAGAAAGTGTTGATGTTGTATACTTATATATAATACTATTATAATACTATTATATGTTCTTAATTCCAGTTTCTCCTTAGCCCAAAGGTTGTCAGGAAGAGATCGCTCTTTAGCGATAAGACCGCCTTATTGTTCATACGTATATATTAAGTTTTCTTTGTAATGTATTTATTCGTTGTATATGTGTGGTGTACAATAAAGTATATACTACTACTACTACTACTATTTTCTTTACACCATTTAAGTTAAAATCAATTGTACTGCTTGACACAGTACAGCCACTGCTGTTGTCACACGCTGTGGTGCATTTTATCTTAGTCCCCAGGCGTAAAACCACATCTATAACTTACTTTACATGGAGTTAGTTGTAAGTATCTATGTCTGTAGGTGTCTATCAGTTGAACTTCTTGTGACTGTCAAATTTGTAGTGTGTGTGTGTAGTGTATTCTCATGTAGCTATATATATGATAGCCTAATAAACATTCATTCAGTAATAAACCTACAGTCATGACCACTAGACGTATTATTATTTATTCCCCAAATCTCCCAACATTACATGGCGACCCTGCCAGGCGGTGCGCTGTTACAATGCAAGCGCACCGCCGGGATCTGCATAAGAAATTTAAGAAGTTTATCAAATAAATATATAATAACAAAAATAACGTTATACCGGATGTGACAGTAAAATTTTTAATTACGTATATAAGAAGAGACTACAATTTTTTTTTTGCGAAATCGAAGCCTATAATATATTTAAAGAAAAAATGTTATAGAAGAAATGAAGAAAAGACCTGAAAAATAAATTATACAAGAAGCTCCAGTAACATTGTTATTAAATCAAGAAAACAAGAGAGAAAATTTCCAAGAAAGAAGATTCCAATACACAGAAAACACCTTAATCAAATTTCTCTCAAGAGAAGAGTACCAACTCTATCAAAAATAAATATGAAAGAAAAAAGAAGAGTACGAGGAAGTCCAGGCCCAACCACATCGGGGAGCTAAGAACATTTTCGAGTGACAGAGCAGCAGAAAGAAGTCAACGAGCGACTAGCCAAGTTCTGCAGCAGGTACAAGACAGCGAAAGCACCGAAAGTAAGTTTAATTATATAACAGTGTCGAAGTTTATTTTCAAATTATATTGTTACATATATAACACAGAACTGGGGAAAGAAAAATTTTAAATCATTTCTCTCATTCTCTCATCTATTAATAGAAAAATTCGAAATTATGTACAATCCCGCAATAATTAATCGGTTAATAACTACTTAATAATGATAATAATAATATTTGTTTTGCGACAATATGGTTGCGCAATGGTGTTTAAGTATAATTTAGTTCTACATATTCTACCATAGTAATGTGTAAATTTTAATGGACAAGTAACCATAACAATATTTATCGAAATTTTAACAACATACATATAATTATTCAATTTTTTTAATTGATATGGTAACTTTCTAATTAATTATGTAACAGCTTCAGAGGAAATACCAACGTTAGATTATTGTTATAGCTCAATGTCATAAACTTGGTGTAATCATTAATTTGTCAATCATTATATATTATAAATTGCAAATATTACAACCAATTATCATTAATTTGTTTATGTCAAATTATCTCAATCTTATCTCAAATTTTATATGAAGTTATATTGAAAAAAAATTGACGTGTAATTCAAAAAAATATTACTTATTACTAAGTAGGTCGTTATCGTATAAGAGTTCTACTTAGAAGGAATAATAATCATAACATATACATGTGCATAATACAGCATATCCTTAGATGTAGAGTACACATCGTAATTAAAACGGATAGAAAAAGTGACTAGAAAAATGCTATTTTATCATAAAGTATGTACGTCGCCAGCCTAAGAGAGATTTAAGAGTAATGTTTCTTAACTGAGTTAAACTTTGACAGAAAAATATTATTCCATTTTGTACAAAAATTAGCAAGGATGTATTTAAAAGGTGTGAGGAATAAAAGAAAGAAATGTTCAAAAATGGGAATACGAATGATTGAGTGTTTAAGTTTCGTCAATATTGGACTGATCACCCAAATATTTGATGATGCTTAAACTAGTAGTATTGCAGCCGTTAGGAGCAAAAATTATGCAAGGAAAGAATAGATATAAAAGAAAATAATTGACCTTATTAAATAGGTAATGGAGAGACACGGGAACGTCCATTACTGGTATAACATATAGTCCTCGAGCAGGGTATGTTTCCGTGAACGGATGATAAAATCGGGCGTAACAGGTACTAGGGAACAGTGCCTTCAGTACAAGTGATGTTCACGAGTTTACTCATATTAGTACTGTTAGGGACCAGAGAAGTCTTAAATTTGTTACCCTTAATAATGGTACATGGAGGTCATATCCTTCATTGGACCACAGTGTGAACTTAGTTTCCTCCGTGACAATTGTTGGAGTCCTTTGAAAATGACTTAAACATAGACTTCAAAGTTGTGCGCACAACCCAAGGTACATTTTACCTTGATATAGAAAAAAAGGTTTATGTACCAATAAAATGAAATGAATGTTACGAAAATGTAATATAATACTCAAATAAATGGGGGGCCCATATTTATAAAGTACCCGCGTGATAAAAATTACGAAATAAAATATAAATTAAATGAATTAATACTCCGATTCCCGGTATCTAATAAGTAAATAAATATATAAGTGAATAGAGAGAAAGAGAGCTAAAGGTCAAAAATATTAGGAAGAAATAAAAGAAAAGAATTATGGAAAAAAGGCCTATTAATCGACAAAAATACAGGATAATAAGGGGATCCCCGAGCAAATCAAAAAGTGTGTAGTTATTTTGCATTTCTGTATTAGGACTATTAATGCTACCCAAAATGCGACTTACAAGTTACAAATGTAATAACTATGGGGATCGATTTACACAACTACGCGAAAATGAGTTGTGTGTGTATGTATTGTGGGCGTAATTGTTTAACCATATCTGTATATGAATTTACGAGATATTTTTTTCATATTTAAACACATTAATTTTATGTACAATAAATCTGGTTGATATTTTTGTCAAATGTTTTTATGTAAAATTTGTAAATTTTAAACTATATTTGGCTTACATTTTGTTTAAAAAATAAAGTCGAAAGTGTATCGATACACTAATATTATAAATTTAATAATGTATTCTTTTTACGTTTTTTCTTTATAAAAGACAACGAAACCTAAAATTATGTTATCTGTTTGAAATAATATTGCCTTTTTCAATGTTAATAAATATTTCGTAAAACAAACTTGAGCTGTGTACCTAGTAAGTAGTGTTTTTTTTATATAAATTTCATGTCATGAAAAAATGAGAGTCGAAATTATAAATAACTTAATTAATGATTTTTTGTTAATGTACCCATGTAAAAGTATAATACTTTTACAAAATGAATTTAAAATTGAATTTAACAATCTATATTTAGAGGTGGGAAACTGGGAAAGTTAAATTCATTTTATTTATAATATCATTTTAATGCATGTTAAAACTAGGTACCATTATACAACGTAATCGAAAAAACGTTCCCATGAACATACTTAGAAATTAAAACAAAGGTGTCACAAACCGCTTACGCGGCTGAGATTGTAAGTTGTATTTGATCCCTGTAATGATTATGATTATGTTGCACTAGGACCGCCGTGAGACAAAACGTGTAATATTAAATGACTATCATTTTTGCCAACTAACGATCTATATGTAATGCAAAGAAAAGATTCTTTTGACCAGAGTTAGATACTACATACATAATTAGTAACATCCTTCTAATAAATCGATGTGACAAGTGTTGCGACATAAACAATTAATAAAAATATATGTGCCAATGTTTATAACCGATTTATAGGATATTCCGCTTTTCATAGAGTTTATTTAGATTTAGTAGGGCCCTAATGTAAGAATAGTTTTAATAATATTTATATACTCACACTACAGTGTGGTTTAAATAAGTATGCTGAAGTTTATCCGCTTAAAAGTAAGGATACTATTTCTGGTTGCGCGGAAAAAACCATTGGATTATTATATTTTACGGTAGAGGTGCCAAGCCGCTTGTTCCTTTCCGACAAAACGATATCATTCATACCCTCCTCGATCCTCCATCAACACATCAGGGTGGTGGGGTGGGAGGGGCAAGAAGATGATTCTAGAATGTCACGTAATCATCGGGGCCGAGGACATATAAGGCACGCGCGACCGTTGCGCGGCCTCTTTCCACCGCAGTCGTCGTTGAAACCACACCGCTAGTAGAAACCGCTTTAGCCTGGAAGCAGTCGAGCTCCAGGAGACCCGCCTCACATCGTGTGAGATATAGTCGCGCACCGCCTCTCTCCGGAGTGTTCCAGAAGAAGTTCCAGAAGTTGCAGCTATGGTGCTCAACAGGATAGAAGAAACCCCGGTGAGTCAACATTCCTTAATTTAGCTCCTGCCTTACATAGTTTTAACCCGCTCCAATTTTTTGTTCTCCTAATAAGGCAGGATTCCTTTTCAGCGATTTGGCACAATAATAGTTTAGTTTTAGGGAAGAGCGAGTGCATTATATCGCATGCTATAGTAGTCGCCTTTACGTAAGCGTAGAAGCAACCGCATATACAGTCCACTTTAGTTAATATCTCGCGTAATAGGTTTAAGGTTCGACCGGGGAACTAGATTTCGGCAGCCTTAAACACGTGGCTCCACCATTTTATGGTCACTTCGAGCAGGATTTTGGTCGAATTGTTGAATTAATTAATTAGATAATGCACTCCAATTTATAGAATAGGCTTAAATAGTGTTCGTTTAAATTTAAATTTTGATTAGGTACTCGCAAACAGAATTATTCGTTTTATAGCGCTCGTATTTGATTAAATTTAAAGCCTATTAAATAATTGAAACAGTGTAATAGGAACCGTTTGATACGCTTACCCACAATCTTGATAAAATTATTGAGTCTAGCAAATGACGCGTCACCTCGACTCGCTGCGCAGGTGTTCGATTTAATTACGTAATACGGCATACCGAGTGTCCATCCTTTATTGTTTGTGCGTTGTGAGATTAATTGTGATTGATATAACTTTATTATAATAGTTTAAAATGGCAGTTAGTGGAAGTGAAATCAAAATTAAAACGCTTTATGCTAAGAGGGACATACTCTTTTCGCGTATGCAGAATATAAGTGATTATATAAAGAACATCCATATAGAAGCAGTGCGGGAAACTTTTTTGACCGAAATCGAAACGATAGATTCTTTACGAATAGATTACGAAAAAATATTAGACCAAATTAATCATTTGGAATTACAAATCGACACGAAATACATAGTGAACTACCAACCGCTGCTGGCATTCGAAGATATGTTGTGTCGCGTGAAAAGAATTGCGAGATCCCTATCTCAAAACGAAGCAAAGCTGGAAAAACAGGTACGTCCAAGCGACTCGATTAGGTTGCCGCCAATAGATATTCCGGTATTTAATGGTGATATTAAGACGTGGCCCTTCTTCTTCAGTAGTTTTCAAAACAATATACACAATAACCCATCGTTATCGGACGCCGAAAAATTATATTACTTAATCAGTAAACTTAGTGGCAGGGCACAGTCGATCTGCTCTGGTTTTACACCTACAGCAAACAATTACTTATTAATATTCGAAACGCTTAAAACTAAATATGAAGATAGGAGAATGTTAGCTTCCGAATATTTGAACCAGATATTCGATCTTAAATCTATATCATCCGCGAACATCAACGGCTTAGAGCAATTTCTAGATAAATTTGTGGCATCGGTGGCTGCACTTAAGAATTTGAAATTTAATGATCTTATGGACGTGGTGTTTCTCCATATTGCACTGAAGAAGTTGGACCCCGACACCGTGCGTGCGTTTGAAATGGAGCATCGTAGCTCGGAGATGCCTTCCTTTCATTCATTAGCATCGTTCGTGCGAGATCAAATAAAGGTGATGCAGCGCTCTCCGAACGTTAAACAGGAGATTAAAAGGTGCGTCGACCGTAGACAGACTCAACCATCTAAAATAGCAGGGTCGTTAACTTACGTAACCGCTACGCCAACATCACTCCAGCATACTTGTTTAGTATGTAAAGATAGACACGGTAACTTATATAATTGTGCGACTTTTCGTAAATATTCACCAAGCGAGCGTTATAAATTAGTAAAGACAAACAACCTATGTTTGAACTGCTTAAGCGATAAGCATTTAGTTGCAAAATGCAATTCGAGTTCCGTATGTAGCAAGTGCGCCAGGAAACATCACACGCTATTACATTTTGAAAATAGCAACATAGCGGCGTCAAGTAAAGCGGATAAGGAATTCGCCCCTACTAAGGTCAACGATTCTAGCGGTCGACCTGGTGATGTCGCTCTGTGCTCATTGGCAAATATGGGAGCACAACCTCCTTCAACCGTGTTACTGGGTACGGCACGTATTTTGGTTAGGGATTCGCGTGGAAACGAACAAAGCGTCCGTGCACTGCTGGACAGCGGAGCCCAAAATAGCTTTATAACGCGACAATGTTGTCAGCGCTTAGGCTTAGTAATAAATAGGTCACTTTCATGTCCTGTAGTTAAAGGCATCGGACGTACTAGTAAAGCTACCCAGGGATATATAAATTTAAAAATTTATTCTCGGATAGATCGTAATGTTAACTTTGATATAAATGCACTAGTAGTAGATAGGGTCACTGAACGGTTGCCAACCGTTTCGGTTGACACCTCGGCAATGATTGAATTTAAGAATTTGACTCTGGCGGACGACACTTACGCCGTTCCTGGAAACATAGACATGCTCATTGGAGCATCGCTTTTCCCTTATCTTTTGTTAAACAATAAGGTCAGGGGCAACTCCTCGCATACCGCGCCTTACGCACTGGAAACCGTATTGGGCTATGTGATCCTTGGCTCCGCCCCCATCATAGATAGCATTTCGGCAACATCCTGTTGTTGCACCGTCGCTGTAGAACCTCCCGAATTATTGACTCGCAATTTTCGGGAAATAGGGGAGGGGAACATCCCGCTTTTACTTAGCTCGGGTAATAAATTATGCGAAGGGTCGAGAAGCCAGACGTTAGAGTCTGTTGTTAGTAAACCTGTTGCAGTTTCGTCGCAGCCGAAGGGAACGCCGAGTAGGGATAGCCCTGGAGCTAGGTTTACCGACACCGCGAACAAGGCCCATATTAGCAAGATTAGATCGCCCCGCAACCCGTCAGGTGACATATTCAGTGCTCGAATCGATCTAGTTAGCGGAGGCGCGCGCGGCGCGGATCGAGGTCACGGTCGCGGCGCATGGAGACACCGAGCCGCTGCGACAGAAAGCGTGCCTCACTGGAGGCTACGGAATAGACCTGCTGAGGCCAATCTTGATTGGCGGAAGGAAGTGAGACTTCGCGAGCAACAAGCCATATGCAGTGTTGTTCCGAAGCGTTCATCGCATAGTTTCACCGCTTATTAATAATTATAGCTTAGTCGCTTAGAAATTGCATACTTGTGATTGGATAGTTTTATTATTTAAATATTAGTTTGTCGTTGATAGAATTATATATTGGTATTTCCTTAGTGTTTGTTTAGCTTGTTGGTGTTCCGTAAAATTAAAAATAAAATAGTATAGTTTGGCCGCGCCACAGCAATACGCTGTGTTATATTTAAATCATTTTTGTCGTTACAGTGTAGCCTTTGTAGTTTAAAAGTCGATAAGTAGTGTTTGTTCGTATATCGTTACGTCCGATTACAACTATGCTGAGTCGCTAGTATTACGTGAACTTCAACGTGCGCACTTCTCTGAAGAAATTAGAAGATTACAATCGAATAGAGCTTGTAGTCGCGCCTTTCAACGCCTTAAGCCATTTTTACAGGATGGGATTGTAAGGGTAGGTGGACGCTTGTCCAACTCGCAATTGAGTTTCGACCAACGGCACCCTATTGTTTTACCGCGTAAAGACCATATCATGAACTTATTAGTCGATTACCATCATAAATTGAACTTGCACGCTGGCCCCGACTTGTTGATGTCGACTTTGCGTCAGAATTATTGGATTCTTTCTGCACGTAGTTTAATACGCAATCGGGTGCACCGATGTATAGCTTGCTTTCGGGCACGCCCCAAGCCGTCATTTCCGGAAATGGCGGAACTTAGATCTTGTAGAGTAATACAATCAGTAAAGCCCTTCACGCACACCGGGTCCGATTTCGCTGGTCCGTTTAAGGTCACGCTCACTCGCGGGCGTGGTATAAGATCCACAAAGGCTTACGTCTGCATTTTCGTATGTCTAACTACTCGAGCGGTGCATATAGAACTCGTTGGTGATCTAAGCACAGCAGGCTTTATGGGTGCATTTAAAAGATTTCTTTCCCGCCGTGGCCCTGTAAGTAGATTGTATTCGGATAACGGTACGAACTACGTCGGTGCAAAACGTATTTTATCGGAACTACATGAGCTCTTAGCTAGCAAATATTATAATTCGGAGTTCGCTCACATTCTAGCCGAGAACCGCATTGAGTGGTCTCTGAACGTCCCAGCCGCGAGCCATTTTGGGGGCAATTGGGAGACTAATATCAAGAGTCTAAAGAGTCATTTATACCGAGTAATAGGAGATCAAATTTTGTCCTTCGAAGAGCTAAGTACGGTGCTCGCTCAAATTGAATGCGTAATGAATAGTCGCCCACTTTGTCGTACGTTGTCTAGTGACCCCTCGGAACCGCTGGCTCTAACTCCAGCACATTTTTTGAATTTAACGCCTTTAAAGTATTTGCCAGCCGCAGGTATGGATAAGAACAGACTTAGCATTTCCGCACGCCACAAATTATAAGATCGGTTAGTGCAATCGTTTTGGAAGCGATGGAGGATGGAATACTTGCATACTTTGCAGTCTCGGCAAAATGGAACACAGCAACTGAGCCTTTAGCTGTAGGAACTGTAGTTGTGCTCACCAAAGAGAATACGCCGCCTCTCCACTGGCCGTTAGGAATTGTCGAAGAGGTCTTTCCCGGTTCCGACGGAGTAGTTAGGATAGCTCGCGTTAAGACCACGGTTGGGTCTTACTTGCGTCCGGTTGTCCGTTTGTGCCCCCTGCCTCTTCCATAATTTAAATTAGCTTTCTAGATTAAATTGTAGTTGAATTTAAGTAATCTTAGCGTTAGTTAGTTATTTTGTTAGTGGATCTTAGCTCTAGTTGTATTAGTTAATTTTGAAGGAAATCCTTCAAGGGCGGGGGAGATGGTTGCGCGGAAAAAACCATTGGATTATTATATTTGACGGTAGAGGTGCCAAGCCGCTTGTTCCTTTCCGACAAAACGATATCATTCATACCCTCCTCGATCCTCCATCGACACATCGGGGTGGTGGGGTGGGAGGGGCAAGAAGATGATTCTAGAATGTCACGTAATCATCGGGGCCGAGGACATATAAGGCACGCGCGACCGTTGCGCGGCCTCTTTCCACTGCAGTCGTCGTTGAAACCACACCGCTAGTAGAAACCGCTTTAGCCTGGAAGCAGTCGAGCTCCAGGAGACCCTCCTCACATCGTGTGAGATATAGTTGCGCACCGCCTCTCTCCGGAGTGTTCCAGAAGAAGTTCCAGAAGTTGCAGCTATAGTGCTCAACAGGATAGAAGAAACCCCGGTGAGTCAACATTCCTTAATTTAGCTCCTGCCTTACATAGTTTTAACCCGCTCCAATTTTTTGTTCTACTAATAAGGCAGGATAGTTTAGTTTTAGGGAAGAGCGAGTGCATTATACCGCATGCTATAGTAGTCGCCTTTACGTAAGCGTAGAAGCAACCGCATATACAGTCCACTTTAGTTAATATCTCGCGTAATAGGTTTAAGGTTCGACCGGGGAACTAGACTTCGGCAGCCTTAAACACGTGGCTCCACCAATTTCAATGGCATTAGCTTCTTTTAGACTTGTTAAGATTTAAAATGAATAATACAGTTTAAGTTTAAGAATAAAAAAATTTAAACACCTTATAATATTTTTGATAACTATTTTGTTTTAAAAACTGTATTTTCCGTCTAGTGAATTAATAGTTGTATATGAAAATTTTAAAAGTTATGCAGTAACTAGACGAACTAAAATTATTTCACAACAAAAACTTAAAGATTCAATACAATTACGTAAGGAATTTGATGATTGCTTAATAAATTTAATACAGAGATAGAAAGTTATTTTTTTTTAAATTACGGTGTTTACGATATTTTATTTTTATTTTATTATGTTATAAATATGATATAGTAGGTATAAGAATTTTAATATTTTAAAATAATGTACAATTTTTTTATACACCAAGTTATATAACATTAAAAAATATTTTTGTGAATGATTTTTTTTCCTTTTGCCGATGGGCGTGTATTGTGTGTGTGTGTGTGTGTGTGTGTGTGTGTGTGTGTGTGTGTGTGTGTGTGTGTGTGTGTGTGTATATGTAGGATAGAATAAGAGAGTTAGTATAATGATTTCTTATATTTACGCGAACACTGTACATTGATTAAAACTACTTTTACGGATTTTTTCGCGTTTTATTTATTTTATTTTTAACACCCGACGTTTCGGGTGCTTTCCAGCACCCATGGTCACGGGGGACTGAGGTGACTGACGTCCCGATGTCAAAGTTAACCCGGAGTACCTTCAGCTTTTTTAGATCTAACTTTTCCGGGTCTGGATGTTTGTCCTTGTGCAACTTACGTTTATAAACTGCCTCCACGATACAGAAGAAAATCCTAGTATAACGTTTTTTATAAAATAAAATGTCCACTGCGCCACCCCAATGCGTGTTGGCAAACTTCACGTCTTCAACATATATTTTTTCTTATCTCTCAGATATGCAGGTTTCCTCACGTTGTTGTCCTTCACCGCTGCGCACGTGGTAAATCAGCACTTAAATTTCATTTTTTAAATAAGTGCCAGTTTTAATGCATGTTCACACATTATTTCGTAGTGACCGTAGTACACGGACCAGAGCTACGCCACCACTACTAATTTTCTTCCCAATGTAATAGGTTCATTTTCTAAGCGATTATTTATTGATGAAGTAATACATTAAAAGAATCGTACTGTATGCACAAGTTTGAGAAGTACAACAGGTTACACAGCACAGCACATTATTTTATTTATTCTCGTATTGACATTATTGTTGATTGCTTGCAACTTAGTGATGAAGTCAGCGATGTGTAATTGCGAGCTAATTGAAGCGTAAAAACCTTATAATATTAAACGATCTTAAATTACATGTTAATATTTGTCAAAACTAAACGACAAAAAAGAAACAAGTTGTTGCGCTCATTTTTACTATTGATAGATATTGATATGTATGGTGATTTCGATTGAAGGCTCTATATGAACCAAATTTTTTATTTCGTTGATTTTACTCTCGTGCATCATGGAGTTTCATAATTTAAAACAAAAAAGCACAGTTGTTCTTTCGTTTGACTGAGAACATTTCTTCACATTTTTTATTATAGAAATTTTTCTAAAACTATTTTAGTAAAAATCTAAACGTAAAACAAGCAATGTTTTGATTAGTTTTAAACGCTTTCTCTTTATTCCTTACATAATTCATGGCAAGTAAAATAAAATAAGACATTTACAAATATTTATGCTATTTTCAATAGAACACCAATAAGAAATACGTGTTACAAATAATGTTGTTGTGATGTGACTTCAAACTAATTTCATTATATCATTACTCCAAGTAGTCGGAGATGTTTTGCTAGACTGCGCTTGTCTATGTGTTGTTAATTCGTAGAGCTATATGTACGGCATAACATTGCTATTTTAGCATAATGGTTACTTAGTCCATGTCAATACTGAATGTAAATGTAGATGTAGAGTAAAATAAAATCCACGTTACGGATTTAAACCCCGACCATCGTGCCAAATTGTGTGATAAGTGTTACATTGTCAGAAAAACTACTTTAATATGCTTCTACTTGTTAGACGGACTGCTTATACACTTTAGTGTAAGGATTCCGAATTATTCGAGCTTTTTAAGCTCTTTTTTAACTAACTGACGATAAAAAGAGACGTGTATAGAGTTAAATAATGCTTATAATAATTAAGTAAACAAGAATCAAGGATGAGTAAGGCAGTTGAAGGTATATTGTAAGTGTACTGCTGCTTACTAGAAGAAGAAGTTAAGTGACTGGTACCTCGTTGGTCTAGTAGTTGTAGTAGTGCGACTGCTAATCATGAGGTCCTGGGTATGAATTCCGGGTCGAGCAAAAAATAGATTATTGAGTTTTCCCGTCAAGAAATTATCAGTAGCTGCCCGGAGTCAGGAAGTTGGCGGTGTCTCACCCCCGTGCCTCGGAAAGCACGTAAAGCCGTTGGTCCTGCACCTGCTCTCTCTGGTCTTGTTGGTTTACCGTCCCATCGGATTATGAGAGTGAGGGAATAGAGAGTGCACTTGTGCTCGCGCATACACTTGGGTACTATAATCCTGTCCTGCACCGATGGCTAGTCTAACAGGTTGTAACGGCTACTATACCACCTTTCGGGGTTTCTTCAAAGTAATATGGAACCACGCATGTATTATAAGCTATTTAAAACAAAAAAAGAATCTTTTAAATCCGTTTGGCTGTTACTGAGAAACTGTGAATTTACATTAAAAAAATTAAGTAATAAAAATTATAAGTCGTTTAAAAATATTATTGTATTTTGTAACACAAACCTAGATAGCGTCAAGTTCAGAAATAATGCACATGAATTTGTTTATCTTGGGTTCGCATCTACAGCGCTGTGTGAGTGCGGTTCTTGTTATATTTAACTTGTTACTGCACTGTGTACAAGTCCTAATCTCAGACCAACAAATAAAGAAAGATAAGGCGCTGCAAACATTTCAAGCGACTCAAAAACCAAGTCCAAACCATGCTCAACTTGTTTTACATACAATACGCATCTCAAATCATCATCGTCGCGATGATGGTAATCAAATCATCATGATGGTATTAGCGAATTCATAATGTACCAAACCACCAAGGTTGTATGGGTTATCGAACATACACAAAACAAACGCTCCTCTACGTCCTATAGCGAGCCAGATCGATTCACCAACTTATAACCTGGCACAACACTTGGCAAAAATACTGTCACCACTGAGAGGACATACCAGAGCACACACAAAGGATTCGTACCATTTTGTTAGTGAGATAAAAGACCTACATTTCGCTGACAATGAAACTATGGTCAGTTTTGATGTTCAGTCACTATTCACATGCCTACCTATTGAAGACTGCATCTCAATTGTAACTAGGAAGCTAGAAGATAACAAAATACCCGCTGAATATGCAGTATTACTCAAACATTGGCTCACATCTGGCTATCTATTGTGGAAGGAAGAGTTCTACAAGCAAGTAGATGGTGTGGCGATGGGCTCACCTGTATCTCCCATAGTCGTCGACATGTTTATGTAGGTCGTCGAGGAGAAAGCCCTTCTTACTGCTCCTGTAAATCCAAGATTCTACAAACGGTACGTAGACGACACCTTCACCCATACTAAGCGATATTTAAATAGTGAATCTCACCATCATCCTTCACAGTTAGCTACCGTGGGTAAATCTTTGTTTCAGAGAGCACGGGGGATCTGTGACAGAAAACATCTGGCCGCCAAGCTTCAGTATGTCAAGCAAGTGTTGCAAGACAACAAGCGTCGGATCTCGCGCCTACGTCATAGTGACCGAGTGAAGCCGGCCACAGTCGAGCGTGTGCCTGCTGTACTACCATATCTCAGAGGAGTCACAGACAAGGTTGGCTACATCTTGAAGCGAGCTTCCATTAAAACATACTACAAGCCGCCGAAGAAGATTAGTAACTTTTACCATCCGTCAAGTGTAATATCCCTCTACAAGATGCAAGAGTGTACAAGTTAGATTGTGAATGTAGTCTTTTTTACATAAGTCAAACAAAAAGATCCATAAAAACCCGCGTGAAAGAACATATAGCTGACGTGAAGCACCGACGCTCCGGGAAGTATGCAGTCTGTGAACATTTTCAAGATTGTCCCCACCATTACATCAGATTTGATAAACCACAAATCCTCGCAAAAGAACACCGATTCCTAGCAAGGATGATACGTGAGGTTATTGAAATTAAAAAACATCATAATTTCAATAGAGAAGATGGTTGGGTGCTGCCATCTGCTTGGGATCCTATAATTAACAAAATTAAGCCCAAACACAAGCATACCACTGCAAGACTTCAAGATACTGTAAGTTCGTTTGCGTAAATCGGACAAAAAATTAATATTCAAAAAATTTAAGGTAGCCGGGCTAACAAAGACATTGGGACGTCGAACATCTCAGTCCCCTCGTGACCATGGTTGCTGTAAAGCACCCGAAACGTCGGGAATTAAAAATAAGTCTAATCAGTTAAATAAACGCGATAGAATCCGTAAATTTAGTTTTATTCAAGACAACAATTTGTTTTTTTAATTTCGTTACAGATACTTTGTGTACTGTCGGATATTTTGACGTGCTGTTAGCAGTTGAATTAAACAACATTATCTTTGCTCTCGTATTTGAACTAAATGAGATACAAGAAACATAAATCTGTTAAGAAAAATGTGAGCTACTTGTGTCCCAGTGAATTATTTCCTATGAACCCCAACACCAGTAGTTTCCTAGTTTATCTTTGTCACGTCCACTCACAGCTCGTTACGGTTTAAATTGATTTTTGTATACCTGCACCAAATCTCTTGAGTTTTTTAATTCTGGCAACAATTTGAACTTTGTATAATGGGGTGGTTTAACCAGATATCAATCCGCGTTTTAGGTACTAGCGCATAATACGTATTAACTTCATTGCGTGTATTTAATACATTGAATCATATCATAATAATATATAAACCAAAAATTTACTCTTAAAATATAGATAACAAGATTAGCAGTAAGAAGTATTTAGGTTTAATTTATTTGAATTCAAACTAGCAGCCATGCTACCTCAATTCCATAATTATATTTATGAATATAATTCAAAATATTGTTTTGCTTACTTATTCCATTTGTACTTCTATATGAAACCTGTAATGGAAGTGGAAGGCGTTTTTATTTTGTACTCATATATGAGGCGTGAAAAATTAAGATGAATAAACGGAGCTACGAGTGCGGTTGACACTTTTGTTACTTCTTCTACCGTATAAAGACTGTGCACAAAGCGAAAAGATGTATAAGGTTTTATACGGAGCATTTCAACTCTAAAGTCCATGTCGAGACTAATTTGCATTGTTTTATTTTCATACTATGTTAACTTGAAATCAGATATTAGTTTAAGAAATATAATTCATGACTTTGTAAATAAAACCGAAATTGTTCCATGCGGTTGTTTCGTCCGATAGTTTCGTCAATGTGTTTACAAAAATGCACTGAACGTCTTCAGTTCTTACTTGAATATCGTTTGTATCTTACAGGTTTATCGCTCAACACGGTGTCATCTTCTTATTAATATTAAATGGACCGCTTTAACAAAAAACAAAATGATCGACCACTTGTGTGTATTATTGAGTAATTGAAGGCCACAGCGTGGTGGTAGTTAGCGTATCTATTTTCTTTTTCAAGGGTCCTTTCAAATGCTCGTTCAAAAACAATCAGGAGCGCACTTTAAAAAAACACAAACTTTTGGCTTTTCAGTTATTGTAGTCCTTTAAACAAGAAATAAAAATTACAAAAGCTTTATGTTTCTAAACGAGAAATAAATAGAACAAAATTATAACACGTGATAAGTGCCCATGCGATTAATGTACACAGTAACAGTGCACAGCGATGAACGAGCTGGCTGCTAACAAATGAAGCAGCTGCTAATGACCGCGATGCGGAATGCTGTCGCATCGCTCAACGTCAATCAGTGCAGGGAGACATTGGCTCGCATTCGAACAAAAACTCTCAAATCGATGAATAGCGGGAATTACATGAAGCTTTAACTAACGATCGTAAAAAAAAGGGCGCTAGTAAAAATAATGTCCTCCAGACCGATTTTTGGTCACGGCGGCCAGTCTGAACAAAGACTATTTCAGTAGATTGCTTGCTTGTTATTGAAGCGACAGTAGCCTAATGGTAGGGTGTGGACCGCGAACTCAAAAGGTCGTGGGTTCGAATCCACCTTTCGACTACTGTGGTGAACCACTCCTAACACAAGCGTTTTAAGCTTACCAGGAGCAGTTAAAATATTAGTGATGTTGATACAATTGTTTATTTTTTAATAAAAAAACAAACAAGAAACAGCAGCTAACGTGATTTCTTAAACGCAATTATAATAATGAGGTCACGGGTTCAAAACCCGGGTTAGGCTAAGAAATGCTCTGTAGCAACCAGGAGTCAAGACACTTAAAGCCGTAGATTTTGCACTTAATCTCTCTCCGATCGTGTCGGATTGCCGTCCGAGCGGATTATGAGAGTGAGGGAATAGAGAGTGCTTGCGCATACACTGGGGCACTAAAATCCTGTTCTGCGCACATGGCTGGTCTCCGTTGACGCTGGCCACTATGACCGACATTCAGTCTTCATGATATTACATGTGTTCACATGCACATTATCACAAGTGCAGATTTATGATTTGTTCTAAAACAAGGGTCTCGTAGACGGAGGACAGCCAAAACCGTTTTAAAGTTACTGGCGCGAGACTCGAACTTATCTATTTTTCAAAGTGTCTTCACGATTTAATTGCTTCAGCTCGTGCATGACGTTGCTATAATTTTCAAATTTAATATTTTTACAAATAATATTTAATTCTTTGAAGTGAGCTTTTCTTACATTAAGACGCACTTATTTACCTCCCCTCGTATTCTTGCTTGTGAATAAATAGTTATCTACCAAAACTACTTCACCCCCTATTGTATAGTTATTTGTACCAAACATTTCGAATACCAAACAGCAATAAATTTGACGATAAAACCCTGCACCAGTTCGATACGTACGTACCTGTACGCTCTGACAGCGCGCGACATGTTACACTCCCGTTCACTCGGGACCTTTTTGGCGGGAAAATTTCTAGGTTAGGAAATTTTTTGCAATATTGCAAATTTTGCTATATTTTCACTTTGAGACAATATTTATGGATAAAACTTACAGGAAGTCTTGTTGAATGTATAAACTATCGAATAAAATTATTTTTGGTTGCTAGAAATTGTAATAAAGTATATAAATTACACTGTATAGCATAATAGTAGTATAAACTTCAATTTTAGTGACAAAATTACTACTAATTTGAATTCTACACCTTTGTTTTTGGAGAAATTTATATGAAATTGTTTGGAAATATGTATATTTTATGTTTTATGTGTTTCCATTCGTTACTCATACCAAAATATTAAAATATTAAAAAATTAAAAAAAAAAATAAAATAATATTTTATCTGTGACATTTCGAACAATATTTCTAAAATATGTTCGTGTGAATTTGAAATAAATACAACGTCATGTTATTTCAAAATATGTAGGAAAACTATTTTTACTTACATTTTACACTAAAAATAAATGAGAATTTGAAAAATAACACATTTATAACCCGCCCGCCAAAACAGGCCTTTCGGAATTTGAAGTACTTTTGGCAATTTACTTTTCACTTTTTATACCACAAATTATATATCTACGTGTTGACTATATTACAAGAAATGTAAAAAGTATAATACTTTCGTTCTTAGTCCAGACACAAATATAAAATTCTATAAAAAAGACAGAGCAACTTCATCAAAGTGACACGTGGAACGCCGGAAGTTCAGAGTGCTTTCTTTTTTTTTTTTTCTAAAAAACATTGCCAGGTTATGGTTTAAAATAAAAGAGCATATCTTTGTCTTTGATACTAATATCTATTGCATAGTGTCTTTGGTTTTGTTTAAAACGAAAAAATAGTTTTTTCATAGGTAGACATGTTTACATAATTCTGATCTAATTCGATCACTACTTGGCGGGCGTAAGGTTGGTATTGCGCGATCGAAAGTGAGCATGGCTTGGCGTACAGGACTCTTCATTTCAATGCTAAAATTATGCGCATCGTTTGACATAATATTTTAATTTAATTCGTACTTTCTTTTAGTACTAGAAGTCCCTTAAGTTCTCAGAACCGCTGTGTGAACTTTAAGGAAATTTAAATTAACTCTGGTTTTTGGGTCATTAATATCATAATAATAAACTTAACCAACGAGACTGTTTTGGAGGTGTACAGATATGAAAGTAGTGGGAGAGGTGTATCAGGATCGTGCCAAATGGAATTGTGTAGTCCTTAACCACCATTAGGGTGACGGGCGGGAGAGTTTATGTATGTGGGCACAAATCGTGAAAACGCTAACCAAAATTCTGGAAACCCCATATCAATCTGCAATCGAAAATAAGATCTAAATATAAGCGTTAGCCCCCTGATCAATATTAATCGCTGAAATAGGACCCAGTAGTTAAGCTGCAATGCACTTGTACTTTGAGATCTTAGAAGTTTCCTTGCGGCTATTTTAGCTCTAGACTCAATGAATCATTAAAAGTTCAGGTTTTACGATATGCCAGCCCCTAATATATGAAAGCGGTAAGTTAATGCTTGAGGTCGTACGGAAGCTTTACATTTAGTGTAAATTTACAATCCTAACGATAACACGTATACAAATCTTAACGCAAGAACAAGATAAAACATTAGCTCTGTCACTAACTGATTATCGTGTCGTAATTTTTTTTTGAAATTGATTAGATAAACTAGCTAACTAAGCGAAAGAGGTATGTAAGGATCGTGGCACGTGGCGATCTGTTCTCTCTGGCTACCCCGTTAGGGATTGCGCGTGAAGATAAGTAAGTAAGTATTAGATAAACTACTTTTACTTTTTCGTACTCTTTTCATTTAAGTAACTTATCCATATTTATATTCATTTTCATTTTCTCGTACGCCCCCTCTATTTTAACTGTTGCTTGCATCAGTTTTCTACGCAAAGATTGTCTGAAAGAAATCACTTTCAAAACGATACGAGCGCCTCTTGTACATATTATACAAAACGGTTGTCTCGTCTAACGGACTGTGTCAGGATACTATTTCATAAGAACATTACGTGCCTTGTACTTGCTGATACTTTTATTATTTATACGATTACTTGCTGAAATTGCTTTACATTCTTAAAATTATTTCTAAGATAATTAATAGAGGCTTGGCAGCTCAGAGCTGAAACGCAAATAACTTGAGATCTGTTTGTACTGATCAAAATAATATTACCATTAAATTTCCGCGTTGATTATTATTAATATTATATTTTAATTAATATAATCGTATTCATCAAGCTGATCTATTCGGATATCATAATTGTGCAATGACTACGCAAATGCGCCATTATAACGCGCAAAATTTAAACTAGAGTCGGTTATTTTCAGCTAACACTTTCCATAAATTATCAATTAAATCTTATTGTACAATTTGTTCATAAGAAAATTTAGTCGATGATATGAAATCTCGTTAGATTGCATGACGCAATTTATACTATCGTAACGTAGTTTTTATATACTTCTTCATGCTGCTGTTTGTATGTATGGTGTGTGTAAAAATCCGCACACCCTTTTTGTTTAAAATGAAGTATTCCATCTTAATACTCAGGTGTAAAAGCGTCTTCAATGTTCAGGAGGCAAAATACGTAAGGCGTATTTATCTCAACTGGTTTTTAAATATATTTTATAATATATTTTTTATTATACTTACTCTCATAGCATTAGTTTACATGTATAAAAAACTTTTATGCTATGAAACACTACAACAGATTTTTATGTTGAGCTCGATGAAAGACTTAAACGTTAGTTCATTTAATAAAACTAAAGGAAACGATACTTGTAAAATGCTCTTAGAATTTTCATTTTATGAAATTGTCACGCTCACAGAGACATCATTATGCTCAGTGCAAGATAATATATTATCGCGAACTCCGCCTAGCAGAATCGTCGTAAATTTAACGGTTTAAACTAAACAGTAAAGAATTTTTTTAAGTTTAAAAAAATACACGGTATTTATTAATTATTTATTGCAACCTTATTAAAGAAAGATTAAAGGCCGGATTTAATACCTTTTGACATATGCCATTCAAATCTGGATGTGGTGAGAATAATTTGAACTATAGTGTAAATTGATAGTTGTAAGGGAGAAAACTTTCCGTTATTATTTATCTGGTGTTTTTATAAAATGCATATTATTTAATTTAACATAATAATTTTTATAACTATGGGAATCGCCACTCGAACTAGTATCAGATGCACCAGCGATGATAAAAGTGCGAGACCCTGGATGCCGAAATGGTCATTCGAGGTGCTAGGTGTGTGGATTGCTGCAAATCATTCAGCGAGGGAGTACTTTTTCCTATAGTAGACTATTATATGGTAGTGAAATAGAAGAATAAGACTTAACAATCGTAAAATATAGATAAATTACACACGGATGAAATTCCAGACGGAGAACAATTATATGTAAAAAATACAAACAGAAACTGCTTCGTGCAGGCTTTGAATTCGTGGCAACGCTGCGTCATAGCAAAGCGCGTTTCCACTGTGCTACCACGACGTTAAACTTTGTGAAACGTATTCAAGACTCCAAAAAAAGGCAGACGTTAACAAATCATTCCACTCCTTTGCCGTACGTGTTACATAAGTCAAAGTAAACCGATTGGTTCGTATGCATCCTTCACTGACAACAAAGGTATGAAAACGCGACGATCGCCTGGTTTTCTGATACTGTTGAAAGGGTAAAAGAAATTAAGGTATGTAATTCCTGCGTAGTAGTTTAAGAGGTACACTTTAGCACTGTAATATTTCCCTCGCAATAGACTGTCACCGTGGTTCAAAACGGCTAAGGGGAACTGCTCTACCCACGTAGGTTTATACAGCTGACGATAGTCGGCAAGAAATATAACGGGACATGATTGAAAGCAGTACGCTTTATTGATGTACAAATAACACTCATATATTAAAGCAGCTCATTTATTAAACTTAACTACTCGTAAAAACACAGTGAGTTATGAGTAGCTCATTGCTCACGACTCATCTTGTTTACGGCGGTAAATCAATTTAATTTAAATACTGGAAGGAATGATACATGCAGAAAAAAAATCCATAAATGTTTAAAGCCTGTTCATGTGTGGTATTAGATATTCCTGATATTGTTAGATAAAATAAAGTTATTCCTTAGATTTTTTTAATCTTAACACTCGATACTTTAAAGCGGCGTAGCCTATAATCACTTTGATAGTTTTAAACATAAAACTACTGCACTCGCAAGCGAATATTCACAAGTCACCACTTATTATATAATTTAATTGAATAGCTAACGTCCATTGCTATAGAAACTATCTTTATTTTGGGATTGGTCAGTATCTGTCTTTCCTAAATATAATAATGGGGGTATCTTCAAGGCAAGAGTAAAAAGGTTTTTGTTCAGCTGGGTCAGCGCGTTTTACCATGTTCAGCTGCATCACCAGTTACCATCAGGTGGGATAGTAGTCAAGCTGTGGTTTAAAAACTGGAAACAGTCTTTTCAACTTACATTCCGGACCCTTTTAGGGCTCCGTAGTCAACTAGGAAACCTTATAGTTTCGCCATGTCTGTCTGTCCGTCTGTCCGTCCTCGCTTAATGTCTGTGACCGTTAGCACTAGAAAGCTGAAATTTGGTAACAATATGTGTATCAATCACGCCGACAAAGTGGTAAAATAAAAATTGGAAAAAAATGATTTATTAGGGTAGCCCACCTATATGTAAAGTGGGAAGTGATTTTTTTTTAATTTCAACCCTAACGTGTAATATATTGTTGGAAAGATATTTAAAAATGAATAGGGATTTACTACAATCATTTTTTGGTAATGTCAATAACTTCGGAAATAATCGCTCCAAAAGTAAAAAAATAATGTGTCCCCCCCCCCCTCTAACTTTTGAACCATAAGTTTAAAAAATATGAAAAAAATTTGAAAAGTAGAACTTGATAAGGACTTTTTAGGAAAATCATTTTGAACTCGGATGGAAACAACAGTACCCACTACCGGGAGCAGTTGCAGGAGCGCGGAGCGCTGCTGGAGCGCGAACATAATGGATACCCACCTTTGAACTCATAAGTGGGAACACTTATTGTGAAGGACGGGAAACTACGGAACCCTACACTGAGCGTGGCCCGACATGCTCTTGGCCGTTTTTTTATTTATCGCACACACAGAAAGCTCGGAATAAAGACAAAGACACTTTTTTGGCTTTATGCATGACAATTTTTTCCTTTATGTTTTTTTCTGTAGAGTTGCGTCTGTATCTATAGTATTAACAATCATTTTAATACTTCACTAACACAATAAAAGTTTTCCTTTCTTGCATTCATTCTGCCAATAATGTGGTTAATGTCTAATCATTTCATATTATATATTATATTCATATCAATGCTTATCTAATCATCAATTATAGATTAAAGTATTTTTATTGAGGAGATCCACGCAAGTCTATTTTGTTATTACTATTTAGCTTTCTGTTTTGTTTGTCAATTTTGATTTGTCCAGCCTGTAGTAATATAATCCACAACTAGTGGTATATATATATATATATATATATATATATATATATATATATATATATATATATATATTATCTTCACAGACAAAGAGTTGACGCTTGGATGTTGTCCGCGATTAATTTTTACGACACTATTTTAGATACTCTGACGGCTACTCTACGCAGTCCTAACACTAAACTAAAGTGATATTTATCGTTAATTGATATTTTTTAATATATCTAGTGGCAGAAGAATACTATAGAGTAATACAATAAGTTAAAAAAAGTTTTGATCAGCATTGTACACACACCGTGCATTAGTGTATATATTATGTACCTATCTATAACAAAAATTAATAAAATGAGGTTTTAACCACCCTCTTATCTATATATAGAGAGCCTGCATAATTATAAGCTGTAAGGCACTTTATATTAGTCTTTAGGGGTCAAAACACCTTTGTAGCTTTCTTTCTTTGAAGCTGACAGTAGGCGACCATGTAATGCAGTAGCCGTATCGATCAAGTGATCCTGTAAGTTCCTTTGTTACTTTCGGTTTAAAAAATAAAGATCACAAAGATGACGACAACAATTTGTACACATTTGAACATGCGCAAACGTAAATAACATATGTCCAATCCAATATTTAATTAAGAAACTACGCACCCGCATAAATAATGTGGGTATCGAACCAGTACACTGCTTTACTCTTTATGTACTTCTATGAGAAAAACAGTTTGGTTCAAAGTGCTTGCTACATAGAGTTGTATATTTTTTTCGGAACCCAGTCTTCTTTATTTATTATTTTTAACTATTTTTGTTTAACCTCAATATTTTGTGGAAATCTGAAACATCAATAAAGTTTAGCTTATCTCACTAAAGTATTTACTATAATGCTAAAAATAAAATATTGAAAATAAAAAAAATAAGTCAAAAGAGGCTGCATCCAAAGATATGCCTTTGCCTGTTAGAAACGTATTATAGATGACATCGATAGTGGCAATCTCGACAAAAATTAAACTAGAAATAGCGGGAATTCACTTTCGTAATAAAACGCAATATTTTTCCCTATACATTTGTGTGTGTAATATTTGTACCAGTTCTAAGGTATTGCATTTATAGTACTAAACATTTTAATTGTATTTACGTGTGAAATGTTTAATTTTCTGGATTTTCTCATCTCGATGAACTGCATTCAGGTACTGTACATGTCACCATATTTAATCTCATTTAGCCAGACTTAATACGCATTTGTAACTTGATTGCAATGTTTTGTTTGTTGAGTTCGCTTAACTCATTTTGTGAGAGATATTTAAAAAAAAACAAGCTGCAATAGTAATAAACCAGATAGATTTTGCTTATTACAATTCCAGCTTGCAATTGTATCAAAGAGAATTTCTATAAATGAAGAAACTGTGTATTACACTCGGACCAATAAAGTAGGAAATACAGAGCGCCGCGTACACTTTAAGTGATGCAAATTTAAGCCAAGGCCATGATTAACCTATCGTGAGAACACCCATTTACGTACCTCACGTTAACATATGCATGTAAAATCAATTGTAACCAACATTCACTGTCAATACAGTAACTTAAAATATCATGCAAACAGATAAAAATCTCGGAAGCTTTGCAAACGTCAGAAACTTAATGATTTAAAACGAGTCAGCAGCACGTGTCCAGTAAGTACTAACAATCAGGCGATTTTAAACTCAATTTTCCCTTTAATTTAAAAATCACGAAATTGGAAGCACACATTCTACCTGGTAAGTAGTTGCCTTGCTTAATACACCTATATCTATCTTCGAAACACAGCACTATTTTATTGCTATTCCACAATGGTATTATATGCAAACTTGATCCCTTCCCGTGCGACTAATTTGTGTTGCAGCTACATTGCACTGCAGTGTAGCTTTTCAATGTACATCCTAAACTCAGTCAATTAATTGTCTTTCGTTCGATCGTTTTTTATCAGTTCTATATGCGACTGATCTGTAGTGTGACTGTGTAACTCTATTGGGAATTGTTGCAGGCAGGAATTACTTCGTTAATAATATAAGGCTGTCCTTGCCGCGAAAACATGGTAAGCGTGGGGCTATTTAAGTGCTTTCACCATGCACAATCGCGAAGTGTGCAGCCTCCGTAATCATTTCCTGGCGAAATCCTATACAGTTAGCCAATGAGCAATGCCAAGACCCAGCAGTACAGTGCATTTCCGACCAGGAGATCGTATGGAAGTAAAAAGACCTTCATGGGAGGTTCTACAAAGCTCTTCATAAGCCTTTTGTAGACACGGTTGCCTCCCTCCACTGGCTACGTTTTGGTGACCTTTTTGGCGAAACCGAGGGTTTTGTCTGTGCAATACGGACAAAACCCTCGAAAATATTCTGAACTTAACCAAGCAGTTATGAAACGTTTTTGTAGCATTCAAAATACGGACAGAAAATATGGTTTTACAATAATATTGTATTTACTCTTTTACTCTACAACATAAATACACTAAAGGTTTAAAAAGAAAGGTACATATATAGAGAGAAGATATAAATATACATAGTTGTATTGTTTAAAATTATAATAATTTTAAACAATACAACTATGTATTCCTAATCAACAGGGGGGATGGGACTGTATCTCCTAAATACAGGTTACTCAGTAACCTAGCTAGGAGACTCAGGTTTCTACCCATTTCAAATTGTGAACTATGAATGTCAATAAAGAATTATTATTAAATTATTATCATTAAAAAGAAAGGTTCTCGAATGGCAATCTTCTACCGGTAAGAGAAATGTAGAGTAAACCTCTACTAGATGGACTAATGACCCGCTAGGTTATGCAAGAAGTCGCTTAGGAGGAGAAGGAGTTGTCTTAGGACTGTGTTGCATTCCTTGTGGAGGCCTATGTTCAGCAGTGGCCTTGTGAAGGGCTGTAATGTTGATTATGATACGTACGTAAACTCTCACGCCTCTTACCCAGCAGATAGCACAGACGGATAGACAGACTTCCATTTGGCACCATCCTGATACACCTCTCTCACTCTCACATTCCCACTTATATATCTACGAATACATGCCCGTCGGTTAAGGGTACTCTTAAGCTATAAAAACTCAAAATTAGAGTTTACTTAAAGTTACTTTTTGCAGAACTGCATTCAGTACCAAAGCAAGTTTGGATTGAATGCAAATATTATGTCAATCGATGCGCATAAATGTCAAATGTAAAGTTGATATCTAACTGGTGCAGGGTTTCATCATGAAAGCTATTCCTTTTTGGAATTCGAAATGTTTGGTACGAATTTATTAAATATATATGTCAATGGTGGTTAATATGAGGCGGAGTAATTTTGGTACATAACTCAATTGCAATCAAAAACAGAGTATCAGTTCTGAAATATAGTTTATATCGTCACTGTCAGTTGCGTTAGAATAATTTACTTATATCTAATTCAAGAAAATAAAAAATATAAAACAGCTAAATTTCAAATAAGTTACAAGGAGCTCCAATAATTGTAGTTTATAAAATTACTTGTACTCGAGTTACTTAAAATAGTGTGGCCGTGAAAGGAAAAGGGGAGATCTCCCGCCAGGCAAGGTGTTCTGCCCGGAGAGCGGCCAACACTCCATGTGATAGTTCGGAGATGTTCTATATATACTGTTTATGATTCGGAATTTTGATAGCGCGATTTAGGCTTCGATGTGTTTCGCTTATGGCGCGAGGACATCGCCGCCACAATAGCATCTTTATTCCTTCAATACACTTTAATATATAAGTAAATATTATTTATATTGTTGTGCGCCAGAACTAATGCAGAAGTGGGATCAAATCTTGCCAATTTTACCTAATAACGACAAGGAGAGTTCCGTACCCGAAGTGAAAAAACAGCAGCAGACGAATCAGAGACGATTTGGTAATGCAGACGTCGGAGGGCCAGCTGCCGACCACAGAGGCTGGCCAATCAACAGCTCATGCATGTGCTGCGTGCGTGCGTGACGTGCGGGCGTGATATAGGGATATAATATTTTCATCATGTCATACCAGGTACTAAAATGTTTCTTATTCCTAATGAAATCAGAGAAATAAAAAGTCAGTTAATTTGCACATCTTTAAATGTGTGTAAGAAACATACAACTCCGATTAACGACTGCTTAATCTTCAAAGAACTTGCCACAAATAACTCCTGTGTATATTATTTCCCGGTCATGTGGACGTCCGCCAACATGCATTGCGATTGTGCGGTGAACTTTTCCTGCTCTAAAAACCCGCACAAAAATAATAGGAAGCCCATGTCCCACAATGAAACATACTATGTAGACTCGTGTAGCCACTGCTACAACAAAGGCGAAATGTAAGCGTTTGAATCTCTTTCGCCAACCTCACACTGTTTACTGATAAGTAAGTTACTACGATATGAAGTTAATACTAAGTAAAATCATAAAAAATCTATTCAAAAAACCAGCGTCGGCTTTAGAGATTTTATTATGCTAAGTTTAAAATGAGCTGTTCACACAGCTAACGCAAACTTAGCCTTATTTAATGTATCTATGGTACACGATCTTTGTAGATTGAGCATACTAATAGTCTTCAAAGGCAAACAATTAGCTTAATCGCTGATTTGCACTTCCACGTGGCATATTAATCGTATGTATGCTGCTGTTAATTGTCTGACTGTAGGATTGTTGTTAAATCCTCCTCTAGAACGTACTGCACTAAAAAAGTTTCTACATGATCTTAAGTGAGTTTCTAGGTCTGAAGAAACTTTAACTTTCCTGACTCTATCAAATCGACATAAAGCCACTTTAAAGCTATTATATTCGCCAAAGAACCAATGAAACCAAGATTTCTTCGACTTTCTGTCAAGGCTTTGGTGTTTTATTTTAAATTTTTAATATACTCACAGACTTCGTCACATACAGATACATCATTTTCAACATTCTTTGCATGGAGTAAATTTCTGGAGTTAAAAATGTCAAATATACTGTTTATATGCTTTATGAAACCTGCTGTCGCTTGGCAATCTTCAAACATAGGTAATTTTAATACGTCTTTGCAGAACTTCGCTGGTTGCAACAGAACTACATAACAGTTGCGCTGCTAACCGTACATTCATATTGTGATTTACAAAATCTACATATTTTTTAGTTAGCTTTTTTGCCAAATGCAAACCGACATCATGTTGAAGTTGGCAGAGATTTTCCAGAAATTCGTATTTAATAATATCATTGTGATGATAAAAAATTTTGCATTCAAATCCAAAAGTATTTCTAACCATTTTATGTAAATGACACGCATATAATATAACATAATATTTTTGTCCTCTATATTAAAAGTACGGTCCAAATAGAAAGGTGCTCAAATTAGCTCTTAGTATTTGTGCCATATTTATATTAGATGTTATGCCACAAAAGTGACAAAAGCAACTTTTACAAAATCTGATAATAAAGCAATACACTGTTTTAGAAATGTTGCTTTCTGTAAAGCAGTAAATCTTCTCCAAAAAATTAAACGATTAGGATTTTCCAAAAAGAAGTAATTGCCACTGTCATGATTACTAATACCTCTTTGGCCTTATCTACTTGATCTCCATAAATATTATCCACATCAACATAGCCATGATGATTATGAACATCAAACTCTATGTGCTCGCAGATAGAAATTTCGTCGAACGTAAGGGCGATGACCGAATCTTTTTTCTTTGCCTACAGTCTTTATGGTTTCTACGACTGCCTTATTGATGCCGAGTTTACAGCCTACATTTACGTACCAGACTCGTAGTGTTCGAGAATGTGTGGACAGGTCAAATCTTGTTTTCATGTAATTGTAAACTTTAGAGCTATAAAAGTGTACAGTAAGGGCAAATGTCTTTTTGTTGCGTATCATACTCGTGTTTAGTTTTTTTATTTTGGTTTTTCTTAATCAGTCTTTCGATGAGATGCTGCAACAAATCGTCTGAACTAGACATTACAGCACTAATGTTATTTTGAAGTGAGGGAAGCCATTCTAGATTTTTTATCACTTGCGACAACTTTTCCAATTTTCCATCACCCCGTTTTTTGTACTCTTATATTTTTCAGTTTCTTTGTTTTATAGCTAGGCGTCTCCGAAGGATATCAATAGTTTTCTTCATTTTTTCTTTCTCAGGGAATTGTCTATATCAGAAACGTTCATAGTAGAGCTACTGCTAGATGCTCTGCGTTTTGGCTTCAATACAACCTACAAAACATTATTTAGTGTATATATTATGTACTTATCTGTAACAAAAATAAATAAAATGAGGTTATAACCACCCTTTTATCTATTTCTGCCGCTAAGCAGCAGTGCTTTCATCAGCGCATACCGGCCTGTTGAGTATAGAGAGCCTGTATAATTATAAGCTGTAAGGCATTTTACCTTAGTCTTCAGGGGTCAAAACACCTTTGTTGCTTTCTTTCCTTAAAGCTGACTGTAGGTGACCATGTACTGCAGTAGCCGTTTCCATCAAGTGATCCTGTAAGTTCCTTTGGTACTTTCGTTTATAAAAATATAGATAACAAAGATGACGACAACAAATTATACACATTTGAACATGCGCAAATGGAAATAACATATGTACAATCATATTTAATTAAGAAGTTAAGCATCGGCATCAACAATGTGTGTCTTGTACCAGAACGCAGCTTTACTCTTGGTGTACTTCTATGAGAAAAACAGTTGTTAAGAGTGCTTGCTACATATAGTTGTATATTTTTTGGAAACCCAGTCTTCTCTATTTATCATCATAAATCTGAAACATTTATAAAGTTTAATTTATCTCACTAAAGTATTTACTATAATGCCAAAAAATAATATTAAATTAAAAAAAAAAAAACTAAGTTAAAAGAGGCTGCATCCAAAGATATGCCTTTGCCTGTTATAAACATATTATCGATAAGATGACATCGATAGTGGAAATCTCTTTAAAAATTAAACCAAAAATAGCGGTAATTCACGCATTTGTTAAAACTTTTATTACAATTCTTACGCATTTAGAGTATTATCGTAATAAAACGCGATATTTTTCCCTCTACATTTGTGTGTGTGTGTAACATTTGTACCGGTTCTAAAATATTGCATTTAGAGTGCCAAACATTTTAATTGTACTTACGTGTGAAATGTATAATTTTGTGGATTTTCTTTTCTCGATGAACTGCATTCAGGTACTGCACATGTCACACTATTTAATCTCACCATTTAAATTTTTTTAATATCTTGAATGACGTCGGCCCGATATAGGTCTATAGCGTGTATGTGTATGATTTAGCCATTTTATCTCGTTCTAACGTAAGTTATGCTATGCTCTTTCTCTTTTAAATAGCCAATCTAACTTAATTATATACTAAATCTATGGTTTGAACGAACTACGCAATAAAGAGGAGTTATTTCTTTTATTGATAAGTTCTACCACTAGGATTTCGCTCCTATTAGTATCTTAGTGAGTTATGGAGAGAACTGTCCTCGGAGTTTGCCTCTGTGATAGTTTCTGAAACTAGTATATTGACAGAAGGGCAAGGGCAATTGCCAAAGCCCAGCAAATCTGTATGCTGGAGTGACAATGAGCCGGCCGTGTAGCTCAAAGAAGCAGTTGATGGAGAAGAAAGAATTTCAAGTGGCAATGCAGTTGTTGACGACCCTCTATGATATGGAGTGATGATCTGATGATATAAGTAGGGACTTATTTGATACAGGTGCCCATGGCTGCGTATTTTGTTCTATGGAAGATACTTAGAAGTAGCAATGGAGGCGAGAGTAGGTGGTGGCGCTTTATATCCGTAAGTTGTATGAACAGTCGTCCACATCAAAAACACTTAGTTTTTTATAAAAATTTCTTTACAATGCGCCACCGAGCCGTATGTACTAGAAGTGACTTTAGCCTGACTTAATCCGTATTTTTAACTTGATTGCAATGTTTTGTTTGTTTAGTTTTCTTAACTCATTTTGTTAGAGATATTTAAAAAACAAGCTGCAATAGTAATAAACCAGAAACATTTTTAATTGGATCAAAGAGAATTTCTATACTTAAATGAAGAAAATGCGAGAAGAAGCGTGGCGTACAATTTAAGTGACGCAAAATTAAGCCAAGGCCATGATTAACTTATCGTGAGAACACCCATTTACGTACCTCACGTTAGCATATGCATGTAAAATCAATTACAACCAACATTTACTGCCAATATCGTTAGCTAACTTAAAATGTCATACAAACAGATAAAAAACTCGGAAGCTCGTGTAAATGTTAGAAACTTAATAATTTAAAACGAGTCAATAGCACGTGTCCAGTAAATAATAACAAGCAGGCGATTGTAAATCCAATTTTCCCGTTAGTTTAAAAATCACGAAATTAGAAGCACAAATTCTACCTGGTAAGTAGTTGCCTTGCTCCATACACCTAGGTATATCTATCTTCGAAACACAGCACTATAGTATTGCTATTTCACGCTGGTATTATTGCAAACTTGATCCCTTCCCGGCGACTAATTGGTGTTGCAGCTTCATTGTACTGCAGTGTAGCTTTTCAATGTACGTCCTAAACTCAGTCAATTTATTGTCTTTCGTAAGATCGTTTTTTATCAGTTCTACATGCGACTGATCTGTAGTTTGACTGTGTAACTCTATTGGGAATTGTTGCAGGTAGAAATTGCTGCTAAAACATGGTGGGCGTGGCTTTTTAAGTGCTCTCACCATGCATCATCGCAAGTGTGCAGCCTCTGTAATTATTTCCTGGCAAAATCGGATGATCCTTATTACAGGTACATCAATTCGTGTGATAAAGGGCTAACTTTTCTACAGTTAACCAACGAGCAGTGCCAAGATCCAGCAGTACAGTGCATTTCCGGTCAGGAGACCGTATGGAAGGAGCAAAACTTTCACGGGAGGTTCTAAAAAGCTCTTCATTAGCCTTTTGTAGACACGGTTGCCTCCCTCCACAAGCTACGCTTTGGTGACCTCTACGGTATAACCGAGGGTTTTGTCTGTAGAATATAGACAAAACCCTCAAAAATATTCTGGACTTAACCAAACAGATGCGAAGTGTTTTTGTAGCATTCAAAATACAGACAGAATATGTGGGTTTTCAATTATATTGTGTTTACAACATAAATATATAAAAGGTTTAAAAAGAAAGGAGAAAGGAGATGGAGTAATGATATCCTAGGATATGGAGGAAGTCGCTTGGGAGGAGAATGAGGTGTTTCAGGACTGTGCTTTGTTGTATTCCTTGTATGTTATTTATGTATGTCATTACTATGTATATCATTACAGCCCTTAACAAGTCCACTGCTATGTTCAGCAGTGGAATTGTGAAGGGCTGTAATGATGATGATGATGATACGTACATAAACTCTCTCGCATCTTACCCAGCGGTTACCATGACGGACTTCCATTTGACACCATCCTGATATACCTCTCTCACTTCATTCCGACCTTTATATCTACGAATACTTGCCCGTCGGTGAAGGGTATTCTCATGCTATGAAAACTTAAAAATTAGAGTTTACTTATACTTAATTTTTACAGAACCGCTTTCAGTACCAAAGCAAGTTTGGATTAAATGCAAATATTATGTCAATCGATGCGCATAAATTTCAAATGTAAAGTTGATATCTAACTGGTGCAGGGCTTCATCGTGAAAGTTATTGCTTTTTGGTACTCGTATTCTAAATGTTTGGTACGAATAACTACTGTACCATCCGTCTATATTAAATATATATGTCAATGGTGGTTAATATGAGGCGGGATAATTTTGGTACATAACTCAAATGTAATCAAAAACAGAATATCAGTTCTGAAATGTAGTTTATATTGTCTTTGTCAGTTGTGTAAGAACCAATTGCTTATATCAAATTCAAGAAAATAAAAAATAGAAAACAGTTAAGTTTCAATCAAGTCACAAGGAGCTCCACTAACTGTGAACTGTAGTTTATAAAAGTACTTGTACTAGAGTAGCTTAAAAAAGCATCTTTATTCCTTCAATACACTTTAACATTATGAGTAAATATTATTTACATTGTTTTGCGCCAGAATAAATGCAGAAGTGACACGGAGAGTTCCGTAGCCAAAGTCAACGCAGCAGCAGTAGACGGATCAGGGATGATTTACTGATGCAACGCCGACGACGGCGGAGGGCAGCTGCCGACTACGGAGGCCTACCCGTCAGCAGCTCTTGCATCTGCTGCACATGACTTTGCTCTGAGGCGAGGCACCTGAGGCGATAAGATGATGATGCTGCAGGAACAGGCCTGCCGAAAGGAGGAACAGGCCCGCCGACAGAAGGAACTGGCCCGTCGGCTGGAAAAGCAGCCGCACCGCGGTAAGGAAGAGCACATGCTCCTTATGAAAGATCTTCACGCTAGTTTTGGGAAAGAGATAAGGGAGGTGAAGGATAGGGTTGCTCAACATAACAAACCCCCGTCGGAAACTGAAACCCGAATTTACCAAGTAAACAATCGGGTTCACAACATGATAGCTGACGTGAATAAAACGCTGGACAATCTTACACTTGGGAATGAAATTACAGCTCTCGTGGTAGCTACAACACTTTCGCTGCGTGGGTTCAAAGTGGGTATGAGGTGAGAGAGGGAAACTAAAACGTTAGATGGGCGGGAGCATTTTCCTAATAAAAAAATAGAGAATGAAAAACGACAAGCAAGGCAACTATATAAGTATTTTGCAATCTGTAGGTAAAGACTATCATCGGCAGTGGTCTTCGAATAAGTTACGAATCGAAAAATTCTCAACCTTAATTGGGTTAAAAACAGTAGAAAAATGAAGATTCAACGTGAAAAAAGGCGCAGGCACAGCTAGGCTACATTTATAAATAAGATCGTTAATCAACGTATACATAAACACGTGCGCACAAAGTAAAGATTTCTTGACTTCACTTCTCCTACATACAAACCAACAGTTGTCGTGCTCTCAAGTAAGTTGTGTTACCATTCGCCAATTCAATAACAAAGTCTTTAGATGTACGTTAGTTTTGGCTTAAGCAAACTTTAACTTTGCCACGGTCAGCTATTTAATCAACGTACAGGAAGGCAAACTATATTTAAAGTAGCTGCTTTGTAATAAAATGCTTGTAGTTCCTCACAACTTGTAATGATGCAAGCTCTTCTTAACTGTGCGTGCAGTGCTGCCTGACAGTTTGCTATTGGATTAGCAAAGTACTCGGCTGCTCTGCTGTGACAAGCGGCGGGTTTGAATCCAGACGGAACAAGTTTTTAAAAATATAATGCATAGAATAAGAGTGGCAAATGAGGACACAATCCGGTCTCCGGTTCACGACACTTACCATACGATATACAGTGTCATTAAAAAACTATTTCATGGGCGTTTTCTGACGTACTGATGCCACAAACACATGCTTTTTTTATAGTATAAGGGTGACAAACGAACAGACAGTCCACCTGATTTTAAGTGAATACTGTGGCTCATAGACATCTACAGTTATCTTCAATTAAATTTAAAATGCGGATGCGTTGCCAGCCCTGAGGATCTGGATAGAATGCCTCATTTCCAGTAAAAAGGGTCTCCGACTCTCTATACTCACCATACGAAACACAGAACCTTTCAGCTGCTATTTTACGCTCGTATTCTAGGTATTGTGGTATTGTGAGAGCGTGGTCCTACCCCGGTCGAGCCAAACCATTCGTGCTTCAACCACAATATGGTTCTACCACGTAAAAATGCCTCTAATGCAATTAGATCTAAAATAGTTGGTAAATTAAAGTTATATAAAAATTTTGATGGTTCCAACACGGAGATAAATGTATTCATAACCGCAAAAGCACAATTTGACACAAGACTTGCCACGCTTAAAAGGCAGCCGGGTGCTATCAACACTAGACTACGCGGTCATCTTAGTTCCTCTTCAGTTCATTTTATAACATTTCAATAAAGACAAATGTTTGTGATACGAAAGCTTTGCATTCGGTTCACATTTCCATTTCCGACGATATCCACGTAGGTACGTAAATCCTAAAACAAAAACCGGCTCTATGCAATCCGTTCCATTACTAACTGACTGCTGTGTCGTAAAACCAAAATCTTTGTCTGCGCTAACATATTCCATTCGATAGGGTTTGATTGGAGTTATATTTTCCACCGTCTAAATACATAGGCTATTGAAGTTAACGTAAGTTACTCAGCAAAAGATTTTTCTGTTTGCATTACATATTTTAGCCAGTAAGGACATTGAAAAGGGATAAATGGGAAAGGGTTTGCTTTTTGGTTATTCATGCGTAAATGAAGTTATTTATATGCTCTCTGGTCGTGAGGAGTGGAATAATTTACCCGCGTCCATCTTTGAATCCTATTTCAATAAGCCGTGTAGTGTCAGCGTAAGAGAATCCACTACCCTGTAATATTACCACGTAACAGGTAAGAAACGGAAAATGAAAGAACTCAAATATTATTTAAAAAAATGCAATCGACCCACTTTCCAAAATGACCACTATGGTATATATATATGTCTCTCTATTTAGAAAGCCTGTGTTCAACTGTGGACTTTTGATGAACTTTAATATAATACAATACATATATGTAATACATATAGACGCCCCCGAGCAAAAAAAAACTTGTAATGCATTATTATGGAGTTCTTATGATTCACCAGGTGCTCGTGGGTAAAAAATAAGATCATGAGAAAACCTGCATGTCTGAGGAATAAAAATATTTCGAGGGCATACGAAGTCCGCTAACGTGCACTTTAAATTGAAGAACGAGATATTAATCAATTTGGTGTGCTCACTGATCGCCAACCTTCGTTACCAAGGTAATTTTTTTTTATTTATTTGCTTTTTCAGGGAAACATACAGTACAATAAAAAAATACATTATAAAACATATAAAAGTAATCCTAAAACCAATGAAGTTTCCACAGATATCTAAAACATATTAAAAGCTTGCAACCACAATATGTTTAAAGATTGAAAAAAAAATAACTAAATCGATTTACAATCAAACATTAAGTTCTAAACATAAAATAAAAGTAATACAATACACACGACCTATAGTGAAGCTACCAATTATAAATTAAGTTTTACAATATTTTTTTTATAACTATTATATTTAAGGTGAAAAATATCAAGCCTATTATATTCTTAGAGGAACAGAAAGTGGAAAGATCTTTCTCATCTTCAATCAATTTCTTACTCTTCTTACCTTAAACATATTTGATTTGTGTTGAACATAGAGAGGTACATTTAAAATGTTAAAATTACAAATGGAAAGAATGTGGAGCCCTGGGGCGGCGTAAAATAATAATCCATCAGCCCATTTCGTCCCAAGGGTGTCGTAAGAAGTGACCATAATTAATACAAGTATCGAATAGCTTCGACAGATGGCGTTATGTGTTGTTTCCTAGTCTTCACCAGGTGTATATTATATGCAGAACGGCGCTGCCCAGCAGTATCAAAGGTGCTTACGTATGGTATTGCGGTCGTCAACCCACCTGCCAAGCGTGACTTTATATTCACCCTGCAGTAGAAGAACCCCCTGTCCAGAAGTGAACTTTAAATAGGTAATGATGATGATAATATAGATGCGCCAAGTTTTTAATTCGGCAAAATTTAAGCTTTCCTCTAATTTACTTACTAAAATGTAATAAGCTGTTATCTCCAATAACTGTTGTGTAATTTCAACTAGTTTTGGGATAGTTAAACAATATATGCTTATATCTATAACTTATACTACGTGAATTAAAAACATTCAACAACACCTCAAACACATTAAATTGGCTTAAGTATTTCAAAATTAATGATGATATTGAAATCGAATTAAATGGGTAAGTTGAAAAATAAGTTAGCACAAAGAGATATTAACAAGATTTCGTTCATATGTTCAGGAGAAACTTTATTTCCTAATGTAGTACGTTTTAAATAATCCAAGCAATGTAATTTAATATTAGTGTGCGTCAGAATTTGTCACAATTGTGCAATAATTTAACGAAAATTAAAGAGTACTGGCTATAAATCAAGGTAGTTGTGCTCAATTCGAATTTAATTGCACTTCGGTAGCTTGAATTCGATTACAACTACTGGCAGGTCCCAGAAACTAATAACATGATGTCGAACTGAATCCAAACTAAAGCAGTGTAAAGAACTCCCTTAGCTCCGTCACCATAATACCCTTTATTTGCGGCATTATATTTTTATTTATATTTAATATTTTTATATATTTACATTATTATTATAAATCCGTATGCATGAACACAGAAATTAGTTTTCAACTTTTATTAATCACTGGCTGTTCGCTGCAAATTCGCCCCTATGTATTTATTACAATTGGATTTCATGAGTGTCAGTTCTTATTAATTATTTAACTAATTTTCGAAACTCTTTTTTCTTTTCATAAAATAAAAGTAGCCATTGATCTGCCAGTGAAATATCTGACAAAATCGGTACAGTCATATCGGAGATCAGCCGGAACAAATCGACAGGCAGACGAAACTTGTTTTTTTTCATATACGTACCGTATAATCTTTCATATGCACTCAGTAGAAAGCAATTATTTTGACATTACAAACAGACACTTCAATTTCATTTATTTGTACAGATATCAGACATGTTCAACAAAATATGTTGTTTACATGAGTGCTCTTTCTGCAGTATAAATTATTATTTATGAATCTTATTTAAACAGAAGAATAACTAAAATTTATCTGGCTGTTTATCTTTCGCTTTTATTTTAAATAACCCAATGATCAATTATTTATTTGCGCTTCTCACTCATATGTTTTAAATTGTGCGATTGGATCACCAGCTTTCTTGCAGATCGAAGCATCAAGGTCGTTGTAGATGGTGCAAGCTCCGATTGCAAGCCTATTAATGCTGGTGTTCCACAGGGCTGCGTGCTATCGCCAACGCTGTTTCTTCTGCATATCAATGATATGTTGGATACCCGTAACATTCATTGCTATGCGGATGACAGCACTGGTGATGCTCTTTACACCGGCCGAGCCAATATTTCTCGGGAAAACGTCTCCGAGTGCCGGGACAAACTTGTGTCTGAAGTCGAGTCTTTGCTGAACAGAGTCTCGGATTGGGGACGACTAAATCTAGTCCAGTTTAACCCCCAGAAGACACAAGTTTGCGCGTTAACCGCTAAAAAGAACCCCTTTGTCGTATCTCCTCAGTTTCAAGGCACTCCCCTTGTTGCCTCAGCCAGTATCGGAATCCTCGGCATCGACATATCGAGTGACGTGCAGTTTCGTGGTCACTTGGAAGGGAAGGCCAAATTGGCCTCTAAAAAGCTTGGCGTGCTCAGCAGAGCGGGACAGTATTTCATGCCGGCACACCGCCTGCAACTTTACAAGGCGCAGGTTCGGCCACACATGGAATACTGTTCCCATCTCTGGGCTGGGGCTCCCCAGTACCAGCTCCTTCCACTTGACCGCATCCAGCGCAGAGCGGCTCGAATCGTCGACGACCGAGTGCTTTCCGATCGGCTCGATTCACTGGCGCTGCGAAGAAATGTTGCATCTCTTTGCGTATTTTATCGCATCTATCACGGGGAGTGCTCTAAGGAATTGTTCGGATTAATTCCAGCCGCAAAATTTCGTGAACGCACTACACGGCAAACGTCTCGATACCATCCACACCTTCTGGATGCTTGGCGGTCCACCACTGTACGTTTCACAAGGAGTTTTCTTCCACGTACAACCTCTCTGTGGAATAGTTTACCACCGACAATTTTTCCGGACCGATACGACCTGGGGACCTTCAAGAAAAGAGCTTACTCCTTTCTAAAGGGCCGGCAACGCACCCGCAATTCTCCTGGTGTTGCGGTTGATCATGGGCGGTGGTAGTCACTTAACATCAGGTGAGCCGCATGCTCGTTTGCCCCCTCTTCTATATAAAAAAAAAATATGAAGATATGTGTTGACAAAAAGCCTCCATGTAATTTGGCTGACAGGAACTAATGACGTTGAACATAATAAATATAGCGGTTCGTGTCAGAGTGGTTTCATTAATAGTTATCAACCTCTATTTATTTATTTTATTATTTATTTATTTATTTATTTGATAATAATAATTTTACAGTATTTAGATTGGTATTTTACAGTATAAACATAAGCTATACAGCTTTACCGTATACCGATGCCATCAACATACAAAGCATGATAATTATTATGCATAATAATTATGTCATACATCTTATAGTTGTGATGCACGCATTAAACCGCGCTCCCCGTTACAGTCAATAAACCGGTTCGCTCTCGGTGGCGTTATTTGCCTACCTGGGTTGACGGGTCGAGTTCTCATGTACCAGGCGGTCCCATAATGAACTGGCCTGATATAGTTCAACGCGACATGTCGCTACATGTTGTGTTGCAATAAATAGTACGTTTATCGTGCACTTAATATAAGAAACATGCATCGACATGAAATGCTTGGTCTTAGTTTAACAGGCATTTGAATAACGAGAGTCGCGTATTTTTTCAAAATGTCGAAAACTGAGTATCGAAGTGTCATAAAGTTTCTGTTTTAAGAAGGTTTATCCCCTGCCCAAATAAAAGAACGATTGGATGGCATGTATAAGGAGTCTGCCCGCTCCTATAGCACAGTGAAAAATTGGGTGAAAGAGTTTCGCCTCGGGAGAGAAACCGTCGAAGACTTTGGCCACGACGGTCGACCTGTGGAAGTGCTCACTCCCGAAACGATTGCTCTTATCGAAGAGGAGGTTCTGAGTGACCGCCGTTTGAAGATTAGAGAAATTGCAGCAAGGCTTGGGCTCTCTAAGAGTACCGTTCATTGCGCGATCCATGAACATCTTCACATGAAAAAAGTGAGTGCAAGATGGGTACCGAAACTTCTTTCAGGGGTACAGAGACAGAAAAGAGTGCGCTGTGCTTCGGAGTTTTTGGATCTATGAGGCGAAAATCCAAAGACTGTGATCGAGTGGCTAGTGACTGGTGATGAAACTATGATCTTGTATTATGATCCACAAAGCAAGCGCGAGTCAATGGAATGGCGTTATAAGGGTGAAAAGCCCCCTAGAAAGGCAAAGGTGCAACAATCGACTAAAAAACTGATGTGCACAATATTTTGGGATTTTCAAGGCATTTTGATGGTAGATTTTAAAGAACGTAATACAGTCGTGAACGGCGAATATTATGCTTCTTTAATATATAAATTACGAGATAAGATAAAGGAAAAACGAAGAGGCAAGCTGTCTAAAGGTGTCCTGTTGCTCCATGACAACGCCCCTGTTCATACCGCTTGTGTTTCGAAGGATGCAGTTCGTCAATGCGGGTTCACAGAAGTTCAACATCCACCTTACAGTCCAGACATGGCCCCGTCCGACTATTATTTATTTCCAAATTTAAAGTGGGACTTAAGAGGAAGAAAATTTTCAAGCGATGAAGAGTTGCAGGCGGCCGTCTTCAGTCATTTTGAGGATAAAAAATGTGATTATTTTTATAAAGGTTTAGAGATGTTGATTCACAGATGTCAGAAGTGTATTAGTATTCATGGTGATTATATTGAAAAATAAAATTGGTTTCGTTTCATTTCCTTCATTGGTTCATAGTTAGGCCAATTCATTATGGGACCGCCTACGTACAGGCAGTTCAAAGAATTTGATACTAATTAATGATATTAAAGATAAACTTATTTTATATTATTAATTATTATTGTACGTGTAACATTAATTTTTATGGTATTAATGTGTAGCTGATAATATATTATTTTTATTTTACAATACTTATTATAAGTTACTTAAGAAGTAATTCTTTAATATATTGTTGATGTTGCGTTAATTAATTAGTTTTTTTAGTTGTGATGGAAGTTTGTTTATGATATCGGGAATCATGTATTCTAATATTCGTTTTCCATATAGATTTATGTATTTGGGTAATGCTAAGGTAGGTTTCTTTGACTGTCGTGTGTTAAAATTATATTGTATTGGAATTTGTATATTTTTATTAAGGTAATTTTCAATAAGTAATATATACTTTATTATGTACAGGTAATATTTTACAGAATTCAAAGATATTATGTTGTTAGTCTTTAAATTTGTTTGTAACACTTTTTGGTACTAGAGTTTTTAAAATACGGAGTAGTATGGTGTAAATTCGGTCTAGGTGTGTTTTATAGGTCCAACCACAGCTAGAAAGACCATCCGATATTATAGATTCTGCTAATGAGATATAATATAATTGTGTTCTTATATCGTATGGTATTTTATATTTTATTAATGTGAATTTGGCCAGAATTCCTCGAAGTCTGTCGCATATATGGTCAATATGCCCTTTCCAGCTGAGATGACTATCGATTGTAAGCCCAAGGTAAGTATGTTCTTCTACTACATCAATCTTGACTCAGCTACAATGCACGCTATTAGCGTGTAAGCATTGGTGGCTATGAGCTATTAGTTTGGGTATCTCGTCGCTTCTGTTTTTGGTACTACTGATGTACTTAACTTTGGTTTTATTAAAATTAGTTACCAGGCCTATATCATGCGACCATTTGGTTAACATGTTAAAGTAATCTTGGTATTGGTATTGTATTAAATATATATAATTGGTAATACTTTTTTAAAATCAATATTATGTGAAAGGACAGTGAAAGTAAATTCAAAATACATTCTCACTCCCACGCCATTTTTGTCTATTTGCGGGATTTACTTTTGGCATTCTAGGTGGAGCTTTACCTGGAATCATTCAACATTGTGAACTTGATTTGCACAAGATATATTTGAAAATTGAAGAAGAAGTTCGCGTGTTTCTTTTTAGTAAAGTTGTAATAATCTTACAAATTTATAGAAATATTTATGACTGCAATATATTTATAACTTAAATTATGTAATATCACTAAGCATTTCATCATATTGACGTTCGGATTTGTTAATATGTTATTAAATGGAACAAGTTTCACCTTCTTACTGACATCGAGGTTGAAGCGATCAATAGAAGTATAAGACAATGCTGTATCGTATTTCGCTCACATGCGATTCCACTTATATTGTTCTGATTAGATGAAACACGAGAATAACTCGAAGGCTAGAATGTTACTGGAGAACTAGCTTAAATAAGAGTTTTAGTACCTGGATGACCGAGCTTTGCTCAGTTTTTTTTTTTTATAAATCGTGTGTTTTGTAAATTATATTTAGATAAAATTACATACTGAAGGAAATATGAATTTGGATCTTACCGACATAATAGAAAAAACTGAACCGGTTATTTGAATAAAAAAATCATGAGTGCAATTAGTTTAATTTAAAGTTTTTAAAAAATACTAAAAAAAGGGCTCAAAATAATAGATTTTCTCACAAAAAGAAAAAAGTCAGACTGAAAGACAGGACTCGAGCCAGGGTTCTACGATTTTGGGACCGCCCGATATCGTTAACGCGTTGCTAAAAGTTACCTCCCTATTCTAATGATATTGTAGCAGTTTTTCATTGCCTGAAAACACAAATAAAATGACATTTTCTAAAAATGAATCTTAGATATATCGATTTATTGACCCCGATATATAATCCCCTTGATACTAAATTTTATGAAAATCGTTGGAGCCGTTTCAGAGATTCCGATTATATATATAAATTTAAAGGTATTACCCTAAGATTATGTCCAGCCGTGGAACTAGCCTATTCTTTAAGTTATTTTTAATTTACCTTTGAAAGTTTTTACCTTTTCTGCATATTGACGTGTATATGTTGTACATAATCATAATAACAAAATAATAAAACTTCGTTCCAACAAGTTGAAGCACGGAAAAAATTTACCACTCATATAGAGCGGACACGCTATTTCTTTTTCATAATTGAATTAAATTATGCAGTTTGATGCGGACTGCAGAAGTTTTAGTACATTAATTAAATAAAATTGCATAAAGAATGTGCGCGAAATTATCGAGGCAATTATCCGCAATACCTGCAGCCTATATATAAAAAATATTTATTAAAAAGGTAAAAATTATTTTTTTAATTGCATTGAGTAAATTTGTGACTAAAGATTGAATATAGTACAAAAGAAAATTCGCTAGAAGAAAACGAAAACTGTTGTAGTCAGTAATAGAAACAGATAGAACTCTTTGTTTCAGTAAAAATTATTTGCGAATTGTTAAAAAATATAAATAAAACAATAAAAATAGGTATGTCCTTGCTTATGACTACTAACTAATCATTTTCAGCTATATTTATATTGTATCTCGTAGGAGACTTCATTGCTTGCTGCGTTAAACAAACTTACTTAAACCATGCGACGAAGTCTAATAATGATTTGACATTTACTATACTGTCGAAATAAACAGACAATTAAGAAATATTTTATTATATGCAGCATTAAGTTATAATTTTATACTATAGAAACTGATGATACTCTACATCTTCGCAGAAAGGACTCGAGGAGAAAATACCATGCAACAACCAAAACGAAAAGGCTCTTTGTAACTTCTCAACAAATTACTGTGTGTGCAATTAATAAAACATCTAAGGAATATAAACTAAAGAGTCACAAAGTACCTTTCAATCAAAACAGGCTATAATTTGTATTGCGGATGAGTAAAACGGGCCACTACCCCATATCATCCCGTGGGTGTCGTAGGAGGCGACGGAGAGAAACAAATCAGCTGCCCATCAGCAGCGTCTTCCAAATTGCGACTAAAAATTAAAAAAAAAGACTGGTTGCCAACTTGCTTTCCAAGCGTGTAACTGTTTAAAATATTCCCTTAATTATATTTTATTTTTATTTTTATTTCCCTTATTTATTTTTATTGTTTGGAGACCACATTCACAATCAAGCTTGTACACTCCTGCATCTTGCAGAGGGAAGTTACACTTGACTGATGGTAAAAACTGACCAATCTTCTTCGGCGGCTTGAAGTATGTTTTGATGGAAGCGCGCTTCAAGATGTAGCCAATCTTGTCAGTGACTCCTCTAACATATGGCAGTACAGCAGGTACACGCTCGACTGTGACCGGTTTCATTCGTTCTCTGTGACGTAGGTGCGGGACCCGAAGCTTGTTGTCATGCAAAACTTGCTTGACATGGTGGAGCTCGGCAGCCAGGTGTTTACTGTCACAGATCCCTCGTGCTCTCTGAAACAAAGACTTACTTACGGTAGCTAACTGTGAAGGATGGTGGTGAGAATCACCGTTTAAATATCTATCTGTATGGGTCTTTTTTCTATACACAGTATGGCTCAAGGTGTTATCAGGATTCCGAATTACTAACACATCTAGAAAAGCTAAGGAATTATTTGCCTCTAACTCCATTGTGAACTGAATTTTAGTTTTGCATGACAACAAGCTTCGGGTCCCGCACCTACGTTACAGTGAACGAGTGAAGCCGGCCACAGTCAAGCGTGTACCTGCTGTACTGCCGCATGTTAGAGGAGTCACTGACACGATTGGCTACATCTTGAAGCGTGCTTCCATCAAAACATACTTCAAGCCGCTGAAGAAGATTGGTCAGTTTTTACCATCAGTCAAGTGTAATGTCCCTCTGCAAGATGCAGGAATGCTCCTGCATCTTGCAGAGGCACAAGCTTGATTGTGAATGTGGTCTCTCCTACATACGACAAACTAAAAGATCAATTAAAACCCGCGTTAAAGAACATATAGCTGATGTGAAGAATCGACACTCCGGGAAGTCTGCAGTCTGTGAACACGTACAGGATCGCCCCCGTCACTACATCAGATTTAATAGACCACAAATCCTCGCTAAAGAACACCTATTCCTTCCAAGGATGATTCGCGAGGCTATTGAAATCAAAAAACATCCTAATTTCAATAAAGAAGATGGCTGGGTGCTACCATCTGCTTGGGATCCTATTAAATTAAATCCCATCCCATGCAAACAACTGCAAGACTTCAAGATACTATAAGTTCATACTGTGTAGATCGGAACAAAAGTTAAATTTTAATCTATGGTAACCGCGGTTAATTATGACATCTGGACGTTGAACATCTCAGTCCCGCCCGTGACTAAGAGTGCTGTAAAGCGTTCGAAACGTCGGGTTCGAAACGCCTTTTAAAAATTAAATATAAGCGATAAATTCCGTAAAAACTAGTATTATTTCAACATGATAAAAACGTAAACAGGTGCAGCATTCTAAGAAATCGTAATCGTCAATCGTTGAATGATAAGCGGCGCATTGTATTATACATACAATACAATATACAATATTTTTTTATTTTTGTTTCTAATATTCACAAAATATTTCTTTTATTATAGTTTCCATAGTTTCGACTTACTGGTTGTAGCACTGTAGAATATGTCTCCTTTATTTAAATTCCATTTCCCGCTGTTATTTCGACTCGTAATTATTGCACAATTTGCCATTTTTTAAATAATTTGCATGCAGCGACGCTTGATACGAAAATTGGAAACGATTGACGTGTTAGTGGCTACACGGGCTCCGCCTACTCCCCCGTTCTATTATGTACATATTAAAGTATTCTATGGTTAGTAGAGAAAAACTTACATCTATGTTAGTAATATAATTTATACTTTTTTTAATATTTAATTATTAAGCAGGACTTGGTCCTGGAGGTCATATTTTTGATCAGTGGACAGTCGACAATCTCATTCAGCACACTGTGGCCGCTGCCGCGCACTCTGTTTAGCAAAGATGCAGTTATTTTTCGGATTATTGCATAAATATGGATATTATACATAAACCGTACGGGTGGCATGTAATTATCACATCAAGTGACATAGCTTGCAAAATTAATCTTGTAAAATATATGTGTTTCTTTTTTGCCCTATGAATAACATATTAAGGTAATTCTCTCGTATGCAAATAATCTAGAAAGTAAAATGGGAGTCAAATTCCTAAACCTATAGGGAAATTGTCTTCAAGTTTTAAACCAAAGTTAATAGATAAATGAAATTTGATTTATTTGCTAGTAGAAAAAATATAAATGCATAAAATTCATGGGTCAACTTTTAGTTTTATGAACTATTCTCCACAATATTTAAATACGGAATACAGAAGAAGGAATAACCTTCTAGTGTTCATGTTGTTGCTATGCCTTGTTAAAAAGAAAACAAAAAAATCTTTATCCTGGTCAACAAATATTATGTTATATCTCCTTCGACCTAAACTTACCTTGCTGTGATGTCAGGGAGATATTTATGAATGTTAAACATAAACATGATCTTTTAAGCACTTGTCTGTGTATACAATATGTCTATCTTTTAAAATAGTGGTATGTGCTACCGTAAAAGTAAGAAATTTACTTACTGTTCTTCCTATTATGATTTGAGTTTATATTGTGAAGTTAAATGGTTCTTTTCTGGTGTTTATGAGATAAAAAACTAGAATAAGTTCAAAGCTGAAGTCTAACATAATTTGCTTTATACAGCTGAGTTTCATCAACAAAAAAGAGAAAAAACAAATATGTTCAATCTATCTAAATATAACATTCCATGGAGAAAAATATGAGTGTTATGACTGAATTCAAAAAAGAGGAGGTATTGCATTCGACTGTATGTTTCCTTATAGGATAAGGATATCAAACGAGCACACAGTCCACCTGATGTTAAGTGGATGCTGTGGCCCATAGACACCTACATTTAACCTCGATTAAGTATCAAAATGCAGATATGTTGACACCCTTGAGCACTAAGACGGAATGTCTCAATTCCAGTAAAACGGGCCCCCAGTTCTCTACACTCACCATATCTAACACAGCACCATTAGGCTACTATTTTGCGCTAGTATTCTGTGAGAGCGTGGTTCTTACCCGGTCGAACCGACACATTCATACTACAACCATAATACAGCTGCAGGGTAGCTCTACCACGTTAAACATTTTATGTGTGTCACCTCATAACTTTTCTCTCAGTGGACCGAATTTGATGATTCTTTTTTTATTTAAAAGCTGGTCCATCTCGTGTGGTCCTCGTTATTTTTAATAATGCGTATTTAATTGACTTTGAATTTTTTGATAATATTCTAATTTTGTTTATATTTAGGGGGATTGTATAAAATTTTTAATTTTACCACTTGTATCAGTTGCCTCACAATATCACATGTATGTCAAAAAATTTGTGTGAAATTTAGTAAATCAGTTCGTTATTTTTAAAACTATCCTTGCAATAATTAGGCAGCTAGTTAGCTAAAGTATTTTAATAGGAATATGTAATTTTTACTTCATATAATATCAGCCAAGTTGACGCGTTCTCTGTAGACAACTCTATAGTATTACCCACCCTTAGCTGAGGATTTTGAATGCTTGCTTTTGAATTATTTTGTCCTAATTCTAGTGGATATAAATTCAGAATGACGTGTTGCCAGTGAGAGCTCATATTGGTTGAGATATCAGTAAAAATCTTATTTTCCCTCCAGAAGATTAAAACTCGTGTAATTTGGTCCACTAACCTATGACTACATGGTAAACAAACACAGAGGAGGCCAGCTTCAGGTCAGCTTCATATAATTTTGATCGAAGGACACTTACAGGTAGGGTACTTTGATCAAATAATTATTGCGTCTTACTACAATCATAACGAGATAAATCTGCAAAATTAAAACTAACTACTTCGATAGCGCTAATTGTAAGGCTTTCGTAACAAAATCTTTTCAAAAACGGCAGATCGCCTGTTACCACAAACAATTAAACTGTTTTTTTATGTTTATTTATTAAGTATATGGAAAATATTCTTTCCTATATCAAAGTATTAAAACGTTCCTTTTTACGTTTTCTTTAACCTTTTACAGACTACTCAACGTTGAATAAAGTTAGAAGTCACGGACTTATACAAATATGCTGGAGCGCAATCTGTGTTAAAAACCAATGCGTTCAAAAATAAATTTTACAAAATTGCTTTGGGGGATTTAGCTCCATATTTTTAACGAAAAACAATATTTTATTAAGTCCAAATGATTCGCCTGTGTAAGTTTTAGTTTTGAAATTATATTCAATAAAAGTCAACTGTGGCGAGAGCTAGAAGGAAACGGCCCCCAGCCCCCGGCGGCCCCACTATTCCTGTCTACGGCGGCGACCACGGTAATGTCAAAGACCACTGCATGATACGTGCATCTCCCAGGGTATTGAGGATTTGTCTAACTCGCCGCGCCTGGTGGGCGGGATAATGACCGCTGCACCAGAATTCTCTTACTTTGATGCTGCTTCCCGTGAATCAGTCGGTGTATTTTATGTTTTTTTTTTCTCTGTCTTTTTTTTAAGTACAAGCAATGCTACTAGTATTAACAATATTTCCTTTAACCACTCCTGTTGAGTTTTAAATGAGTGTGTTAGGAGTGGTTCACTACAGTAGTCGAGTGGCGGATTCAAACCCACAAACTTTTGAGTTCGCATTCAGCATTTCACTCGTACGAGGATGATGCTTTGGCAATTGAACATGAAGAGCTTTCTGTTGCCATACGGGCGGATCCGTGGGCAGAAGTTAATAGTCAATAAAATATCCTTTAAAAATATAATAAATCAGTATAATGCGCTTGCCATATACGTGTAGTCGAGATAATGTACGAGAAAGAAAAAGCACATTAAGTGAGGGCTTATGAGAGACGTATTACAGCCGTCATGTTTCTTGGTTTGTGCTCATCCAGCGACTATATTATAATTCACTCTTGTTACGCGCTATGTTTACACTTTATGAGGTATTATTTAGGTGCAATTTTTTATTTATTTTAACTGAAAGATGATAAAAAATACAATGGTTCAGTAATTATTACCTGAGCTCTAGTTCGTTGAGTCTATTTGAAATTATCCCATAGACTTCAAAAAGGAAGGATTCTTAACTTAAGGGAGATAAGACATACGTCGCTACCATACGTTTATCTGCTCCATTTTCTTATAGCTGCAAAAAAAGTCTAGTCTGTGGGACCGCACTTTTGAACCGCGTGAAATCATATACAAAACTACAATGCTCGAAATAAAGACATATTCACGAATAAATGTGATTATTTGCTATATTTACAGCGCTCACGAGTCGGATTTTTAAGCATTTATGTTGAACTTCTAGGCACAGTAGTTATTGAATGTTCTTTGCATTCTCCTTTACCGGCCTGTAGAAGTTCACTATTGGAAGTGAACTTGCTCCGTGGAAGAAGAAGAAGTTAGCGGATCGCAGCACCACACGTGAGCAATTTAACACTGCTGTCCGTCAATAGTATGGGTATTTTACGACTCGGGAAAACGAGATAGTTTTACCGTTACTTATCAGGAGCCATGTAGTTTTTCCAGGAATTCCTAAAAGTCGCCTGTTTCGACACCTACGGGGTGAAATTTGGCGATAGATTCTCTTACGCTGCCACAACACCAGCAGATCACTGGTGACGTTTACTGGCACCATGGCCATAGTATGCTGTGAAGGTGTTTTAATTTTGATTTGGATATCCATTACCTCTTCGGATTATTTATTTTTTTACATTTAGATAACATTTGAAAGCTACACGTGATAGTCTGGACACTCGGGACTGTGCTACACTCACAGAGTATTACAGGTATTACTGTCCTTTTCTGATGCGATGTGTGTAGGCATAATCCCTGTTTTTATTTCTGCCACAAGGAAACAGTGTATCGACTATTTAGTCATAAAAATACTAGTGTGGTGGCAACAACACACTCGGAGTATCTACTGAATCGTGAAGGCAATTATCATACATAAATTGCACAAGGACAAACATCCACACCTGGAACAATTTTTAGTAGGCCATACAAATACTTGTTCCGTGTGGGATTCAAACCCACGGCACAACTCTTTGTTAACTCACTGCGTCACTGAGCTGTTAAAGCATTGCGTATAACTACGGGATGTGAGCTACCTATTCAATTTTATGATACAACTACACTCCTATCCATCAACATTAATCTGTCGATATTAATCGTCTTAAAACAGACCCGGCGACTACACATCTACACGTCTATTTTCAATTCCCTCTGAAATTTCAACAAAATACTCCGCCTTTTACTCTTATTTTAATACCAGTCGCTCAATATTTCATACTTATAGTCACCCGTAAAAATGTCGGAAACGTCTGAGGTATGACTAATGTCGCTCTTAAAAAGGTGAACGTGGTTTTATGTCATGAATTACAATCTTATATTCCTTGTTAAATCTGTTGTGTTATTTTTGTATCCTGCTTCACATTTGTTGGCTCTGTGGGTGACAGGTTTGAATCCCTCTCGCAACAAGTTTTTGCGTGCCTAAAAATGTATAAGTTGTAAATGTAGAATAACATCCTCCTTGTATAAATGCTAAGGTACGTAACATTTATACGATTTTTGCAATATAAGGCTAGGTTACCTCTGAATTTTTATATTTATCTCTCTAGTAAATATTACAAAGATTTGTGTATCTTAAAATTTAAACGATTTTCACAGTGTAGTAGTAGTGTTTGCTGCTAGATTCATGTGTACTCGTATTTTAATATCTTTCGTCGATAAAGAAGTATATATGCCAAATTTCAAGTCGATCGAGCGTATAGTTTTGGAGATCCCGTGATGAGTGAATGAGTAAACTGTCACTGATCGTCACTAATGGAACTAATGCCTTCTAAATACACTCGCATGCTTTGTTCTCTTTCATGTCAACCATGAAGACCAATTTTGATTGGTTTTGATTTTTATCCGATAGTTACAGGTACAGAGTAACGTTTTCCTAGAGCCAATTAAACTAGATTTCAGAATTCTTTCACCAAGTTCGCGAACTTTCTTATATCTTATTGCTTAGATGAATAGAACGGGTTTCAAAAATACCATTATGCGAATGCACTTAGTAAAATGTATGTGCATAGCTTCAGCAGAAAAGAAAATTAAGTATATGAAGTGATTGTTTACACCTGCCAAAGTTTCTCAAACCATTCAGGGTTGAATGCCATAAGGTATTAAGTCTGCCATTTACAAAGAGGCCGTTTTCAATATCCTATAACACAGAAAAACATTTTATTTTCATATCTCGACGTTGCTGACGGTATCGGTATCATCTTTGGCAATATTGGTAATATCTGCAACTGCACGTTAGAAGTGAAAATTTCCTAGCTCACAGCTACATCTGTATACATGTATCTGAACGTGATGGTTACAAGAGTTCAGTGCTTTTTCCAAATATCAAAAAGCTATATAGATATAAAGAAAAAGCAGCATAAATGCGGGTAGCGAGGCATTCCATCTTCATCCTGAGGTGACACGAGGTGTATAGCGTTCTTTGTTTGAAGTTGGTTGCTGGTATCCATGGACTATAGCAGCCACTTACCATCAGGTAGACCGTAAAAACAATGAATGAGTAGCATAGCCGTAAGTTACGCGTAAATTAAGCACCAACCAACCTTCCAACCATATAATAATAATTATTTAGACACTGTAATTTGATATGTAATAATTTTAATTTAAACTAAGGCATATAATTGAGAATTTTTGCATGGCTCCCTTAATACGGCGATCAACAATGTAAATTTACCACTGTAACACCATCTGTACCCATATTGCGCAAACAAAGAATTAAATTGAAATAAATTGAAATTGAAATATATACCAATTCGTTATGTGTTCTTTTTAAACTCTTTAAGGTTTTATACCATATGTAACAAAAACCTTATGGTACCAGTTAAGTACGTTAACAGTGACACGAATACATTGGCAGTGTAATTGCACTGAAGTCATATTTTTCATTTTAATAAGTGAATGAGTTTAAGTTCTAAAACGGCACTAACCTGCAGCTTCTCTGGTTTTGCTCATGTTCATGGGCAAACATGATCACTTATCATCAGGTGAGCCGTATGCTCGTTTGCTTCTTCTTGTAACAAAAAGTTCGAAAATCTCATTCCAATGTCAATAAATATTTGGTCCAATTCAGTTGCTAACAGCACATCAAAATATCCAACAGTACATAAAGCGTCTGTAACGGAATGAAAAGGCAAATTGGTGTTTTCAATTCAAACATGCAAGCTGCTGTGTACCTAATCTGTTTCTAGTTTCTAAAATGCTAATTCATTCTAACCGAGCCTTGAACTGAACGCTTTTTAAAAATAGTGTAATTTTGCTTTGCTTTAAAATGACTTCTGTTGTTAATTAGTTAACTGATTTAGCATATTTATTATATCGTTAGCGGAGATTAAGAGAATATTTAAAGTCGAATTATATTTTGTCAATTATACACAATTACTAAATCATTCGAAAACCATAATTAATACTTAAATAAAACGATTATATCCCCACTGTCATGGCCGACGGCACGGCCATCCGACACGACTGCAGACAGCTCAGAGATAGGAGGAGGGCGGAGGGAGGCTTCGTCATCATTATACAAGGTTATTTTTCAGCCAAATTCAAAACTTAAGTTCAAATGTATAAGTAATGATAAACCGTTATTGCAGTTTTAAGGCTTCTACTTTTATTTGAAAATATCCCATATTGAATATGATTTATAGGCAACAACGTTTAGGCCTAAATGTCTACCCTTACGAATATGCGCGTGCGCAGTAAAATCAGTAAACATAATACAAAAAAAATCAGCACCTAAGCAAAGAACCAATTTTATTGTTACTGTTATATTGTTTGAAAATTTTAGGTATTGTTAACTTAGGTATTTTCTAAATTAATTAACAATAGTTTTCGCCAGTTTTATCGTAATATTTTGATTAAATTAATACGATGTATTAATTTAATCAAAATATTATTATGTAAATATCATTGCTGTAAATATCACAGTATGCGTGCAAACCGAGTTCAATCCCCGCCGGCACCAATGAAATTGTTAATTGCAATTTTAAGTGCTGATTTACCACGTGCTCGGCGGTGAAGATAAACATAGTGAGGAAACGTGCATATCTGACAAACAAAAAAAATATATTTCGAAGGCCGCCGAAGAAGATTAGTCAGTTCCTACCATCCGTCAAGTGTCATATTCCTCTACAAGATGCAGGAGTGTACAAGCTTGATTGTGAATGTGGTCTCTCTTATATAGGACAAACCAAAAGATCAATTAGGACCCGCGTAAAAGAACATATAGCTGATGTGAAGCATCAACGTTCCGGGAAGTCTGCAGTTTGTGATCATATCCTAGACGGCCCCAACCATTACATCAGATTTGATAGACCACAAATCCTCGCGAAAGAACACCGATTCCTACCAAGGATGATACGTGAGGCTATTGAAATTAAAAAAACATCCTAATTTCAATAGAGAAGGAGGCTGGGTACTACCACCTGCTTGGGATCCTATAATCAATAAAATTAAAACTAAACCCAAGCATACCACTGCAAGACCTCAAGACAGAGTTAGTTCATTTTGCATAGATCGGACCATAAACAATAATTAAAAAAGCTGAAGGTACTCCGGGTTTAACAATGACATCGGGACGTCAGTCATCTCAGTCCCCCGTGACCATGGGTGCTGGAAAGCGCCTGAAACGTCGGGAATTAAAAATAAAAAGTAAAAAAAAAATTAACGCGATAAAATCCGTAAAAGTAGTTTTAATCACGATGTATTATCAATTTAAAACATGGAAATAACAGAATGTTTGAGATTTTAAAAACTGATGTTTCATCGCAATTTTTCTATATTACTTATTCTGAATTAAATTGCCCGCTGCAGTCCAGCGTTTAGCTGTTATACTTGTAATTTATGCACAGCCATCTTAAATGATAGTGTATTTAATATGCAATTTATTACATTGCATATTAAATACACTATTTAATAACAAATACACATATTAAATAACATACTCGTAAGTTACACAAAGTAACTTACGAGTATGTTATTAAGTTATGTGACATCGACAGGTAAATACTATCCCAGTCAATTTCAATAACTTGGTATTAAGCTAGCCAAAATTTCACAGCACGCTGTACATTGTGCTACCAACCCATTTAATAAATTATTTGCTTTTTCCTTTACAAATTACAAAAAACATATTACTAATATTAGTACTTTTCCCTACGTTGCATTTGTATCAGGCTTATGATCACATTTTAGGGTCACATTCTTACTCTCGATAATATGTAAATCTTTACCCTACGCTGAAATGCACGTTGTTCCTAAAAATTTTCGTCAATATTTTGAGAACACCACGGCACAGAGAAAGGTTATATCCCTAAAACTCGTTAGTCTTCGTGAAAGTTAGTCTTATTGAAAGCTAAACAAAGCAATAAAAAATAACACAGCAAAATTCTTCAACATAAGCTTTATGAGTGGTGTTTTTTTACTATTAGCTTAATGAGTAGTAGTCGCATACAATAAAAGTCATAATGGGTCATTAACATCATCATCATAATATATTAACTTATAAATTGTATGTATTTATTTTGTAGTTATAAAAAATAACCGGTTGATAAATTGAAAGTAAAATTTTACTACATGAACTGGACTTTCTTGGATCCATTCCATTATTCATTTATTACAGCCCTTCATAAGCCCACAACTGAACATAGTCATACTCCAAGCAATGCCACCGGTTGGGCAATAGGTTCGTTTCCAGGACAAATGACCACAAACTTATGGGTGCGCGAATGACTAAACGTATTGCAGGTTGAACGATTAGATAGACTGTATTGCGTAGTTCGTTGTGAATCAAAATAAAATGACGTAGCGGTTTTCGAACAAATATACTTGCTATAAATTCGATTAAATACGTTGGCCGGCATGACGGAAAAATGAGCTGCTCTGGAAAAGGGAATAACAAAACAAAAACAGCTTAATATTAAGGAACAGGTACCTACCTGCAGTAGCTACTAGCGGCCTCTCGCTAAGGACTTTAGGCGAAGAAAACTGAGTTGCAACTGCGGGGCGGTTCGCGACAAAAATGCACGGGGTTTGGCTGTTTGAACGCCACGATGATTTTTTTATAAGATAGGGTTACAAACGAGCACACAGTCCACCTTTTGGTAAGTGGTTGCTGTGGCCCATAGACATCTACATATATCCTCGATTAAGAATCAAAATGCAGATGCGTTGTCATCCGTGAGGACTTAGGTGGAATGCCTCATTTCGATTAAAAAGGGTCACCCGTTCTCTACACTCACCATACAAAACACAGCAGCATTAAGCTACTGTTTGACGCTGGTATTCTGTCAGAGCGTGGTCCTTCCCCGGTCGAACCGATTCATTCGTGCTGCAACTATACTATTAATATACCTGCAGCATGGCTCTACCACGTTCAAAATTCACTTTGTAATTGTATTGCACTTTGGCAAGCGGTCACGACGAAAGTTTGTATTGCACTGTACTGGCTTGACTGCTACTGCCGCTTTGCACGGTCTAGTAGAAATTGTTCATAAATTCAATACTTAATTCTCTCGGCGGCGATTTATTTTCCTTTAACATGGCGAACTATTTCCTACTTATAGAGCTGCGACTAATTTTGAAGCAGTAGAAAACTCTAGTGATAAGTCTCCGAATTTGTATCAATAAATAAAATCTATTCGATTTTATTAAATAACCGCTTTAAATTACTCATTACTTTCGCTTAAACTAATACAAAACTATTTTCGAAGGTAAAGTAAATAATAGTTACAATACAAGAACACCTAATCGAAAACACAACGTGTGTTCGATAATTCGTACATTTATATATTTTATTAACGTACTAGAAACTACCTAACGAATTTGAAATAAAATTAAATTTCTAGATTATTATTGTTTATGAATAATATAATATATACTTTGGAATAAACTTGATTTTAGTTTATATAATAATAAAATATCGCTACTAATGTTTCCAAACAAAATTTATTTTTTTAAGAAAACAACACTTACAAATGGTTTAAAACAACACAACAATTTAATTATGCATATTATGTATGTCCTTACTCTAAGATTTATTTTTATTCCGTGCGCTGGGGTACCATGGGGCTCGATTGATTTGCTCTAATTTTTTATTACTGTTGCAGTATGAGTTCGAATCCTGTCGTCGTCAATGAAGTTGAAGTGTAGAACTGTACCCTGCAGTACAACGTTTGTGTACATTATAATATTAATCATTACCACCTCTAGTGCTTTTATGTTCACACATAGCTTTGTGCCTAAAGATGAAGCTTCAACAAAAGTTTCAACAGTGTCACAAAGTTAATCAAATGCATGTTCACTTAGTTTAAGTTGTGCGGTTTTAATCATTTTCAATTAAAGTTGCCAGTCACATACAAATAGATAAACTATCGGCGCATTAAGAACTAACATCAAAATGCTCTTTCACTGTCAATTATCCGCATTACCATTGCAAAGTAATCTTTTTAGATTTCCCCCGACGCCGACAAACATTTTGTTTTTTATTGGAATGTTTATTAAATCATTTATTACTTCGCAACCTTCCGCTAACTAATCACAATGATGTGTCTTACCTGGATTGAAGAGCACCTCCCGCCCTCCCTCAATTGCATGCACTAACTCCGTCACCACTAGTCCCAGCACGCTACTCCCAATACCACTACTCCTAGCACCACTACTTCCAACACCACTATTCCAGGTAAGACACACCATCGACGACAATACGACACGTGTTTTGCCTCTACACTAGGCATCCTCAGATAATGTAGACTCTACGTAAAGTTTATTTATTAAACTTCTTAGATCAACCACTTGATATCTACTTTCATTTTATTTTGAATATAACTGTTGTGAAAATAATGTGATAAGATTACAATTATCTACATCTATGAAATTGTAAGACATGTGACATTTAACTAAAGGCAAATACGCGCACTTATTCTCCAGCTCTCAGTTTAACATACCATATATAAGCTCGGCGCACTCTGCCGACTGATGAAATAGTTTGATTCACATAAAGTCCACCCAAAATGTTAAAAAATAATCTAGCAAATATATTGCGTGGGAGTGGGAATGTATTCTCACTTTACTTCCACTGTCCTTAAATATTTAAGTCATTTCGCAGGAGTAATTAAGAATACAAATATGTTATGTTATGATGGCGTAAGAGATTGAGGATAGACGAAGATGTCTATGGACCACAGCATCCATTTACCATGTCTGTGTGTTATCAATGGAGGTTGAGATTTTTGAACTTTCCCATTGCCGCCTCTTATGAGACCCGGGGGATGAGATGGAGTTGAGGGTTCTTCTACTTCGCTAAAGTACGACGGAGTCATTAAAAGAAATAGAAATATCTACAGTATCTATATTATACGAGTTTATATTAAAACGCTAAATAGCTACGTCCAGAAGCTACGATCATCAAAGTTTTTATTTTGTCCAATAATGCTAGAGCGCACTCAGTAAACTCATTTTATTGTCTTAATACATCCTTAAATCATTCATCGGATCAACTTATCAAAAGATATTTTCGAAGTAATAAAGTTCTATCTCAACTAAGTGATCGTTCAGAATAAATCGTTCAAAACCAATCGTTGCTCTATTAGTCTTCTATTACTTTCTCCAGAAACAAACACGTGGAAATTCCTAAGAACTGGCTTCAGAAATTAATATAGATTGCAAAAAGTGATAAAAATCTTTAGAATTTAGTTCAAGCATATCATATGTAGATATTCCTATATATATATAGACCTATATATATATATATATATATATATATATATATATAGGTATGGCATAACATTTTATTTGATTGAACAGATATGTGTAAAATAATTCTTATTTCTTACCAACTTTAATATAATGGATTTCCGCAAAATAACGCCTGATTCTATTAATTAAATTATACACTTATGGAATAATTTAGAGAAACGCAATAGTGTTTATAATACAAAATATCTTGAATTTTTTGTAAAAATTAGTTTATTGTTTATTATTTACTAATTTAATGTTTCCATCATCGAAAAACAAATGACCAAAGTACAAAAATTAACCAAATTAGGAGAAAATTAAATATTTTACAAGAAAGAAATATTTTTGACGTGGGCTATAATCAAAGTTATTATGGCTCCCTCTATCTGTTCGAACTGTTTTCAGTCTTCTTGGTATATCAAATATTTAAACTATAAATATCATATCTGTGAATCCAGTGATTTTCATTCATTCTTTATAGCCCTTTACAAGTCTACTGCTGAATATTGAACTCCTCATATTAACGCCACGAAAGCACGGTCCTGAGCCACCTACATTCCTCGACTTCCAGCATTTCTTACCAGATGATCACTCGATATAGTGGGAGGCTACCCCACACTTCATATTCGCATGTTACGCTCGTATTATGATGAAAGTAAAATTAAGCTTTAAGACAAATAAACCTTTAACGTTTAAGTTGTGCTTACAAAGCCTAAGCAGAGTCTCCTTAAAAAGGAAAAATATTTCTCAATTTTATTCCCCTTGGCAAAAACGGAGCTTCCAAAAATATGAAGTGTTTTACTCTCTTTTAACAGTTAATTGAACCTGTAGAGCTTTTTTAATTGACTGAAAAGTAAAAAGCAGATATTTTCAGACTGCTCTAAGATTTTTGTATGAACAATATAATGCCGTTTGTAAAATTACGGTACGGATTAACTGGCCTGAGTCCCTATCCTACCTATCCAAAATCCACTGCTAAACATAGGCCTCCACCATAAATTGCCTTGAAGGGGAGATATTTGCCATAATTGCCATGCTCCGCCACCGTTTTGTCAACAGCAGTTTTGTGTTTTTATTCAGCTGTTATCGGGAAGATGCTGCTGCGTCTGTTTCTCGTTTAGTTTCCCTCTGTCGTCTTTTACTTTATAGAGGAGATAAACTAAATAATAAGGCAACAGAAGTCGTAAAAGCGCGTGATCTTGTCGCCGCACATGTGACTCGTAGGCCACAAGCGCGCGTGGAGCGTTTGTTCCAGTCACCAGTGTTGTTTTGGACGCAGAGACATAAAAATGGTGTTTTGAAGCATATCCAACTGCGGAAATTCTTCCATAACTTGCAAATGTTCAAATAAAGAGATAACATTTCATAAATAATAAATAAGTACTTAATGTTTTAAATAATGTTGTTTTTAATGAAATATACTTGAATAAAATTATTCACCTCAAGAACTACGGTTGCCTCTGAAAATGTAACTTTTTTCACATTTCAATACGCATTAATTCTTAAGCTAGTTCGTGTCTACGAATACGACAGCTAAAAGCAGCAATGGATTTATAGTTAAGGCATTAAACAATATTGTCGCGTACGTAAATTTCCAAGTACACGGTCACAGGAGTCGAACGCGAGTCAGTGACTTGATATTTTGTATCGATAATTTATTATGTTTAGCTTACCGAAATGGGAACGAAATGCGATTTTTTGTTAAATATTTATTTACACCTCTATTTTTTTTTCTTTCTAAATTTATCTATCGTTTATCAGCGATTATCTGTTTGTTTGTACTTTTAAATTACTTGACAAATTTTGTGCAGTTTTAATATATTGTAAGGACAAGTAATTATATTGTAAGGATAGTGAACTAAATTCGATCTGTAAGAAGCCGAGTTACCGAAAAATAACTAACAATAGAAAGTCATTGAAATAATACTAGTTTTTACGGAATTTATCGCGTATATTTAACTTTTTTAAATACCCGACGTTTCGAGAGCTTTACAGCATCCATGGTCACGGGAAGGACTGAGACGTTCAACGTCCAGATGTCATAGTTAACCGCGGTTACCATAGATTAAAATTTAACTTTTGCGTAGAAAAAAAGTTAAATATACGCGATAAATTCCGTAAAAACTAGTATTATTTCAATGTGTAGTGTTCGCGTAAATATAAGAAATCAATAGAAAGTCAATTTATAGATCTTAAAAACTAATAAAAAATGGTAAATATGTCATTCATATATATATATTTGCTTGCTGTTTGTGTAATGTTCATTTAATTTATTTAAACATCTGTTTATTTAATACAATGCTATTATTCCAGGTTTCCAAAAGATCTGGATATTAAAGATAAATGCATCTATTACTGAGACACATTCAGTTAATTAGACTCCTGGAAAATCAACGACGCTTAATAGAAAGTTATTGAAACGTGTGTTGCGCTACACTATGCCCAAGTGAGACTGAACGCACAATGTCATTTTCTGTTTTTCGCACACGTTAATTATTGGACCGAGTGGCCGAGTACGCCTCCTGAGATTTTACGTTTTTAAAAAATATTATTTAACGCAATAGTTTTATAGTTTAATCTTTGTTGAGTGAATGCTAGAGATACGTGTAGGCGTAATTGTGTATTTATTGTTTGTCTATGTGTAATAGCTGCGAACTGAGAACACGCGTTCCGATATTAAAAGAAATTAGAAGGCATTTCTACTGCCTCATTATTTAGATTTCTGTGGTTTATACGCTGCTACATGGTTCATAATGCTGTCAACAGGTGTTTCAGATTTGTTAATTTAACAACGGAACAATAAAGAATAATTAATACAAAAGTAAACACGGGTGGCTTCAATAGAACGGAGGAATTACTGTTATCATCGTGTTTAGCAGGCGAATTTACGGTCGTAATTAAGTAAGAGACACTTTATAAGTTACCATTTTCAGAATCATCGATCGTTTCTCTGCAAGCTCCACTGCTATGGAAGCTGATAGTATGTATGTGACGGCGCCTGCACCGTTGATTGCGCGGCGTCACCTATGAAATTTATAGTATCTCCTAACAGATTGGTTTTGAGTTCACCGTTACTGTTACCCTAACAGTCCATTAAAGTCCACTGCTGAAAAAAGCCTCCCCCATAGATTGCCTCAGAGGGTATATTTACCACAGTTGCCACGCTGGACAAGTGGGTTGGCAACCACAGTTTTATTTTTATTTTTAGTCGTTTTTAGAGAGACGCTGCTGCCCGTCTCTTGATTTGTTTCCTTTTGTCGTCTCTTCCGCCACCCACAGCATGATATGGGGTAGTGGATATTTATGCACAGCCGCTACACGGTGAGGTATTAAGGTGAACACAGACGAATCAGAGGTTATGTTTAGAGTCCATGTCACACCTAAGCCCGGTATGCATACTAGAGTTTAAACATCAATAATTTAAGTTTACCTTGTATTACAAAGCACCTCGATTTCGAGCGCGCCGTGCATATAATAAATAGTAATCATATTTAGTTCTGAACGTGAACGTGACTCTACTTTGGCCATTACAAATTCAGGGTGATATACGAGCACACAGTCATTCAAACTAATCAGGTGTGCATTATACAATTAGGCATGAAATGAAATTGGTTATGTTTTGACTGTCAATTTGTAATATCATCAAATCTTTCCGAATATATACATATATATACTGGATGACCTTTGTTACCGTCTGGAAAAAACACGGTGTAACGTGTGAACGGAGTAGAAGCCTATGGTTCTAATATTTTACAAACAATAAAAACAAACATTTTAAATTAGAGAATTAAATAAATTAAAATCTATTTAAATTAAATTCAACCCTACGAAGTGACAAGGTCAACGATGCCATGTAAATTTACTGTTTTATTGCCATTCGTAAAGTAGGCTGGATGTAATTTGAGTTTCGATAGCTTATATTTAATTTTTTTCTTAAATATCATATCCATCCACAGGTGTTATCTTACAGCTAAAAGGATGTATTTATCGTCATATATCTGAAGCCATTTGATCTTCCTTGCATTTCACCTACTAAGATACCCATAGGATAAGTTTACGGGATAGAGCTATGCTGCAGGTATATTACTGGTAAACAAAAAAAAAAAAAAAAATACGTTACGTTGTAATAACGAGTGAGAATCTAGCAAAGAACACGCTCACACAGAATACCAGTGTAAAATAGCAGCATAACACTGCTGTGTTTTGAATGGTGAGTGTGGACAACCAGAGACCCTTTTTACTGGAAAAGAGTCATTCTATCTCACTCCTCACAGCAGACAAAGTTTAGCTGTCTATAGCCAACCTTACCCACTTAACATCAGGTGGTTTTTGTGCTCGTACGTCATATTGATTCTATACAAAAAAAGTGACGTGATAGATTCTCTTACGACACGTGCGCCGTATACTTATTCTTTATTTACTCTCGTAACATTTGTTTGTACGTACAAAAAACTTTTGTTCTATGAAACAGATAATTTTTTGAGTTTGATTTATAAAAGGTGAAATGAAAGGAAGATTATAAAGTGCGGATTTAATTCCTTTTGACATTCTCTGCCAGGCAAATTTGGGATGTTGTGAGAATAATTTAAATTTTACCGTATATTGTTATGAGGAGAAAATATTTCTGATATATATTTCTGATTTATAGTGTATATTTAATTTAACATAACAATTTATTATAAATATAGGAAACACCAAAAACAAATTATGACTTCTGACAGAGAAAAAAATACTCGGACCAGTGCCAAATGCACCAGCAGTGATAAAAAAATTGGTTGCCTGTAAAGTCGGTATACGGGCGAAAGTTTTACGTGACAACGACTTTGAGTGGTAAAATAATTTTAATGTGAATATTCATTCGTATAGTAGGAAGAAGGATGAAATAACACTTTTTATGTCTGTCTCTCTCGCTCTTAGGCGGGCTAACCATGCCCGAGTGGAAGGGACGCGTGCCTCTCACTCGCTCTCATTGTGAGCGCATAACGTGAGCGGAGCGTAACGCAGTTTCTTGAAGTGTCACCCGGCAAACCAATTTATAAGACGTTGTCACGTCAAAAAGCTAGACGCCGGATGTCAAAAATGGTCATTCGACCAGCCAGGTGTTGTGATTTTTGAAAATAATATAAGTAAAGTTTATCTTATTTACAAAAATCTTATATTATCTTATATGTCTTATATTTGTGTTATATTGTACATGCAAGAATCTTGTAGTAAATTTTACACATATATTTTTACATTTAAACATATCTGCTTTTCCATTTTCAGTCAATCATATAGCAGAACAGGTTCAATTAACTGTGTAAAAGAGTAAAACCACTTCTATGTTCGATGATCCGTTTTTGACAAAGCGAATGAAATCCAGAAATATTTTCCCCTTTTTAACGAGACTGCTTAGGCATGGTAAGTGCAACGTAAATGTTAAAAGTCTATTTCACAAATCGGGGGGCACGGCAGTGCCCCCGCCAAGTCGAGCGCGAAGCAAACACCGCCGTACCATCCTTTACTGGAACCACTTCACTGCATTTACAGGCCCCTATTTGAGAACCTCTGGATAATACCAGAACGCAGAAATTTTCGTCATCCAGTAAACTATAATTACATACTTTAAATCCAAAATATCAAGTCTGTAGGTCATTTAGTTCCGAAGTTAAGCGAAAGCAAAGTTTCGCATTTATGACACTCACTCACTCACTCATGATCATCAGAATAGAACTAGTACTTCCCATACAACTCAGAGAGCTGAAATTTGGTACAGAGTTAGGGTTTAATGGCCACATAAAGGGAAAACTATAAAAACTAGGATAATCAAACATCTGGAGTACCTGGTAACCCTGATTAGAAAACACAAGAGCCCAACCAAACTATTAGAAGAGATCGACATACCGCCTTTACAAAAAATATTCAACTTGGTGGGCCGCTTCATTTGATGTCAAAAATCGAAGGTCTAAAGTATCTGATGAAGAACCCTCAGCTGATCTCAGCTGTATTAGAGATATGATAATACCCCCTTCTACATTTATGTTATATCTATATGATTGTATACGAAAAATAAAGGAAGACGCTATAATATATACACAAAAAGGTTTTGAAAATGAGGTTACAAAGCGCGCGCAAACTGTCTATTGTCGAATTTTTAGCAAATGTTTGCAAGTTAAAAAGTAGAATTATTATAATTATTACATGCATAATTTCGGTTTATTTAGGAAGAATATGTTGTATTGATTGTAAGGACATAAAAATAAAATAAAAACTTATGATATTTCATGCATAATATAAAATTTGTTGTCAGTGTGTACACTTTATCAAGATCCGTTAGAAACAAAGAGCTGTACAGATAAAATAAACATTTAAATGTTATGGTTATTGTTTCTACTTATCAAAAATCTTATCGGCTTTAAATAACTGTAACAAAAACCTCTTTAAACATAAGTGAGAAACATAAATGTGTTTGACAAAGCTGTTTTTTGTTACGGCGGGCGCAGTAAGAGAAAGGTTAAATAATAAACAAATTACACTAGACTTACCAGAAGATACTGTTTGTTTACTACCGACTAGAAATATGTGTATGCAGTTAAATAATGCTATGTTAAAAGCGATTCCGCACCCCGAGATAAAGTTAGTTGCTAAAGATTCCTTGGATTGTTCAAAATGTATGATAACGAAAGCCCGGACGTGTTTACAAAAATATGAAGATGATGCGTCGATGACTGCTGGACTGGAAGAATCTATAATCATTAAAGAGGGAGCTAAAGTAATGCTTAGGAGAAATATTGATGTTAGTTTAGGTTTAGTGAATGGGTCATTAGGCGTTGTACAAAAAGTGAGGTGGGACCCGGAAGACCAAACAAAGCCTAAACAATTGGTAGTAAAATTCGCTAATAATTTGATTCACGAATTATTGCCTATTAAGTCAAAATTTGAGATCATACCCCGGGCATACGTGTACAGGGAACCAGTCAATTGTAGGCTTGATAAAGCTGCGTATTTCAATAATACTTTTGTATAGGCGAGCCTGAAATGAATGAAGAGCAATTTTCCATCGTCAATGGATAGCGGTTCTGGTGACAGATTGGTGCAAGGGTGTCATGTAGCACCTCGTTTTGTACCCTTGTGTACCCTTCCACGGCCAAGTCACACAACATTAACTATAATAAATAATAAAGAAATCACAGTAAGGAACCTTAGACTTGGCACGACTTTGTCTAGATTTCATCACTTTTTACAGATAAACAAGCAGCTCTATCGAGACTTGGCTAGTTTTTACGGAATGTTTTTGGTGGGATGTTAATTTTACAAATTTTACTTTCATCATAATACGAGGGTTATATGCAACAAATCAAATTTACTGCCTGTTGGTGTCACTCAAATTGATACTACAATTTTACGCGCAGATTTCATTTCGACTTTTTTTCGACTGACTGTAGAACATGCTTTTCCTGCTTCTTCTGTATCTTCCTTCCTTCCTTTCTATCTTATATGACGTAGACGAAGCTACGCGGGTCAACTAGTTACTCATATTCCCTTTACACACGCCTTGTAGGCCTGAAATGATTGAGAATGGATTTAAGGTAATAGTAGTTTTAAGGTATAAGTAGAATGTGATATTAATAAAAACTTCATCTTCTCGTACTATTTTCTCACACTTCTAAGTGAGATTCTTTCAAACTTTACTTAGAACCAGTCCTAAAATATAAGTACTATTAGATACAAAAAAGAATAATTAAAAGCGGTGTTTTAGCTAACCAATGGCGTGTACCTTTTCCTTTTGAAGTCGACTAAAATCTTTATGAGAATTTGAATTCACGCACCTGCAATTCTCCTGGTGTTGGGGTGGTTCATGGGCGGCGGTAGTCACTTAACATCAGGTGAGCCGCATGCTCGTTTGCCACCTCTTCTATTAAAAAAAATACGTAGTGTTCTCGTAAATATAAGAAATCTTTATGAGAAATCTTCAACTGGACTTAAGGCTAAAGTAATCAGCACTGAAACTTAGCACTATATATTGTTGAATGCACGTTATTCTTTAACTTATAAGTAATAAATATAGCATCAAACACTAACGAATTATTAATTTGCTGAATGAGGACAAAATAAGAAACGTGTTAATTGCAATTCGTTTCTCTCACACGCAACTTCACTTATCCTCTTTTTTAACTACTTCTGTTTCTATACGACAGCCACATAATACTGATACATGACATTTAAAAAAGGATATCTATCATCTACTAGCTTGTGCCTACGAATCTGTCCGCATGGAAATATAATAAAAGTTTCAGTATTCATTTAACAACGGTTAATTTTATTTTTCCTTTTTCGTTATTATAAGCCAGTGCTTGACTACAATCCCACCCAAGCGATGATAAACACCACATGGTAAATCACACGTCTTAACGTCACTGAAAGACAGAATCTGACAAATAATTCCACTCCTTTGCTGTACTCATTTCAAAATATAAATAATCAATGTAAATAAGGCAATAAGTGAAAAAATATCCTATAAAACAGACATTTTTCTATGCAAGAGTTGAGTAACTAACATACAAAACCATCATTACAAATTAACAAGGTATTTCGCTTTAAGCATGACTCCGTTCTTCAGATAGGTTCGTGGCTACAAACAACTTGCCTTTTTTAAGAATATTAAAAATGCTATAAGCATTACTAATATTCCCTTTAACCACTCGTGGTAAGCTTAAATTGCTTGTGTTACGAGTGGTTCACGCCAGTAGTCGAATGGCGGATTCGAACCCACGACCTTTCTGATTTCGCGGTCTGCGCCCTGCCATTAGGCTACCGTCCGTCGCTTATGAAAGTTATCTATACATATAATAAAAATGTAAATAGCAGATGTCTGTACATTTTGTGTTTTTGTAACAAAATTGATTTAGAGCGACTATACATAAGTAACTGAATACATTTCTTTTATTTTTAGAATTATCTGTCAGTCTGTCTGTATTTTTGTTAACGTATCACGTTACGAGTTGGTACTTTATGTACCAACTCGTATCAAAATAATCAGTAAGGATAATTTCCAAAGCGTATCTTTGTGTTCAATTTATTCAATGTTTCGTTAAAAATCCGTTCATCTTATCAAAAGTTATGATTATTTAATATTCTAAAGTATGGGTACGAATTATATGTACGAATTGGTTCAATGGCGGCGTTCATTCATCAAGTGCACGTTAATCTTATATAATAAATCATAATTAAATGATGTAAAATAATTGTCCATAAACATATAATTATATCTGAAACGCAGTAAATAAAAATAAGAAAGAATAACGTAATAAATATAAACAAAAAATATAATTAACCTTAATATCTAAAGTACAATAGTTAACCAATGTCGTCGATAGATGGTGGTGCTGCAATAAATAAAGGCAGATTGTGTTTTTCTTTCCTGTAGATGAGATGTCTACATAACAAACTAATTTGTTTATAAAATTTTGAATGAGAGGTATTGCTTAAAATGTTTTTCTTTACTGTTGAGTAACCTATATAAAATTTAGAAAAATATAATAACAATGATGTCCACGACTTTTGTGCCACCAGGGCGGCGCCACTTAAAATGAGGTGTAATATTTGACAGATTTCACGGACGGGAAATTAATTTGTTCGAAAATTGTAAAGGCTAATGTTTCTTTCTGTACCATTAGTTATATTTTGTATTAATTATATTAAAAATAAATAAACCAAACCACGGACATTCATTAAAATATAAAAACCAAAAAAATGTTAATAATGTGCAAACAATGAAAGAAAACACCAAAGAGGCATTGTTTTGTGTATTAATATAATACTCTAGAAACAGATAAACTTTTATAAAATCTAAATTAACAATTAAATGACATTGTGTAACAAAAAACTTCACCTCAATGTCATTGGCGCCGTTGAATTAAGTTGACCCTATTTTTTGAATATCTTTTGACACAATTGACTGATTTTAATATAATAAAGATTAAATGTAATGCGAAGACACGATTTATGATTTTCTTAGCGATTTCATTGAAAAATGAAATGTTTACTTCATACCGAATAAGTCCATATAGAAACCGACAGACAACTATAAAAATTATAAAAATGTTGTTATTTACTTATTTTCGGTCTTCTTTATGATTTTTGTCACAAATGTATATAATTATAGACACAGGTTATCACCATCTTTATTATAGGTATACATTTAAAGAGAGATGGCGCTGTTAACATCAATTCTAAAAATAAAAGAAAAATTCGGCGTGATTGGTACATTATATAAAACATATCAGACTTTGAAATCAGTGCCTGCTGAACAAGTCACTACTACAGTAGCATAGTCAAAGAAGAAAGTTCGATCTTAGCCAAAACCAACGTAATGAGGGCAAATAATCTTACGCTCACCAGATGTCGCTAGTTGACATTGAGGTGAAGTTTTTTGTTACACAATGTCATTTAATTGTTAATTTAGATTTTATAAAAGTTTATCTGTTTCTAGAGTATTATATTAATACACAAAACAATGCCTCTTTGGTGTTTTCTTTCATTGTTTGCACATTATTAACATTTTTTTGGTTTTTATATTTTAATGAATGTCCGTGGTTTGGTTTATTTATTTTTAATATAATTAATACAAAATATAACTAATGGTACAGAAAGAAACATTAGCCTTTACAATTTTCGAACAAATTAATTTCCCGTCCGTGAAATCTGTCAAATATTACACCTCATTTTAAGTGGCGCCGCCCTGGTGGCACAAAAGTCGTGGACATCATTGTTATTATATTTTTCTAAATTTTATATAGGTTACTCAACAGTAAAGAAAAACATTTTAAGCAATACCTCTCATTCAAAATTTTATAAACAAATTAGTTTGTTATGTAGACATCTCATCTACAGGAAAGAAAAACACAATCTGCCTTTATTTATTGCAGCACCACCATCTATCGACGACATTGGTTAACTATTGTACTTTAGATATTAAGGTTAATTATATTTTTTGTTTATATTTATTACGTTATTCTTTCTTATTTTTATTTACTGCGTTTCAGATATAATTATATGTTTATGGACAATTATTTTACATCATTTAATTATGATTTATTATATAAGATTAACGTGCACTTGATGAATGAACGCCGCCATTGAACCAATTCGTACATATAATTCGTACCCATACTTTAGAATATTAAATAATCATAACTTTTGATAAGATGAACGGATTTTTAACGAAACATTGAATAAATTGAACACAAAGATACGCTTTGGAAATTATCCTTACTGATTATTTTGATACGAGTTGGTACATAAAGTACCAACTCGTAACGTGATACGTTAACAAAAATACAGACAGACTGACAGATAATTCTAAAAATAAAAGAAATGTATTCAGTTACTTATGTATAGTCGCTCTAAATCAATTTTGTTACAAAAACACAAAATGTACAGACATCTGCTATTTACATTTTTATTATATGTATAGATAACTTTCATAAGCGACGGACGGTAGCCTAATGGCAGGGCGCAGACCGCGAAATCAGAAAGGTCGTGGGTTCGAATCCGCCATTCGACTACTGGCGTGAACCACTCGTAACACAAGCAATTTAAGCTTACCACGAGTGGTTAAAGGGAATATTAGTAATGCTTATAGCATTTTTAATATTCTTAAAAAAGGCAAGTTGTTTGTAGCCACGAACCTATCTGAAGAACGGAGTCATGCTTAAAGCGAAATACCTTGTTAATTTGTAATGATGGTTTTGTATGTTAGTTACTCAACTCTTGCATAGAAAAATGTCTGTTTTATAGGATATTTTTTCACTTATTGCCTTATTTACATTGATTATTTATATTTTGAAATGAGTACAGCAAAGGAGTGGAATTATTTGTCAGATTCTGTCTTTCAGTGACGTTAAGACGTGTGATTTACCATGTGGTGTTTATCATCGCTTGGGTGGGATTGTAGTCAAGCACTGGCTTATAATAACGAAAAAGGAAAAATAAAATTAACCGTTGTTAAATGAATACTGAAACTTTTATTATATTTCCATGCGGACAGATTCGTAGGCACAAGCTAGTAGATGATAGATATCCTTTTTTAAATGTCATGTATCAGTATTATGTGGCTGTCGTATAGAAACAGAAGTAGTTAAAAAAGAGGATAAGTGAAGTTGCGTGTGAGAGAAACGAATTGCAATTAACACGTTTCTTATTTTGTCCTCATTCAGCAAATTAATAATTCGTTAGTGTTTGATGCTATATTTATTACTTATAAGTTAAAGAATAACGTGCATTCAACAATATATAGTGCTAAGTTTCAGTGCTGATTACTTTAGCCTTAAGTCCAGTTGAAGATTTCTCATAAAGATTTCTTATATTTACGAGAACACTACGTATTTTTTTTAATAGAAGAGGTGGCAAACGAGCATGCGGCTCACCTGATGTTAAGTGACTACCGCCGCCCATGAACCACCCCAACACCAGGAGAATTGCAGGTGCGTGAATTCAAATTCTCATAAAGATTTTAGTCGACTTCAAAAGGAAAAGGTACACACCATTGGTTAGCTAAAACACCGCTTTTAATTATTCTTTTTTGTATCTAATAATACTTATATTTTAGGACTGGTTCTAAGTAAAGTTTGAAAGAATCTCACTTAGAAGTGTGAGAAAATAGTACGAGAAGATGAAGTTTTTATTAATATCACATTCTACTTATACCTTAAAACTACTATTACCTTAAATCCATTATAAATGATCAAAAAAAATAACTTTTGTTTAAGAGTAAGTGCCGACTTCAAAAAACTGTGTGTGTGGACATTTTATTTAGCGAAAATCTCGGGTTTATCCCCACCGGCATTAAAGATTTTTTTATTTTTTATGATATTTCCCATTTATCGACTTCCTTAGCAAAGCGTAACTTTCAAAAATCGACGTCCACGACTAATAATACAGTTTGGAACATTACTTAAGCTTATTTGCAATTAATTTGATAATACTTTTACTTCTAAAACATTATATTGTAAGGCATTCATTGAATGGGCGACAGTAGGAGTCCAAAGGAATAGACAAAGGCTATAGTAACTTTACAATGAAGGGTCATAATATATAATACGCGTTCGCCAGCTTACTCCCCAAGTCAAGCATGCGTAAAGAAGTTTTACTTCAAAAATACAGCTTGGCTATGTTACAGAAATTTGTTGTTGTTGTATGTTGTTAACAAAATTAGGTGTTTTAGTGAGAGCGTAGTCCTTCCCTGGTCGAGCCGACCTATTCATGCTACAACCATAATATCGCTGCAGCGTGGCTCTACCAGTTAAGTTTAGTTTGTGAAAATGTTACCCAAAATAAGGTTAGCTGTGATTCCTTTGTCTTCACGCAAATTCACTTAGGGTAAGGTTGCGATGATTGGACCACTTTTGTTAAAATGCTTAAAAAACGAATGTATGCAATGTGGAATAAAAGTGGTTTAGTTACTGAAGTGCTCTTGTATTCCTGTGTAAATAACTAAAGTTTCAGAGTTCTAAAATAGTAAATAGAGTCAATAAATGGGTAAAATGATTTTTGTTAAGGTTTCGTTGATTGGACCACTGGAACGCTCATTAGACCACTTTGTTGCTATCATTGGACTTAGGAAAATGAGTCGACCGGTCCATTGATGGGAACTCGGGAAATTTCATGGTTTAGGGTGACAAAATAATAATACTACAATTTAAAGAAATGACCATTTTAATCATTATTTTAACATTTATGTTACTAATTAAGTCATTTTTCAATATAGGCATATGAAACAGTCTTCTTGGTTTTAATACCGTGCATATATGTAACATTTTTTTAAATTTTTCCAAAAAAAAAATATAAAAATTATAAAACAACAACTTGAGGTACTTAAGTTTTTAACCATTATTTTAATATTAATTATTTAAACATTGGCTCCTATCCTGTTTTTTCTCACCATGTATGTATCTATATTACAGCCGCGCTATACTGATTTATTACATTTCAAAAAGGTTGCCTATCAAATACTAACTTTGCCCCCAAATCTGCTTGTATGAATATATAATAAACGTTTCATTTCATTTCAGGCAATAGTTACAAAAAGAATCCTAATATAAATGTAGTGTGTTTTTATATCCTAGCTCACACCCTTTGGTAATTGAACATGAAGAATTACATATTGCCGGATCCGCGGGCAGAAGTTAATAGTCAATAAAATATCCCTTAAAATATAATAAATCAATATAATGCGCTTGTCATATACGTGTATTCGAGATAAGAAAAAGGAGATAGGAAAAGCAAATTAAGTGAAGCTTATGAGAAACGAATTACAGCCGTCACGTTTCTTATTTCGTGCTCATCCAGCAAAGTAGTAACTAATTCTTGTCAGCTGTTATGTAGACAATGTGAGGTATTGTTTAAGTGCAATTTTCTATTTACGTTAATAAAAAAAAACGATAGCAAATACAGTTCATGTATTAAATATAATTTTTTCCATATTTCCATTAACACTTTTATACATATTTTCATTAACAGGGTTTACTAAATATGTAAAAGGGAACTCGCTTGTGTTTGTTGTTTTGTTTGTTTAAATACTTTAGCTTCCTGCATAAAAATAACAATTAAACAATTAACATTTAACAATTTAGCGCATACGCTTCGTAAGCATCATCTTTTAGAATTTAATTTACATTTAGCTGGAATTGAAAATGGTTTTCTTTACAAGTTTTTTTACACAACATAGTATCAAATTAAATTTAACCAGAACCATATGCACTAACCGTTACAAATGCTTGCACGAGATAAACAAATTCATTTATTTTATGCCTGAACTATCTACGTCTGTTCCACAAAGCATTATGGGATCATAAACTCTGACCAAAAAGTTAAAAGGGTAAATACGTATTTTATCATCATAATTATCATTATAGCCTACCAAAAGCCAAAAGTCAAAAGCATTGAAGCTATATTCATCCATATATTGCCTCATAGGAGTACAGTTATCACAGTCCCCACGCTTGGGGGCGGGTCGGTAACCCCAAATGTTTTATTATTTTAGTTGTTATCAGGAATTTATTGCTGCGCATCTCCTGCTTCATCCCTCTCCGTCGCCTTTTGCGACACCGACGGGGTGATACCTACAAGTTGTGAATGTTTTCATGATGCTACTTCACGGCGACAATGTTTAGTCAGTTTACCCACGTAAGAGAAACCGCTACTCTCTGACGCTGTCACTACACGACCAACTTCCTCATTCAACATATTATTGTACTTTTCTAAATACATGTTAAACACATTCATAATATTAAATACACATTGCATAGTGTTATATAATATATTCATACCTTTTTACTTATTTTCCATACACATACAATTATTTAATTTATTTATTGCATTTATTTTCTTTAAGAAAAGACTGTGTTACGATTAGATTTACTTGTGGAAAATTAAACCGGATCGTTCACCTGCAGTTCACGAGCGCCTGCAATCAATCACTTCAAAGAAAGAAAGCTACAGAAGTGGTTTTACCACTGATAACTTGCTGCAGGGATTGTTGTCAATCAGCTTATTTATCGCTGCTCAGTTTCTGGTAAACTAATTTTAAATACTTGTTACCAAAAACTTCTGGATACTTGGAAAGTGTTTTATGAGATATATGTTTAAGATTCGCGATTTATTACATGCATGCACAAACATAACGCAATAATTCATTAGTATGCCATAAATAAAATTAAGGCCCCAACTTCAAAACGTGTGACTCCAAAGGAATAAAATATATTTCACATTCACATTTGAATATAATAATATTTTATTCAATTTGAGTCATTTGATGTCGGTTTTGAATATTTATTAAATGTCATTTTCACCCTTTTATATGGACTTGAGAAAATCACAATCTCAAAGTTGTCTTAATGGTAGTCATCATCCAACATTTTTTTGAATAAGGTTAAGGTATTACCAGATTTTTACTTAGCCACAAAATGTCCCAATTCACCTTTGAATCTTGTTAAGAGTAAGACAAGTTGACACTGATAAACAGTTCATAATGTGTGTCTAAGTACAAGATATCAACAGAAGTTTTCCAGAAATCACAAAGTTTATCTAACTGTCATCAATTTAGAGACAGTCGCTTTCAATGAAAAGAGCATTTAAATTTAGCTTTTAATATAATTTCCAAACTTCTTAGCTCCATTAGCTTTGTTTAACATACAGTTAGCGTATCAACTAATTTATTTGTTAGTAGAATATATTCAACAGAAATTCTTTAAAGCAAATATTTTTAATTTAACATTTTTCTTATGCTGTAATTGTACGCTGTGAACCCGTGGGGCTTAAGATGATAAAGGACTCACGTGACTTCCATAAGTGACTTGACATAATTTGTTGTCGAATAAATAAAAGAGGTAGTACCTAGCTTTCAATTAAATATATTTACGAGCTGCTCAGACTAAAGAGCAGATTATGTGAACAGTGAACCGATTGAAAGGAAATTTTCTTAGATTGTAAGTATTCAATAGGGTATCGATTACAAAACCATTACTTTGTGTACAGCACCAACACAAGAAACAATGTAATTATTGTTATATTATCGAAGATTTGAGTGTGCAGCGAACTTAATGACATATTATTTCGTTTACAATAACTTTGGCAATTGTAAGAATTATTACAAGTATTTGTGTGTTTGATTAATTAAATTAACTAGAACAAATATTTTAACAGTAACACTTGAATTCCCTTACATTTTTTAGGAATCCAGATTATGAAAAAGGCTCTTAACTTTGTAATTATTTAATTTAATTAAACGTTGAGAGCCGTAATTACATGTTGTTTGCCGAATTTTGCGGAATTGCCGAAAACGCTGTAGAACGTAGCACACGATCATTGATGTAATTTTTCTGTACGAATCTTGTGTGTATAACATTGGAAAAAGTGATGTTTACACTACTTACCCGTTTAGTGTTGAGTTTCCAACACTAGACAGTTAAGTAGCCGTCTTGTACGTTAGTATAAGAACGCATAAATTGATACCAAATAACGTAATAAATAGTGGCTTAAATTTCAAAATACGCCATCTATATTTATTTTAGCCTTGTATTGGCAGATTTAAACAATCCTTTACCGTTTTTAAATACATTACTTTTTTAAACAGCAAAGGTAATAAATACGACATAAGGCTTATCCTATACTATTAAACGAGCAATTCTTGTATATAAATGTATATATAATCGGGATCTCGGAAACGGCGCCAACGATTTTCATAAAATTTAGTGTCCAGGGAGTTTCGGGGATAATAAATCGTTCTAGCTAGGATTTATTTTTAGAAAATATCTTTTTGTCCGTGTTTTTAGGCAATGAAAAACTGCTACAATATCGTTAGAATAAGAAGGTAAATTTTGACGGATTGTTAGTGATTATAAATAGCTTAATTGGTATAATGGTCGGTCACAGAATCGTAAAACCCCGGTTCGACCGACTTTTTTTAACTTTTTTTTCATGTTCCTTTCTTTTTTGAGAAAATCTATTTTTCCGAGCCCTTTTTTTAGTATTTAAAAAAACACGAAAATTTAAATTAAACAAATTGCACTCATGATTTTTTATTCAAATAATCAGTTAATTTTTTTCTATTATGTCGCTAAGATCAAAAAATATTATTCGTATTTCATCAGTGTGTAATTTGTATCTAAATGTAATTTCCAAAACACACGAATTAAAAAAAAAACCGAGCGAAAAATACCGAGCAAAGCTCGGTCAACCGGGTACTATTGAATTAATATCATAAAAGAGACGATATCACTGACAACTTCTATATTGTCTTTTGACGCAAACGTCCGACGTAATATGATTCCTGCTTTATATTGTCCGACATTCGTTCTGGTGACGTAAATATGATTGTGATTCAAAGCACTATTATTAACAGAAACGAAATTAGGCAAATATATAATATATAACGAGCTACTGCTCTCCCAGTGGAAACGACAATGACAAAATTTTAGTTAATTCATTGCTAAGCTACCTGATCATAGTGCGCATATTAATATTTAAATTGTGCTCGGAGGGGACGAGGTTCATAAAGACAGGAAATTAATTTTATTTTATCAGATTTTTTGTCCAAGTGTGGCCTTAATTCCGTTTCGCACATTCAATAATGTATATTTTGCATTCATTTGTACAATAAGTTATCTATCTATCTATATATATATATTTACATTTTGCATTCATTTGTACAATAAGTTATCATACATGTCATCATCATCATCAGTACGGTCACATCAAAAGTGTGGACTTTAGTTGTAACTGGTAACACCACTGCTCAATAAAAGCTTCTCCATTAATAGCCTCATACGAGGATATTCACCATAGTTGCAGTGCTTAGCAGGCTAGTTAGAAACCGCAGTTTTATTAAAATAATTTGAGTTTAATCAGGTACATTCTGCTAGTCATCTCCTTTTTCATTTTCCTATAACTTAATCGTGCAAGACTTTCTTTAATGATAATAACGTCCTATTGGAGAATCGACTCTTCTCATGGGGAAGTGGTTACTTACCCATGACGCCGTACGGTTCCTCGATGGTGTGGTTCTAATTATCCGCATTTGTCACATTGCAGTTATTGCAATGAATTTAAATTTACTCTGAGATGTATTACGCGTTCAGGTTTTGCAAAACTTATATTACCTTATAGAGAACGTAAATGTTATTTTATATATGTAGAAGAAATTTGATTTCCCCCCATATCGTTCCTCCGACATAATTATTTGCAATTTGATTATCAATGTTAATAATGTAGCGATATAAACCAATATTTTCTAAAAATACATTCCAAAAACAAAACAGGGATCAATAAGCTGAAGTGGCAATGAGTCCAACCTATAGCCGGATAATCCCGACATTCTATGGTGAAGAAAATTTATCTTGCAGCAGCCTTGTACCGGCAAGCAAGGTGAAGGGTAGTCCCCACTATATGGAATGTTGACCTGGTAAGAGATGCAAGAAGTTGATGAATGCAGGTGGCTTTGGACCGTGTTTTGTGGCATTTCTGTAGGTGAGATATTTTTAGCAGTAGATGCTCCGACATCTCTGAGATCATAGATGAAATTCCAGGAAGGCTGCAAGTAGTCGTTACCAAATTGGCTACTTAGATGGTCTCATAATATACATAAGACGTAGAGCGAGGCTGCAGCTATATTGTGTTTATAGCACGCATGGGTTGTTTCGACCGGGGAAGGATTACGCAGGATACTAATGTTAAATAGAAGTAATTACAGCTGTGTTTTAAGTATAGAGAACCGGAGACCCTTTTTGCTGAAAACGAGGCTTTTTCTCTTAGTTCTCAAAAATAACAACGCATTTTGATTCCTAATCGAGGACACTATCCAACAGGTGGACTTTTGTATTAATTATTATTTGTTGTTTCGTTGAAAAATTAACAAATCTGAAACTCTTATTATTATAGGCCTCTCAGAGTTAGGCCACCTACTCGATACCATAATTTTACTAACGGCATTATATTGTACATGCAAGAATCTTGTAGCAAAGTCTGAAAATATCTGTTTTTTCTTTTTCCGTCAATCATAAAGCTCTGCAGGATCAATTAACTGTGAAAGGAGAGAAAAAACACTTCTATGTTAGGAAGATCCGTTTTAGCCAAAGCGAATGAAATCCTAAAATATTTTCCTTTTTTTAACGAGAGTCTGCTTAGGCTTGGTAAGTACAACCTAAATGTTAAGAGTTTGTTTGCCAAAAATCTTAATTTTATAAATTTTACTCTCATCAAATTAGGTGTGTAATATGTTGATTTCGTACACAAGCAAATCAAATTTATTGCTTGCTGGTGTCACTGAAATTGATACTATTATTTTACGCACAGATTTCGTACATAATGAAAATGTTTTGAAGACATCTGATTTCGACAGTTCGCACTGGACTGGACTAAACTGTGGGACATGCTATTCGTACGTCATCATCTTCTCAGAAATGAGAGATACTTTAGTCCCTAGAACATATTACAGATGAAGTTGTGAAATGAAGGAGACAAATTATGTCAACAGTTTTGTATACAATAAAAGAGTGGTTTGCTGAAAATGGGTGACCTGTCTTAGGATAGCTTTCCTTGCATTATCTTTAACGGCTTTTATGATTGTTGAAATTTATGGTTTTATTCTAAGCTTAACTGTACATCATCATCTTTGTTAATTATTATCATCATTAACAAATATCATGTATTTCGTCCATATCACATCAGTCTATGCTGGTAGTTGCAAGCACTAAGCTAGAATATTTTGACGAATATGTTTGGAACAAATAGTCCGGCTAGGTAAGTGAAACTTCGACCGAGATATCAATTGACGGGTTCAACTCAGCTGGGCAGCATTCGGGAGATTATGACACATCTTCTCGTCAGCTATATTTCAAAACTTGAAAACAAGAGTGCACAACCAGTGCGTGTTGCTAGTCTCAGATCTTTTAGATGACTTAAATTTATAGATTTGGGAAATGGTCTTTTACGCTGGCCGTATGAGAGAGCTAAAGGTCGCTCAGCGAGCTATTTAGAGGGCTATACTCGGGGTTACTCTTTTTTTATAGCATAGGGTGACAAACGAGCACACAGTCCACCTGATGGTAAGTGGTTGCTGCGGCCCATAGACATCTACATCTATCCTCGATTACAATTCGAAATGCAGATGCGTTGTCACCCGTGAGGACTAAGATGGAATGCCTCGTTTCCAGTAAAAAGGGTCTCCGGTTCTCTACACTCAACATACGAAACACAGCAGCATTAAGCTACTATTTCACGCTGGTATTCTGTGAGAGCGGGGTCCTTCCCAGGTTGAGCCGACCCATTCGTGCTACAACTATACCATTAATATAACTGCAGCATGTCTGTACCACGTCTACGTCTACTTCTACGTCACGTCTTCATGATAAACTTAGATATTAGGATATAGGCAGTATTACCAGAGTAAGCGACATAGCCTAACGGATTAGTAAATTGAAGTGGCAGTGAATAATTATGAAAATGCCATATAGCTCGACGTGTGAAAGGTTCTGGTAGGCGAAGTGCGGGGTAGACTCCCACTATATGGAGTGACCACCTGGTATGAAATGCTGGAAGTTGATGAATACAGGTGGCTCAGGACCGTGCTTTGTGGGGTTCCTATGGGGAGGTTAATGTTCAGCAGTGGACTTGTGTAGGGCTGTAAAGAATGCACAAAAATAACTGGCTTCGCAGATAATATGACATTTATAGTTTAAATATTTAATGCAATAAAACATCACATGCCTTGTTGCGCGCGTTCAAACATCAATTAGAAATGTACACATACGTGACAGATTTCGGGAACTACCAGTACTGGAATACACAGAATATATTTCGTTAGATTTCGAACAGATTATCATCCGTAACAACTAATATTAAATATTTCATACATTTACGCGAGTACTACACATTAAATGAAACTAGTTTTACGGATTTTATTGCGTTTTTTTAAACTTTTATATTCCCGGCGTATGGGGTGCTTTGGAGCAGCCATAGTGACAGGGAGAACTGAGGTTTTTGACGACGTTATAGTGAGCTCGGCTACCGTATGCTTTTGAGTATTATCGATATTATAGGCACTGTAATCTTGTATATAAGCTCGATACTGAAATATTCATCATCATTATTTGCCTTATCTTAAGCTCTCAAAGTCGCGGTGTCATTCTTTACTTTTTGTAAATACTATGAGAGTATATTTACTACTTTAAGCCCGAAAATACCACGTGTGGATAACAACGACGAGCGCGTTAATTAAAATTATTACCGTTATTTCATTCTATATTCGGAACAATTATTTATCGATCATGCAGTGCTACCACTTAACACTTTGTACTACAAGCACTTTATTTTACAAATTAAAATATGTACACTTGGATTGGTAATAAATAATTTAATTTGATTTCATTCGTTTTGTTGTATGTTTATCTATCAATATTATTACATACTTGTCAATTGTGTCCCAATTATAATCATTATTATTTTTGATTTAATAGCTTCAGAGTTTTCTTTTATAGAATAAGTGAGACAAACGAGCACATGGTCGACATGGATTGAAAGTGCATGATTTTGCCTATAGACATCTACATTTATCTTCGATTGAGACTCAAAATGGATGCGCGCTTAATGCTCAGGACTTAGATGGAATGCTCCATTTCCAGTAAAAAGGTCTCCGGTTCTTTACAGTTACCATAAGGTAGGTATAAATAGTAGCATTAACCTGCAGCCTGTGGTGTGGCTATTTGCAGAGAATTTACAATGCGCTTAGAATTCAATATTATAACTTAGGATGCTAATGGGTCTTTCTACTGTACTGTACTGGTTCAATCATGTTTGCTGAAGCAGGTGTTAAAGATTTTATGGCATCATAAGGAAGCGAACTACGTCAATGTTATGCTGACTATGGGAGAGCTAAAATGGTGTTTGGAACCTTCAAGTTTCTTTACTGACTGCTCTCATCCTAACAGGATTAATATATTTTTCATTTAACCATATCTTTTATTTTATATTTTTCACCAGCATAGTTCATTTTATTTACTAACAAATGTGTACGGATATGTGTATCTGAAATAAACATTAATATATTAATATATTGTCCTTCACTGGTCGAGCTGACCCATTTGTGCCACAAATATAATGTGGCTGCAACGTTGCATATATTTGGATTAAATTCCACCCCTAAGCGTATTCAAACTACATCTTCTTCATAAGCCCGTAAATTATACCAGTCCTATTATACGGAGTAATAATACTAAAGAAAAACGGGTTAATAAAATGAAATATGAAAAAAAAATTGAAAAATGTATCGCATGGGCATCTTGACTGGCGTGCCTTCTTCCTGAAGTAATTTTTTTCGTCGATGTAAGTACTTAAGTAATTTAAAAGAATAGTCCTTTATAGTTTTTATATTTCAGTTTTTTTTTTTGAATTCCGCAGGTAACTATATCCCGACCTTTTTCACTCATCTGTTAAAGTTCTGGCTGAAAATGGATCTCTGTTATTGCAAACCTATTGACAATAAAGTCAATATACTGCGCGTTTTTAACTACAATAATTCAGTGATAAAATATTATCTTACCGAATGGTAAGATGTTAGCTTAGCTTAACCAAAGCAAAAGATTATGGGATTGGCAAGGATAACTCGGAATATAATATGAATAAAGCGTAATATATTATTTTGTTTACTAATTTAATTTTTAATTCTGTATGAAACTTGTAATGGAAGTGGAAAACGTTTTCATTTTGTACTATACTACTTCATGAGACGTGAAGCCATAAGAAGAATAAGCGGAACTACGAGTGCATTTGACATATTTGTTACTTCGTCTACCGAATTAAGCTCTAAGGTGGAACATTTCAACTCTATAGTACTGTTACGAGCTTGAGGTTCGTGGCAATAAAAATTGCCGATAAAATTACCTAAATTAACACTTTAATTTATTTTACACAAATTAAAGTTAAAACACTAATAATTAAACACACTAATTCACTTAATTCCGCTCCGAAGCTTCGCTTGTGTCGCCGAGTTCAACTCTGTCTCGATCGCATCTTGCGCCACCTATTTATTTAAATTAGCAAAATATCCGGAATGTTCAAGTAAACACGCGTAAGGTACCGAGAGTTTGAGTATAGATTTTCTAGAAACTTAGTTCTTCGGGTGGCGCTGTCGGTCGAGAGATGTGTGATGTCATAAACTGCAACGCTCCCCTCGCTCTCGTTCCTGACACTAGATGGCGCCAGTGAGGCAGATTTGAGCGCGGCGTAACACTGCCCCCTCCTAAGACATGCTCGTCCCGAGCATTATCGGCCCCATAATAACGCGCCAAGCGATCCACATGGACGATCTTAGGAGTCCCTCTTGCGCCTTCCTGTAACGGCTCCGCAATGTCAAGGGATGTCCTATCCCGTGGTGCACCAACATTGTACAATTTCGATGCTCCTCTACTCCGTGCCTGAGGTCCCCTCACGGCCGCTCAACTTGCACATGTACGGCACCAATCCTCGACATCGTCACGATAATGGACCCAGTAAAACTGTTCTCGGACCTTCAGTAGAGTTTGTTTAACTACCAGATGGACTCTTGAACGACCATTATGGCACAGCTGTAGAACATTTGGCACTTTAGCTTTAGTGACAACCATTTGTAAACGACAGCTGTCTCCTCGACCATTGTCCCATTTACGGCACAGGACTCCAGGCAGCAAGCTTTTTTTTTTATAGAATAGGGTGACAAACGAGCACACAGTCCACCTGATGGTAAGTGGTTGCTGCGGCCCATAGACATCTACATCTATCCTCCATTACAAATCAAAATGCAGATGTGTTGTCACCCATGAGGACTAAGATGGAATGCCTCGTTTCCAGTAAAAAGGGTCTCCGGTTCTCTACACTCACCATACGAAATACAGCAGCATTAAGCTACTATTTCACGCCGGTATTCTGTGAGAGCGTGGTCCTTCCCCGGTCGAGCCGACCCATTCGTGCTACAACTATACTACTAATATAACTGCAGCATGGCTCTACCACGTAAAATAGCTGTCCCATTGGGCCCAATAGCTTTTCGTGGTTGAACTCATCGCTGAGACGTCCCTCCACTTAGGCTTGGTAGCACGGGCCTTCATCCATCCCAGAATCGGCTTGATGTCCGGATCTTCCTGCTGTGCATGTCGTAGGCTGTCTTTCCACCCGTTGCTGAGGTAGTCTGTCCTGAGCATCCTCACGGATACCACTTCCTTACTCTCTTGCCTACCACAATGGTTGCAATCTTCAGGAAAAGCTCTTCTTGACAATGCATCTACGTTGCCGTGAGATTTCCAGCTGCAGTGTCTGATAGAAAAGTCGTATTCCTGCTGCTGCTGGGCGGTGCTGTTAGCTGCACTTCCTTTCTGAGACCGTTCACCTTCCCTTCCTAGGGTGTGCTTAGGGCAGCTGGACCGAAGATGGCCCCTATCCCCACAACCATAGCACCTTGGGTTGTATCCTTTGTTGCGGTCGCGAACTGTAGCTGCTGCAACCTCCCTGACACGATGGGAACGATGATCCTGCCGCACGGCTTCTACCTCCAGAGCATGGGCCAAGGCGTCCTTAAGCGTCTCGTGGTGCCCGAGCCTCACAGCAGCTCTGACTTCCAGGTCGCGGATGCCGTCGGTGAATGTTTGCACCAGGTTCCCTCCAATGAGCGCAGGTACAGACTGGTATGCTTTACGAACCATCTTCTCCACCTCAAGGGCCCACTGCTGCAGTTTTTCGTTGCTGCGTTGCACACGATCTTTAAGCTGCGCACGAAAGACGTGTTCCAGGTGAGCGTCACCATATCTCACCTCCAAGGCCTCAAGAAGCTGCTCATAGGTCACTTTCTTACCGAGAGCTTCCAACACAGTTAAGGCTTGGTCGCGCAGGCCTAGGGTGAGTGCAGTCATGGCTTGGCTTTTATTCCAGCCGTTCGCCTCCATGACGGCCTCGAACTGGATTTTGTAGGCCGACCAGGAAGAAGTCCCGTCGAACGGTGGTACCTTGAACCCACGTAGCGAAGGTGTAGTAGCTACTGCGGGGGCTGCAATTCCATCTCCAAGTTTGAGTTCATCCAGCGTTTTCTTAACTTGGTTGATTTGGGTCTCAGCTTCCGACAGGCGGTTATCATGTTGAGCAACCTTATCCTTCACCTCCCTTATCTCTTTCCCGAAGGTAGCGTGGAGGTCCTTCATGAGAAGCATCTGCTCCTCCCTATCGCGTTTGAGCTGCTCTTCTAAGCGACGGGCCTGTTCCGCCTGCTGATCTTCCAACCGACGGACCTGTTCCTCCTGTCGGCGGGCCTGTTCCTCTTGTCCGCTCTGTAGCTGCTCTTTCAACTGACGGGCCTGCTCCTCCTGTCGGCGAGCCTGCTCCTCCTGTCGGCGAGCCTACTCCTGCAGCATCACCATCAGAGCACTTAAGTCAGGTGCCACAGACGTAGAAGCTGCTGACGGACCGGCTTCCGTGGCCGGCGGCTGGCCCTCAGACATCTGCGGCGTTGCACCACCAAATCTCCTCTGGTCCGTCTCCTGCTGGCGTTGACTTCGGGTACGGACACCCTCCGTTTCCTCCTTAGCTAAAATCGGCATTATTTTATCCCACTTCTGACACCAATTGTTACGAGCTTGAGGTTCGTGACAATAAAAATTGCCGATAAAATTACCTAAATTAACACTTTAATTTATTTTACACAAATTAAAGTTAAAACACTAATAATTAAACACACTAATTCACTTAATTCCGCTCCGAAGCTTCGCTTGTGTCGCCGAGTTCAACTCTGTCTCGATCGCATCTTGCGCCACCTATTTATTTAAATTAGCAAAATATCCGGAATGTTCAAGTAAACACGCGTAAGGTACCGAGAGTTTGAGTATAGATTTTCTAGAAACTTAGTTCTTCGGGTGGCGCTGTCGGTCGAGAGATGTGTGATGTCATAAACTGCAACGCTCCCCTCGCTCTCGTTCCTGACACTAGATGGCGCCAGTGAGGCAGATTTGAGCGCGCCGTAACAGTACGTATTAAGACTAATTTGCTTTGTGTTATTTTTTTGTCAAGTAAATACCATTACTGAGTACGCATTTCGTAGATTATAGCTTAATGTGTTAAGTAAATCAAAGTAAATTTGTTCGTTAATTTTTGTGCGGTTGTTCCCGATGATTTCAGTTGGTTTCTGTCCTATGGTCATTTCTCGAAAGAGGACTCCTTTTCCTTCTCACCTTAGCTGCGGCTAGAAGGGGTAAGGACCCTCACCAAACCCACCAACGAATATATACCTTGCGCCAGCAAAGTGGATTCCTCTTTGCTTATCGTGGGTGAGCAAATCACTGTCAAAAGGCGCCATGATAAGATGAGAACAGGTATATTTTTGTGAAACAACCTCATCAAAAAATCTGCAATATCGGAACTCAATCGGCGAAAATATCGCGTGACATACATACAAAAAAAAAATGAGCCGTCGCAGGACGCCTGGCAGATGTATAACATCGAAACTATTTTGTATATCATTTTTGTATATTGAAAATCATCAACATTTTTTTTAATTGAGACCACTCAATTCTTTTAATCGGTGACTTCAGTAATAGTTTTATAAGCGTGGCAACGCATGCCGTGGCAACTCATTGCTATGCCAACAGTCGGTCTGACCCGCCGCTAAGATGTTTCACATAAAACATACATAGAATATGAGGGAGTCCCAGTTATATATTTTTTGCAGTATACTGTGATAGGTTGTAACGATGGTGATGGTGCTAACGAAGAAAACGCGATAGCGTTCATTTCGAACGTGAAATAAATGAATCTGAGGTGTATCTTGTTATAATTAACTTTTAGCTGCATTTTAGGTTTTCAGTTTCAGTTTTAATTATTAATAATTAATAATTAAATGTAAATTGAGTTTTCAAATATTAAGTTATGAAAATACTTTTCTATAATATGTTAATAAGTTTCTTTCAGTACAAACAGATTAATTTGCTTATTTACACTGCTATTTAAGCATTATATAAGTAACATAATATAAAAAGTTAAAAGAAAAAAATCATAATATACGTGTTTTTAAGTGCAGCAATAGTTGGTTTTTGGCACTGGGCAAAGTTGTTGCAAAAATATCCATATCTAAAAACTTATCATTATGTATCGACATTAACCATCGCAGTATACGCATACCGTTTGCTGGCATTACTACGGCAATATAGCTCGAAACACCGACAACCGATGGGGCAAAATGTTCTAGAGTGGCAGCCTCGTACCGTTAGGCGTAGTGTAGGGTGACCCCCCACTAGATGGAGTTACGACCTGGTAAGACATGCAGGAAGTCGATGGATGCAGGTGACCCAGCCGTACTTTGTGATATTATTTGCACTTTTCAAGGATATATATATATATATATATATATATATATATATATATATATATATATGTTACGCCAATGCTTTGTTAACAATATAAATTTTACGTGGTAGAACCATGCTGCAGCTATATTACCTGTATAGTTGTAGCATGAATGTGTTGGCTCGACCGAGGAAGGATCATGCTCTCACAGAATATCAGCATTAAATAGCAGTTTGACACTGTTTTTTTCGTGTTATGAGCTTAGAGAACAATTTTTACTAGTAACGAGGCATACCATATTAGTCCTCATTTTGACAATGACTTGCAATTCATAAATAAAGTAAACTAAACACTGTTCAGGCTAGTTTCTTTTACTATATGAAAAAAAAATTGAATAACATTGAATTGAATTTTTAATAACATTTTATATATTTTTAATAACATTAAATTAAGAAACAACAAACAACTAAATAAAATTAAAGTGTCAAAATAACAGCTTTTTCCTAAATGCATATGAAAGTATATATGGTACACACAACAATAAACAATTTTGAGAGATTTTGTCTGTCTGTTTATTCCGGCTAATCTCCGAAACGGCTGGACCAATTTTAACGAGAGTTTACCTGTCAAATAGCTGATGTCATAAGAAGTAACCGGGGCTGCATTTATTTTAGAAAAATATTAAGTTAGTGTTCCAGGCGAAGCCTTGCTGAACAGCTATAGTAAATAATAAAAAAGCTTGCCAGGTAGACTGGCGATTGGCAGTAGCTAACGACTCGCACGTTGTCTCTGCTTCTCATCGCCGGCCTGGTGGATATTCTACGCTTGGCGCCAACAAGGTGGTTATACCACCATCTATAGGAAACCTATCTATATAAAATTTTCCCGTTTTCGCTCCTTAAGTTGCCCACGGGACGAAGTGTGGTGCTGTATTCTATTACCGCCACCACACGGCACGTTACAAGTGGTATTTGGAATAAATATGGCTGTTTAGTAATCTGCATTCTCAATTTCACTTTTTAAGCAACAGCAACCTAATTGCAGGGTACGGACTGAAACCTCAAAGGTCGAATCTGCAACTTGTCTACTGTCCATAACTACTTCCAACACACACATTTTAAACTCACCAGGATTGGTTAAAGGGAATATTTGTAATGTTTAATACCATTCTTCATCATCATCATCATTACAGTCCTTCACAAGTCCACTGATGAACAAAGGTCTCCCCCAAGTAGCGCCACAAAGCACGGTCCTGAGCCACCTGCATCCATCGACTTCCTGCATATCTTACCAGGTTGTCACTCCATCTAGTGGGGGGTCGCCCTACACTACACCTACTGGTACGACGCTGTCACTCGAGAACCTTTCTTCCCCATCGGATATCAGTTCTTCGAGCTATATGGCCGTCCCATTGCCACTTCAGGTTACTAATCCGTTGGGCTATGTCGGTCACTCTGGTTTTACTACGGATATCCTCATTTCTGAGTCTATCACGCAGAGCAACTCCGAGGATAGCCCTCTCCATAGCTCGCTGAGCGACCTCGAGCGTCCTCATACGGCCAGCAGTGAAGGACCGCGTCTCAGATCCGTAAGTCAATACAGGCAACACGCACTGGTTATACACTTTAGTTTTCAGAGGTTGAGGTATACCTGACGAGAATATGTACCGTAATTTCCCGAACGCTGCCCAGCCGAGCTGAATCCGTCGATTGACCTCTCGGTCGAAGTTGGACTTACCTAGTCGGACTATTTGTCCCAGGTAAACGTACTCGTCAACAACTTCGAGCATAGTGCTCCCAACAACTACCGGCATAGGTGTGACATGGACATTAAACATGATCTTTGTTTTGTCCATGTTCATCTTAAGACCTATCCGTTGGGAGACACCATTGAGTTTACTGAGCATAGTGCTAAGGTCCTCCAGCGATTCTGCCATATTGACTATATCGTCGGCAAATCGAAGGTGAATGATGTACTCGCCATTGATGTCAATACCGTATCCTTTCCAGTCCAGTAGCTTAAAAACGTCTTCCAACGCAGCGGTGAAGAGTTTCGGGGATATAACGTCACCCTGTCTTACACCTCTCTGCAGTTGGATAGGTTTCGAACTCTGGTACTGTACTCGGATAGCCATCGTAACCCTACTGTACAAACACTTCAGCACTTCGATATACCGACAGTTAACTTGGTACCGCTGAAGGGACTGTAGCACCGCCCAAATTTCGACGGAATCAAAGGCTTTCTCATAGTCCACATATGCCAGGCAAAGTGGCAGATTGTACTCTTCGGTCTTCTGTACAATCTGCCGCAGATTATGTAATCTATGGTACTGAAGCCTTTTCGGAAACCGGCTTGTTCTGGAGGCTGGAAGTCATCGAGTCTGCGTGCGAGACGATTCGTAATGACTCTCGAAAACAGCACATAGACGCGGCTCAGAAGGGAAATTGGTCTATAGTTCTTCAAGAGAGCATTGTCGCCTTTCTTAAAGAACAAGACCACCGTACTTCTGCTCCACGAAGTAGTAGTACTCTCCGGAGTAGTGCCACCATGGAGGACGGAATTGAAGAGTTTCTGAAGGACTTCAAGTACCGGTGTTCCACCCGCTTTCAGAAACCCCGCTGTAATTCCATCCTCGCCTGGGGACCTGTCATTTTTAAGGTGCTAGAGAGCCATTCTAATATCGCTCAGACTGACGTCCGGGATATCATCGGAATAATGTCGGGTAAGACTTGCTCTTGGATCGTTACTCACACTTGCGTGTGACTCCAACGATGATGTGTACAGCTGCCCGTAGAACCTTTCAATCTCACTCAAAATCTCAGGTGTCTCGGAAACGATGCTGCCACACTCAGTCTTCAGCTTTGATAGTTGGCTCTTTCTGGCAGACAGATCTCTGGCTTCTTCGTGTTTTTTACGATTTAATTTTACCCGAAATAAGTAAATAGAGTAAAATATCTAAGCCAACAACAGGGAGCAGTGTCAAGCATGTGAGACTCACTCATCGTCAGAGAGCATGCCTGATGTACTGCGATTGCCGATCCGTCTGCTATTCGGTGAGATGACGATTAATACGATGATAGGGCTATTTCAAAGAGTGGACTGGTTGATTGATGAAGTAACTTACCATAATATTAAAGAAAAATAAAGACATTAAAAAAATAATTGATGTCCCCATTAATCTATTTAGCATTTTTAACAACACATTTGATCTATTTTTGGATGATTTGGTTTTTAATCGGCTTGATTAAACTTTATTTAGTGTTTTCTTTTGCAATTTTCCATCATACTATAACATTAATGAATACTGCCTCGCGCCTTTTTTACCTTAATTACTTTATTGTAACAATTTTTCTCATAAAGTTCAGTTGATTTTACGGTATTAAACAAGGCTTTGCACGTTCCTATTCGTCAGTTTGGCTATTTAATATCACCATATTCTTGATAGTTATGCCGCGAGCTCACCCACATCCTACCGTTGACTCTTACGTGACGAAATGGGATGCTATTTTTACATACGGTGCATTAAAATTACATTTATAAGTAGGTAATTAGCAATGCGAATAAAAGAACTACTAAATAACAAAACACCTGCTTGATTTTTTGTAGTATCCATTTTATAAATCAATTAAGTTTTTCCTAGTTCTAGCTCTAGCTAGAGCAGCTACAGCTATGAAAGGTAAAGTTAAAAATATTTCCATGTTTCGAGAATTCTGCCTACATTGCGACAAATTCTTGTCGAACCTTTGTCTACAGTCGATATCTCTATTCGATGCAATCCAGGTAATCTTCGAGATCAATCACAGATGGGCAATATTTCCACTACGATTCTCAATCAATTACTCATTCGCCAAAATAACATTAAATACGAATACTAACTTTTCTCTAATGTATTGCTGTGTTATAGTGGTTGAGAATTGCCCATCGCTTGTTTCAGTTTTCCTCTGCCGCCTCATACGACATCCGCAATACGACATGGGGAGTGGATATTCTTGCACCGCCACTTCACGTCATACGTCAGTGAATGTTAATGGAATAATGTAGTGAAAAGAGTAAAAACAGCAATATTGAGTGCAGCAATAACAACAAATTACATCGCCGGAAATAAAAGAAAAGAAATATTATTAGTTTGAAAATTTTGTCTCAAGCTGTAATTGTACGCTGTGGATCAGTGTAGCTCGAGATGATTAACGACAAACGTGACAGCCTTAAGTGACTTGATATAATTTGTTGTCGAATAAGCAGACGGAGTCATAGCTTGTCATATTTATTTTTACGAACTGCGTTCGCTAAGGAGAAAATTATCTAAACAATCAAGAGCAATTGAAAGACAATTTTCTTACATTGCTAGCATTTTAACTCGTGCCTATTACACACAACACTGTTACTTTGTGCACACAGAGCACATTTACAAGAAACAATATTACTGTCATATTATAGAGGCTTGAGTGCTTAGAGTGTATTTGTTCATTGGGGGGTATTTGCGTGGTCCTTCACTGCTGGCCGTATGAGGATGCTTAAGGTCGCTCAGCGAGCTATGGAGAGGGCTATGCTCGGAGTTTCTCTGCGTGATAGACTCAGAAATGAGGATATCCGCAGTAAAACCAGAGTGACCGACATAGCCCAACGGATTAGTAAGCTGAAGTGGCAATGGGCCGGCCATATAGCTCGAAGAACCGATAACCGATGGGGAAGAAAGGTTCTCGAGTGGCAGCCTCGTACCGGTAGGCGTAGTGTAGGGCGACCCCCCACTAGATGGAGTGACGACCTGGTAAGACATGCAGGAAGTCGATGGATGCAGGTGGCTCAGGACCGTGCTTTGTGGCATTACTTGGGGGAGGCCTATGTTCAGCAGTGGACTTGTGAAAGGCTGTAATGATGATGATGATGATGATGAGTGCTTAGAGAACAAAATGTCATATAATGCCATTTACACTAGCTTTGGAAATTATTAGAATTATTATTAAATATTTGTATATTTAATAATAATACTGATAATTTCCTCGTTTTCAATTTACTGCCTCGTTGGTCTTGTGGTAGTAGTAGTGCGACTGCTGATCATGAGGTCCTGGGTTCGAATTCCATGGTTGGGCCAAAAGATTAATTATTGAGTTTTTCCGTAAGAAATTCTCAGTAGTTGCCCGGAGTCAGGAAGTTGGCGGTGTCTCACCCCCGTGTCTCGGAAAGCACGTAAAGCCGTTGGTCCTGCGCCTAATCTCTCTCCGGTCGTGTCGATTTACCGTCCCATCGGATTTTGAGAGTGAGGGAATAGAGAGTGCACCTGTGCTTGCGCATATACTTGGGCACTATAATCCTGTCCTGCGCCGATGGCTAGCCTCCGTTGAGGCAGGCCGCCGTGGCCGGAATTCGGTCTGGAGGACATTATTATTATTATTGGGGTATCTATATAATTTTCTCACATGGTTGGGTTCTATAAATATATAATTATAAATTAAAATGAAAAGATAAATGTACATAAATATCAATAAAATAAAATAAATACAAAAACTACATAAATAAATAAGATCCAACCAGATGGGAGCCCTCAGCAGGGGAGACCAGACGGCCGAGGGTTAGGGGGAAAGGGAAAGAAACCGACGGACGGACGGTTACGGTATCGAGGAGCACCGCCTTCTGCATTTGAGCCCGGAGCGGTCCGTCACGGAGTCGCCTCAGATGACCCGAGAGGCTGACTGGGATTAGCCCACTCGCAGAGACGACTACAGGAATAATTTCGGTTTATTATTATTATTACATTTTGTACATATCTATATTCTCCCTATTAAAGTATTATTATATTTCTTTAATTTAATTAACTAGGACGAGACTTCTAACAGTAATAATCGATTTCTCATATTTTGTTTTTCAAGTAATGAAAAGTGATCACCCCTACCTTTGTAATATTTTTTTAGTAAAACGTGTAGAACCGTAATTACATGTCGGGACGAGGACTTGCCGCGAAAGCCGTGGAACGTAGCACACGATCAGTGATGTAATTTATTTATACAAACTTTGTATAAATAACCTTGAAAACCGATGTGGCAGCAAAAATATGAATGTAAAGAACGCGTAAAATTTTTCTTATTTAATGCTTGTGCAGGTAATAATTGATATTATTGGTTTAGCTTAATATAGGTGACGTAAACACTGCGCAAATGTATTGGAAGACAGCCGTCGCGTTCGTCTATACATAATTGAAACGTTTAAATTCTAATAAATTTTAATAGCAAATAGTAGCTTTAATTTTGAAATACGGCAACAAAACGTATTCTCCTATATCCTTAGTGATTAGGATATGGCTGCCTTATAAACTATATAAAGAATTAAACTTCATATATATATTTTTTAATTTGTGCTTAGCTTTATATGAAATTAGTAGCGAAATCAATATATTTTGAACATGGGCCACGTTAGAAGTACCCTTAACCGACGAGCATGTATGCGTAGATATATGAATGTAACGGAGGCGAAAGAGTTATGTCAGGTTCGTGGCAAATGGAAGTCCGTAGTCTCTGCCTACCCCTCTGAGTGACAGGCGCGAGTGTTTATGTTGTGTTATGTTATAGTAGCGAAAGTGTAAAATATTCCTGAATTCATATATCATTCATTCATTTATAGGGTTAATTAAAATTATTTATTATATCACAATTTATTGTATAACAGTTCCAAAAATTCTTGCAATTACGTATTGCAAGGCGCTGACCAAGCTACGAGATTACGAAATTAGAAAAGTTGATGTGATGATTACAGCAAAGTTGGTGCAATATGGTATGTTCTGCTATAACCAAACTACCTGGCAAGCGTGGCAATCCAGTCAAACTCTTCCAATAACCGGAGAGCCTTATATCCTGCCGTGGACATTACTTGTACGTGCTGAATAAGAAGGAGAAGATTTATTGATATATCTATATAAGATATATTATTACAAATTAAAAACAGATAAATTTTATTATACATATGAAGACAGCATTATGATATGAAGCTTCTATTACTGTCCGGTGTAGTAATTACTTTTATTTTTCATTTACCAATTAACATTTAATATCACTGAAACGAAGAAAGGAATCCCATATCAATTCTTGCTAAGACGCATACTATGGAAGGGGTCTAACCTGTGCAACAGCGGTGTACTTTCGTACCTAGAAGTTAAGAGGGGTGGAGGTCTAACTCTACATCTGTTATTGAAGGATTTATGGATGACCGATAGAGATAACTTCTAAATAATTTTATTTGCTTTTATGATACTTTTATGGGACTCGAACCTGTGTACCCATGAAATAAAAAATTCCTACGTAAATTAAATTCTATGAATTATGGATATGGACCGCTGATATTTTGCCAGATGGCTTGACAACCTCAGTTTTTATTATTTTGAGTTGTGATTAGTTAATATCCCACATCATCCAAGGGGTTCATATTGTGACGGCTCAATATTATTATTAATAATTAAATTCAATATAAAGGGGCGTCAAAAATAGTTTTAAAACATATATATTAAGCAATAAAGTTAAATTAATAAACATAAAGTTAATATATTTCAGACATTATCCCAATAACATAGCAAATTAAAGGCAAAATTATTGTTTCTCGTAATAAGTAAATTTATTATAAAAAACTTGTAAAAATATTTAAAATAAAATAAATAATAGAAATACAAGTCAAAAAATATTATAAAATTAAGTTAAATAACGTTTATAAGATAATTAGAAAATTTGTTAAAAATTGTTTAAGTCATGGGAGGTGTTCGTGTATAAAAGAAAATTTTTCTAAGTTGTGGAAGGAGTTCACGTATAGATGAAATTTTCTAAGTTGTTGAAGGAGTTCATGTATTAAAGAAAATTTTCCTAAGTTATGGAAGGTGTTCACGTATAGACGTCTTGTATGGATGAGGTGCCGGAGATACATACCTGCAGTTGTACATATATATGGGGTGGTCGGGAGCCTGACTGCCTGAAGTACTGTAGCACAATGACTAGTCCTATATTAGGGACTTATGATATTAAACTCAATGATACAAAAGCAATACTATAGAAGGTCTCCATGATGAATTTGCATTACAATACTAGGGTCGTGGGTTCGAACCCTATATATGAATGACTTATGAAAGTAAGGTCTATGATTCAAAAGCAATACTATAGGAGGTCTCCATGATGAATTTGCATTACAATAGTAGGGTCGTGGGTTCGAACCCTATATATGAATGACTAATGAAAGTAGGGTCTATGATTCAAAAGCAATACTATAGAAGGTCTCTGTGATTAATATGCATTACAATAGTAGGGTCGTGGGTTCGAATCCTATATATGAATGACTTATGAAAGTAAGGTCTATGATTCAAAAGCAATACTATAGAAGGTCTCTATGATTAATATGCATTACAATAGTAGGGTCATGGGTTCGAATCCTATATATACATGACTTATGAAAGTAAGGTCTATGATACAAAAGCAATATTATAGGAGGTCTCCTTGATGCATAAGCATTGTATGGGGTGGTCGGGTGACTGACTGCTCCTAGTACTGTAGCAAAATGACTAGTCCTTATTAGGGACTTGAAAAGGAATATTATGGTGGCGTGTGTGCTGCTTCACGAGCAATTGGTCCGAGGTAAACTTGGACTCGCTAACCGATGTGTCCTAGACATATCATCTTAGTGCCGGTGGTAAGCGGGTTTGTTGTAGCAATACGGCTTTCCCGTGGACATCGCACACCCATACCGTATGTGGGCGGCGTAGTAGCGCATAGCGAAGCGTCGTCTATATTTCGGATTGGGATGATGAGTGTGTTTGGTAGCACTTTTAAGTGTAACGGGCATACTCAACTTCATGTCTTAGTGCATTAGCGCTATGATACGTGGAGTTTTGTTCATTGACGTCTTAGTAGCGTGCTACTATGATACGTTAGTGATATTTTTTTATATAACAACAATACTAACTTTGTTGCCAAAGTCGATAGGAGTCATGTGGGTGTGTTGTGAGGGTGCGCCGCCCGTATGATAGTTGCATTGATGCTTACTGCTACATGCGGTATTGCATCTTGTGATGGATCTGCGGGTGTGCTGCGCCTGATTCGACGCATTCCTGTTGTTCTGGTCGATGGAGGTATACAATTAACATCTTAGTGTCGGTGGTAAGCGAGTTTGTTGTAGCAATACGGCTTTCCCGTGGACATCGCACACCCATACCGTTTGTGGGCGGCGTAGTAGCGCATAGCGAAGCGTCGTCTATATTTCGGATTGGGATGATGAGTGTGTTTGGTAGCACTTTTAAGTGTAACGGGCATACTCAACTTCATGTCTTAGTGCATTAGCGCTATGATACGTGGAGTTTTGTTCATTGACGTCTTAGTAGCGTGCTACTATGATACGTTAGTGATATTTTTTATATAACAACAATACTAACTTTGTTGCCAAAGTCGATAGGAGTCATGTGGGTGTGTTGTGAGGGTGCGCCGCCCGTATGATAGTTGCATTGATGCTTACTGCTACATGCGGTATTGCGTCTTGTGATGGATCTGCGGGTGTGCTGCGCCTGATTCGACGCATTCCTGTTGTTCTGGTCGATGGAGGTATACAATTAACATCTTAGTGTCGGTGGTAAGCGGGTTTGTTGTAGCAATACGGCTTTCCCGTGGACATCGCACACCCATACCGTTTGTGGGCGGCGTAGTAGCGCATAGCGAAGCGTCGTCTATATTTCGGATTGGGATGATGAGTGTGTTTGGTAGCACTTTTAAGTGTAACGGGCATACTCAACTTCATGTCTTAGTGCATTAGCGCTATGATACGTGGAGTTTTGTTCATTGACGTCTTAGTAGCGTGCTACTATGATACGTTAGTGATATTTTTTTATATAACAACAATACTAACTTTGTTGCCAAAGTCGATAGGAGTCATGTGGGTGTGTTGTGAGGGTGCGCCGCCCGTATGATAGTTGCATTGATGCTTACTGCTACATGCGGTATTGCATCTTGTGATGGATCTGCGGGTGTGCTGCGCCTGATTCGACGCATTCCTGTTGTTCTGGTCGATGGAGGTATACAATTAACATCTTAGTGTCGGTGGTAAGCGGGTTTGTTGTAGCAATACGGCTTTCCCGTGGACATCGCACACCCATACCGTTTGTGGGCGGCGTAGTAGCGCATAGCGAAGCGTCGTCTATCTTTCGGATGGGGATGATGAGTGTGTTTGGTAGCACTTTTAAGTGTAACGGGCATACTCAACTTCATGTCTTAGTGCATTAGCGCTATGATACGTGGAGTTTTGTTCATTGACGTCTTAGTAGCGTGCTACTATGATACGTTAGTGATATTTTTTATATAACAACATTACTAACTTTGTTGCCAAAGTCGATAGGAGTCATGTGGGTGTGTTGTGAGGGTGCGCCGCCCGTATGATAGTTGCATTGATGCTTACTGCTACATGCGGTATTGCGTCTTGTGATGGATCTGCGGGTGTGCTGCGCCTGATTCGACGCATTCCTGTTGTTCTGGTCGATGGAGGTATACAATTAACATCTTAGTGTCGGTGGTAAGCGGGTTTGTTGTAGCAATACGGCTTTCCCGTGGACATCGCACACCCATACCGCATGTGGGCGGCGTAGTAGCGCATAGCGAAGCGTCGTCTATATTTCGGATTGGGATGATGAGTGTGTTTGGTAGCACTTTTAAGTGTAACGGGCATACTCAACTTCATGTCTTAGTGCATTAGCGCTATGATACGTGGAGTTTTGTTCATTGACGTCTTAGTAGCGTGCTACTATGATACGTTAGTGATATTTTTTTATATAACAACAATACTAACTTTGTTGCCAAAGTCGATAGGAGTCATGTGGGTGTGTTGTGAGGGTGCGCCGCCCGTATGATAGTTGCATTGATGCTTACTGCTACATGCGGTATTGCGTCTTGTGATGGATCTGCGGGTGTGCTGCGCCTGATTCGACGCATTCCTGTTGTTCTGGTCGATGGAGGTATACAATTAACATCTTAGTGTCGGTGGTAAGCGGGTTTGTTGTAGCAATACGGCTTTCCCGTGGACATCGCACACCCATACCGTTTGTGGGCGGCGTAGTAGCGCATAGCGAAGCGTCGTCTATATTTCGTATTGGGATGATGAGTGTGTTTGGTAGCACTTTTAAGTGTAACGGGCATACTCAACTTCATGTCTTAGTGCATTAGCGCTATGATACGTGGAGTTTTGTTCATTGACGTCTTAGTAGCGTGCTACTATGATACGTTAGTGATATTTTTTATATAACAACAATACTAACTTTGTTGCCAAAGTCGATAGGAGTCATGTGGGTGTGTTGTGAGGGTGCGCCGCCCGTATGATAGTTGCATTGATGCTTACTGCTACATGCGGTATTGCGTCTTGTGATGGATCTGCGGGTGTGCTGCGCCTGATTCGACGCATTCCTGTTGTTCTGGTCGATGGAGGTATACAATTAACATCTTAGTGTCGGTGGTAAGCGGGTTTGTTGTAGCAATACGGCTTTCCCGTGGACATCGCACACCCATACCGTTTGTGGGCGGCGTAGTAGCGCATAGCGAAGCGTCGTCTATATTTTGGATTGGGATGATGAGTGTGTTTGCTAAGGGATGCATACAGAAGAGCATTAAATAAGAAAAAGGGCAAAAGTGGACAGGCAGCTAAGAAAATTAAGAAATGGAAGTAAGAGGAAGAAATGTCGTTTGTTGCTTCTTTTTTTGCTGAAAATAGACCTTTAGAGTCTGTTGAGCTGACAAGTGACTATGAAGAGTCTCAGAACAAAGATGCAGAAACTGAAATCCAGAACCCTAACTCAATCAATGAGATTAACAATGCTGATGCTGTGGATGTGACTGCTCCTCACTATATTATACGAAACTGAAATTCGAAACGAAGATAACACTATTATCCACAATAAATCCACACAACCAAAATCACAACACAGTGAAGCAAAAAAGGCAAAGGGAATAAAAAGCGCTAAAAACCTACCATTATCAGCATCCACTGTATTGATGTCTAGATTATTAGACTAACAAGAAAGTATTCCACAACAACGTGAACACGATGAACTAGATCGTTTCTTTTTGAATATATCAGAAATATTAAAAAAGTTTTCACCTTACCTACAAGCAATAGCAAAACATAGAATATTCAGTTTAGTTTCCGAAATGGAGTTACAGCAGCTCGCACCACCTAGTTTTATAAAACTTCACCTCAATATGCAAATACTCCATCTCCAGCATCGACTTCTTCATGTGTTCAAGCAAGAGACACACCTATGCCTACGACTCCTGAGACTTAGGATACGTCTATGACTTACGATTAGAATCAGTCTGGAAATGTTTTTGAATAGGTTTAGGTACATACAATATAAGTACACATTCTGAATATTTGAATTTAAATAAAAGTTTGATTTAAAATACATTGAACAAATTGTATTACTTACCGCAAACACACAGCAAGATTTTCTTTAGATGACTGACATTCTCTAAAGTTTGTGTTTTTTCTGCCAATATAATTTTAATTTTTTTTCAGCAAGACATTAAATTGGAATGTAGACATTCGGAAATACTGAAAAAACTTTTCTTCATCCTCAACTAAGTGTCTGAATAATGTCAAATACTCTCCTTCGGTTTTTCGTTCTTTTATAGAATCGTGAATCCAGTAGCGCCGAGTGTAGTGTAGTGTGTTAGTATGCTGCCTCTTGATATATTTAAAGAAATCAATGAAGAATAAATATCAGTAGAGTGTGTGGTAGAATTACTTTTCTTTTTAGTATCAGGACATTTTATGTACATATATTGTAGTACTGATTGGGATCCGTCAGAGTAGGTTAAACAGTGTCGTACACATTAATCGAAGAGCACACATATAAGCATTTTACAAATCCATTGAGTTATTTCTACCTATAGTTAGGGCGGCCGTGAACGATAAAGGGTGTATAATTATCCGCTAATATTCGCCATTTATCCCCGAAGCTCTTCTGATAACACAATCGTCACTTTGAATGTAAGCACTTTAAATTATATATGATGCAAGCAATATTTATAAATTATATATATATATATATATATATATATATATATATATATGTTATAGATGGCGTTAAGAGTAATTAAAACAAATAAAAACAAATATATTTTGTTATATACTATGAATACGACAACTTTAATTATCATTCATTGTACTAATGAATTTTATACTTTTTTTTTACAAATCGACATTAAATATAAAAGAGGGGAATAAAGAACTGTGCTTTTATATTCTGATACTTGATGAATGAATTACTTGCTGCAGCATAGCATTAAACAATTATACTTGTACTTTATGCAAAGCCAGGCTTTAATGAAAGTGTATTTGTAACACTGCCAATTTTATTGTAATTTACTTTAGAAATTGTTTGCAGCACGACAGTTATTTTAATAATTATACGTATAAACAACTTGCCTTAATTTTAAAATAAAATTCCTTAGTGCTGGTATATATACCATTATTTATTTATACTTATAACAAATTAATTTAATAAAACATTTACTTCTAAAATATTCTCCAGTAACAGTTTTTCAGAATTTATAAGAGCAGACGAAGATTATATGAACTTTACCATGAAAGATCATATAATCATTCCAATAATTTTAGAGAATATGTCAACCCCGCGGAGATTAAATAAAAAACGTTAAGTTATTGATATTTAATAATATACTAAATTTCTCCACTACGTCGATAAAGAAAATACACTTCGATTATTACTTATTATTCAATCACTGTAAGGGTAGTGTTTCCAAAAAGTCTCGTTTGAGTTGTGTAATGCTGCGGCCACACATAACGAGCAACGTCAATGCCCATAAACGCAACAATTATTGCCTTAAATAACGCGATAAAATGAGTCTACACTTGAACGGTCAACGTCGTTTCCCGTTGAACCGCATTAAATTTGCCGTTGAAAACGGCGTTAAATTTGCCTTTGTTAAATGTTTCGACCGGGGAAGGACCACGCTCTCACAGAATACCAGCGTAAAATTGTAGCTTAATGCTGCTATGTTTCTATAATATACAAAAATAAACAAATATAATATATAGTTAATAGTTTATAAAATAAAAAAATAAGCAAAGAAAAAAGAATACAAAGAAAAAGAAGATGGTGGATGCTACAAATGAAGGTACACTGTAAATCTATTATTGCTTTTATTTTTTTCCCTCACCCAAATTGCACTAGAAAGATGTCCAATGGTTTAAGCTAAATAATAAGACAAACGTAAATATATTTTAATGAAATAATAACTAATAAGCCAATCATAAATACTGACTGGTCAAGTGCAAATTAGATACACATACCCATGGTTTGGTATTATATCTATGATTTCGTACCACTGTTACACTATGAATTTTGACCTGCAAAAATTTCATTTCATACCGTAAATTAAAGTATACTTTTGAAGTAATTTTTTTTAAATTCAATCTGGAAAAGCTTTTTCATTACTCCACTCCATTGCAGTCATACGTGCAACCCCGAGGCACTCACCGTGCACAATTAGACAAACGTAGCGTGGCCGCTTCAACGCGATAATTCGCGCGTTAATCCTTTGATGTACCGCCACTCGAGTTATCGGCGAACGGGAAACGGCATTGTTAATGCCGTTGAAAATTATCGCGATAATTCGTGGCCACACCTAGATTCAACGTGATAATTAACGGCATTTCTCCTTAGTGCGGCCGGGCCATAAGAAAGAATGGAATAGATTATTCTATTCAATATAGATTACAAGAATACTTTTTCATCATCATCATCATTGCAGCCCTTAAACAAGTCTACTGAATATAGGTCTACCGCAAGGAAGGTCACAACGCACGGTTATAAGTCACCTGCATCCATCGACTTCTTGCATGTCTTACCAGGTCGACACTCAATCCAGTAGGGGGTCGCCCTACGCTTCGCCTACTTGTATGAGGCTACCACTCGAGAACTTCTTCCCCATCGTTAGTCTGTTTTCGAGCTATATGGCTAGCCTATTGCCGCCTGCCGCCAAGCGTTTCGACTGTGGCAAACATTCACTCATGATAAGAGTTACGAAGAGATAAGAATACTTGTAGAAAGTTGTTTATGTATTACCCCGCAGGACGTTAAGCACCTTGTTGTATGGGTGCTGTTGAGCGTCCGGGATGTTGAGAATTAAAAAAGTTTGAATTAACGTGATGAATTCTGTAAACTTAGTTTTATCCAACGTGTAGTATTTGAAAAAATTTAAGAAATACGCAATATAGACTTAGTAATTGAATTTGCGAATGGTAGGCCAGCAACCTGGAGAGCAAGGAAACTTTTAGTTCGTAAATTACTTTAAGTCAGTGCTTGACTAATATCTCACGTGATGGTAAGTAATAATCCAGCCGAAGATAGTAAAGCTTATACCATTCCTTTGCTTTAAGCATGATATTTATTGAAACACGCTAGTAGTTGTGTCAAGACTGACGTTTATTTTTAAAAAAGATACAAGTCACTCTATATTACCACAGAGTAAACATGGCTATTGCCATATCACACCTAATAGAGCTAGTATCACTATTTATTAATCTGTGCTAGTAGTACACATTATTTTGATAATCTATAACACCTCCACTTATCAAAATAATGGGAACATGGTATAAATTATTTATACAGACTTGTTTATTATATTAACCTAAGTAGGTACACAACTCTATCTAATATTTAATATACATCAATAAAAATAAGTAAACATCAAACAATGTTTTGTATGCCTAATTGTTTAACAAATTGGTTGTGTTTATTACTACTTAAACCTTTGGTTAAAAGGTCTGCTGGCATTTCAGAAGTTGACAGATAAACTATTTTAACAATATTATCAGCAACAGCCTCTCTAACAAAATGGTGACGAATATCAATATGTTTTGTTCTCCTATGGAACAAAGGGTTCTCTGTCAATTTTTGAGCACCTTGATTGTCATTGTACAGGATAATTGTATAATTACAGCCAAGAATTTCGTACATTAAGCTTTTTAAATAAATTGCCTCCTTACAGGCCTCTGATATTGCCATGTACTCACTTTCTGTGCTTGACAGTGCTACAGTTTGCTGTTTTTTGCACTCATATGATATTACAGCTCCAGAAAATTTAAAACAGAAACCTGTATAAGACTTTCTATCAATATTATTAGAGCCCCAGTCAGCATCAACAAAGCCTTCCAAATTTTTATTATCTTTAGTATACATTAAACCATATGATTTAGTTTTCTTTAAGTATTTTAATATTCGCTTTGCATGCCTCCAATGGACTGCTGCAAAACAATTATTAAATTGGCTTAAATAACTGATACTAAAACTAATATCTGGCCGTGTTAGGATAGATAGATACATTAAGCTTCCAATTAACTGCTGATAAGGATATTGTGAACTAACGTTACCGGACTTATCTAACTTCAAGTTAATTTCAATTGGGGTATCCACACCATTGCAATCTAACATATCAAATTTTTTAAGAATATTATCAACAAATTGCTCTTGATCCAATGATATGCTGCCATCTTTATACATCCTAACCCTCATACCCAAACAATTTTTTACTTGCCCTAAATCTTTAATTTTGAAATTTAACATTAAATCTTTTTTTAATTTATCTGTCATAGTACTATTATTTGAAAATATGAAAAAATCATCGACAAACACAGTTACAAAAATCTGCTCCTTGTTTCTCTTTTTACTATACAAACATGGTTCTAATTTTGACTTTACATAACCTAATGCTAGTAAACAATCATTAAGTCGTTGATTCCAGGCTCTGGCAGATTGTTTCAACCCATATATAGCACGTTTCAACTTCAAAACAGTATTACTTTTACATTTTAAGTTAGGAGGAACTTGCATGTACACATTTTCAGTTAGACAGCCATTTAAGAATGCAGTTGTTACATCCAGATGGGTGACTTTGAAATTTAATTTAACACTTATTGCAAATAACAACCTCAGAGTTGAGTATCTAAGAACAGGAGAGTAGGTATCACTATAGTCTACACCCTCTGTTTGGGTAAAGCCCTTTGCAACTAAACGAGCTCTGAATCGCACTTTGTTGTCACTTTCATGTTTCACTTTAAACACCCACCTGCACTGAACCACTCTATCTGCCTCCTTTTTATCCACCAGTTCCCAAGCCTGGTTTTCTTCAAAAGCTTTGAGTTCCTGCTCCATTGCTTGTTTCCACATTTCTCTATCTGGCCCTTTCATCGCCTCCTCATATGTTAAATCATCATTCCAAGATTTCTGCTTGTCAGCTATGCTAAGATTTGAGGAACCATACCTCTCTACTGGTTTTCTTGTACGTCTGCATGGTAACTCTTCTGCACTTAATTCACAAACTTCTTCCTCACCTAACGTGTGGTATGAGTCTTCTGATGGTAAGGACAAACTGGAAGACTCCGGAACATAGGTGAGATCATCCAAGTCTGAAGCACTACTACTTTCCTCTTGTATTTCTTCCTCCACTAATTGAGAATCCTGTATATCAGTCTTATATTCCTGCACTATTATCTGAGCATTATCTGGGGTTTCTTCTATTTCCATAATAGTCACATCCCGGCTCATAGTAACTTGTTTAGTTTCTAAGTTGTATAATCTGTACCCTTTTACATTGTCTGGGTAACCAAGTAAGATATACTTGACAGCCTTTTTGTCCCATTTAAGTCTCTTATTCTTTGGTATATGTACCATTACAGGACTACCAAACACTCTGACGTGACTCAAATCAGGTTTTCTGCATGTCCATTTCTCAAATGGTGTAATATCTCCTAGACCTGAGGCCGGCGTCCTATTTTTAAGGTAAACTGCCGAGTTCACTGCCTCTGCCCAAAATTTTTTTTCTAATTTAGCCTCAAAGAGTAAGCATTTAGCACGTTCAACTATTGTCCTGTTGAAGCGCTCACAGAGGCCATTTTGCTCCGGGGTGTACGGGTTAGTCTTTTGATGAACTATCCCTTGAGTTTTCAAATAATCTTCCATCTCTTTGGAACAAAATTCTCCTCCATTATCTGTTCTGAGCACTTTAATTTTATTTCCCGTTTGGTTCTCCACCAAACTTTGGTATTGCTTAAAGTACTTCAATGCTTGATTCTTTTCTCTTAAAAAATATACAAACGACATTCGACTGGCGTCATCAACAAAGAGAAGAAAATATCTAGCCCCGCCAAGAGATTTCGACTCCATAGGCCCACATAAATCTGAGTGCACCACCTCTAACAGGAATTCACTCCTATGATTGGCTGATGGGAAAGGCAAGCGAGACTGCTTACCCTCACAACACACAACGCAGTTGGATTTCTGGATGTTTGCTTTATCTTTATAGGATACACCCTCCACTGCACCATTCTTCATTTTCTCTAAGTCACTACTGTTGATGTGCCCGAGTCGCCTATGCCACAGTCTTGCTTCTGATGTATGTACTGCCGAAGCTGCTAACCCCACTGACTTCACTGTGTTTAGTTTGTACACTCCATTATTTAAACTTGCTACTCCAATCAGCTTATTCTGCTTATTGCGGATATTACAACAATTCTTTTCAAATGAAACTGTATTTCCATTTGCTATAAGCTGGCTAACAGATAGGAGGTTAGTTGTGAGGTTGGGTATATACAACACATTTTTCACATGAATGTCAAACTGAGCTTTGTTTACACATGTAGTTAATAGTGTATCGCCGGCACACATAACTGGCATAGATGTTTTATTCGCCACAACTATTTCATTTATCTCGTGTTTCCGCATATCCCGTAAACTGTCACGGTTCGCCGTCATATGGACACTGGCACCAGAGTCAATATACCAATCTTCAGTACTAAATTCTCCATTAAGGAATGCTACACTAAAAGCACCTGCTTCCTTAAGTTTCAATTCAGGACATTGGTTTTTATAGTGTCCAATTTTCTTGCATTTATAACACTTTATTTGTTTACTTCCTGATGACATTTTTTTTGACTTTGACGTTGACGTTTGTCTTTGCTTGGAATGAACAGTGCTGCCACCTTTGGTTCGACTATTCGTCCAAAACGCTGTTTCCGGTCCACTGTTGCCAACATCACAAGACATATCGAGAAGCTTCGTTTTGATGACGTCTGCACTAATGGCCAAACCGGAGTGCTCGATCGCCATTATCATTGGCTCGAACTTTTCTGGAAGCCCGGCCAAAAGCAATGATGCAATCCACTCTTCATTGATTTCAAACCCTGTTCCCTTTAAACGCTGTGCCGTTTCAACCACTTGAGACACGTAGCTGGTCATGGATTCACTATTTTCTAAGCGGATGGATATCAATGTTCGCAGTAGACTGATTTTCCTAGTGAATCCGGTGTCATCGAATAGCTGCCGTAACTTGTTCCACAACGCGTTTACAGTTATCTCCGTCTTAATATGAGCGTACAATGAAGGGTCGATGGTCATAACAAGCTTTGCTTTAGCCTTCACTTGCTCACTGTCACTCAAATCCGGTGAAATATTGTCCAAATCAACGCCTTCTAACACCATTAAGTTTTTTACGGCAAACGCCCAGTCATCATAATTTTCGCGTCCTTTCAACTTTGGTACACTTAATAAATAACTGGATGACGACATGATTTCCAAAAGAAAAATAGGTTAAAACTACTTTAATAACACTTATTGACTTTGAAAATACGGGACTGGGCCCATAACCTATTGAAACACGCTAGTAGTTGTGTCAAGACTGACGTTTATTTTTTAAAAAAGATACAAGTCACTCTATATTACCACAGAGTAAACATGGCTATTGCCATATCACACCTAATAGAGCTAGTATCACTATTTATTAATCTGTGCTAGTAGTACACATTATTTTGATAATCTATAACAATATTGGCATTATATTATATTAGTACATTATGCTGGCCCTCTGTAATTTTTAGACCGGAACACAAAACTGCTCTTTAGCTTAAGAATAGGAATAGGAAGAATGAAAATCGCAGGGGTTACAGGTGCAGGTAATAGGGGGTGGTTGTGGGATGTTACCGATGTCTTCTATATTCATGGATTGTACCTCCATATCCCTGTTCTCACTTTGTTGTCTCTGTCTCCATACAGCTCTGGAATCCCTCAGCCAGCAAGGACTGCATACTCGTTCTAAACGATCCACATGAAAAAGTATTTTTTATCAACTAACAGATTGAACTATAGTTTTACAGTGTCTACTCTAAATATTAATAATATTTATTATTGTTCTATTTATTTCAATCTTTCTAACACTAAATATTTTTAATGTCTTTTAACTCTTGAGTATGTGGATGAGGTCGCAGCATAACTATCAAAAATATGCTGATAAAAAAAACAAACGGAACTAAAAGGGAATGTGCAAAGGCTTGTGCTAGCATAAAACAACTGGAGTTTATGAGAAAATAATGTTGCAGCAAAGTAATAACGATCAATAAAGGCAAAAGAGTGTTTTAATAAGTTCTCCAAGCCAATAGAATTATTTAATAAAAACCTTCGAATAAAAATCAAATCGAAGCGATTAAAAAAGTTTAGTCCAAAGTAATCAAAACATTTAATATCAGTTAATAAGTGATATGATATATTACATATACTCCATAATGTGCTTATTTCCGATTTTAAGACGATGTCACAAATTTGAAATAACGTTTTTCTCTTTTCTTTCCTTTAAAAGTAATTCGCTTTTATATAAATCAACCAGTCCACTGCTGACCACAGGCTTCTACTCATAGTAAGTGTGATGTGATCGCCCAGATTGACAAACGGATGTACGTATACAGTACATCAGGTACTCTCTCGATTGGTGGGTGGGTTTGGCATCATTGGCGTTGCTCCCTGTTGCCGGTCTGCATAGTTTACTTCATTTACTTCTTTCGAATAAAATAAAATTGAACAAAACGTGAAGACGCATAAGACTGTGTCAGTTAAACACTTGAATCTCTTTTTTTTTCGAGAGTGATGTGCCAATGACAAATATCACCTTTATTTATTTATGAACAATAACGTAACTTTATGTCAATCATTACAATTTTAACACACGTATTAAATAATGTCGCGGATATATTTATTCTTACTCTTACTTTTTACTTGATGAATACCTGTAGAAATATTTTTTGTGATAGAATATTTTTTTATAAAAGTCTCCTAGTCCTCTTGTCTATGATACTCAGTCCAAATCTTAGTCGAAGCCTATAGCATAAGCGATTCACCGGATATCGTTTACTTCAGGATGAGACGAAATGCCTCTGTGTATTCGTATGTATTTCGTATGGTGAGTGTAGAGAACCGGAGACCCTTTTTACTGGAAATGAGGCATTCCATCTCAGTCCTCACGGGTGACAACGCATCTGCATTTTGATTTGTAATGGAAGATAGATGTAGATGTCTATGGGCCGCAGCAACCACTTACCATCAGGTGGACTGTGTACTCGTTTGTCAGCCTATTCTATAAAAAAAATTCTCTTGTTTCAACTAATCAGAACAATATAAGTGTAATTGCACGTGAGCGAAACATGATACAGCATTGTCTTCGTCTATTGATCGCTTCAGCCTCGATGTCAGTAAGAAGGTGAAACTTGTTCCATTTAATAACACATTAACAAATCCGAACGTGGATATGATGAAATGCTTAGTGGTATGTTTTAATGACTAAATGTTAATAAAATCAATCGTTACATAATTTAAGTTATAAATATATTGGAATTATATATACTTCTATAAATTTGTAAGATAAGTACAACTTTACTAAAAGGAAACACGCGAACTTCTTCTTCAATTTTCAAATTTATCTATCTTGTGCAAATCAAGTTCACAATGTTGAATGATTCCTGGTAAAGCTCACCTAAAAAGCCAAAAGTAAATCCCGCAATTAGACAAAAATTGCGTGGAAGTGAGAATGTATTTTCAATTCACTTTCACTGTCCTTTCACATATATTTTTTCATATATATATCACGTAGATTTTGAAGAAGTACCAATTGCTTTGTGATATTGGAGTAAGAGAATCTATATTCTCATTTTTTCGTTGTGTGACGGTATAACCATTTCATTTACATCAGAAAAAATACCCGGACCGGCGACGGACAGCTGCATAAAACGTGAAAAGTCTGGTTCTGCGATCATCATCCCCTTCACTAGGCGATCAGGCAGATCAGGCGAGGCGGTCAGGGGAAATCTTCTTACAATGGAACAGGCCCATGTACAGTGGTGGTCCCTTACGGGCTGGTGAAGAAGAAGTAGATTCTCCAATTAATAATTAAACTTTGTCTGGAATAGAATCAATTTAAAGCAATAAATTATGCGCAATAAGATACCGTAACAAATTCCTAATTAGTAATGTCTTACAAACTGGAATTCATAATACTAATTAAGTGTTTATTCCACAAGGGAATGAAATCTAAGCTGCAGTAATAACTCAAGGGCAATCTAATTTTCAGTATTCCTGTCTCTCAAGATTAATGCCAAGATTATTCATAGAGGCTTGGCAGTTCAAAAATTGAACACGAGTAACTTGAGCTTTGATCCCGCTGACACTTGACTTGAAATTACCAAAACAGTCGAAACTCCGAGTCAAAAGCTAGTTACGTCGATAATTTATTTGTGATAGTTATTTTTTCACGTAGTGGAGTAATTTAGTACGGTACAAAAAAACAAAAACGTCACGTTTTATTGTAACGTTTCACCTCCGGGATTGCATTAGTATACTATAATTATTTAACCTATTTTTGTAAGATATGAAATAAAAGAAGAATAATATGTCGTAAAGAAGTTTCATTTCGTACGTGTGTACACATTTACAGGATCTATTTTTGTAATATTTAACTGCAAGCAGAATACTTTCTATTCACCCCAACAGTACGTTACCCTGAATGTACAATTTAAATAACAATGTTCGTTGAGGCAATGTGCTCCAAAAAATATTTATTTTCAGCACTTGTTTTAGTTGGCTTTCTTTTGAGCGAAACTGTATTATTAGAGCCTATGACCCCTCAAACAGTTTTAACTGTACGACGCTGCAAAACGCTAGAAATTGATTTTTAAAACTTCATGTTCGTGGTTATGAACCAGACTGCATGTGTTAAATAGAAACATTGTTTTGCTTCGTTATTTTGCAGACGTTTTTTATACTGTTAAAATAACTTTTATTTTTATTTGATTTTTTTATAGGATGGGGTGACAAACGAGCACACAGTCCACCTGATGGTAAGTGGTTTTTGCAGCCCATAGACATTTACATCTATCCTCGATTGCGAATCAAAATCTGGATGCGTTGTCACCCGTGAGGACTAAGATTGAATGCCTCGTTTCCAGTAAAAAGTTCCAAAAAAAATACGAAACACAGCATCATTAAGCTACATTTTCACGCTGGTATTCTGTGAGAGCGTGGTCCGGTTAAACTAAAGACGTACGGTACTCGCGTACGGTGTTGGGATGAGGAGGGGGGAGGTGAGGGGTCTGGGAAGCCCCCCCCTACCCCTCCCCTGTTGCTGAAAGTTTATGAGTTATATTTTTTTTGTAAAATTATAACCTCACTTTTTTATACAGGAATATTGACACAAAGTTACTTATGCAACGGCCGTACGGTGTAGGGAGAGTGAGAGGGGAGGGGGGATCATGGGAAGCTCGTACACTTCCCTCGTTGCGAAAATGTATAGTTTATGAGTAATTATTTTTTTTGTAAAATCATAACCTCACTTTTTTATACAGGAATATTGACGCAAAGTTACTTCTGCAACGGCTTCGGCACTGCGGGAAATGCAGCCATCCGCCCTTGCGTAGCAAATCACAGGCACCCATGCTCGCCTCCGCAGCTTCGACTTATTGATCGCCTTAGGCGACCAGGCTCAGCCGCTATGGCTCACTTAGGTGCCTGCGATTACTACATCGGGCGGGGGCTGCTCTCCTTCCGTACCTATGGCTTTATTAAAACATCTAGGGGTAGGGCAGACAAGACTACGTGGAGTCGGGGTGTGCTAATTTGGTTTTAGAACCGATTCGATCAATCTTATCTATAAAGTCTGGTTGCCCTAAACTCTGCTATGATAGTGTTACGCTCCCAAGTCGACGGCACTAGCGCCATCTAGTCTCGAACCGAAGAACTAAACTTCTTGAAGTTGAAACTCGAACTCTCGGTACCTTGCGCGTGTTTACTTGAATATTCTGGATATTTCGGTGCTAATTTATATTTATAGGCGCTGCAAGATTCGATCGAGGAACTATTGAATTTGGCGAGACAAGCGAAGCTTCGAAGCGGAATAAAGTGAATCAGTGTGATTAATTATTGGTGTTTTAAGTTTTAATTTGTGTAAAGAAAATTAAAGTTTTAATTAAGGTAAATCTATCGGCAATTTTTATTGTCACGAACTTCAAGCTCGCAACAATAATGATAAATGAAATAATGTAATGTGAATTGTTTTAATTTTGTTTTCTGAAAAACCTCTTGACTGATCTACACTGCGACTCAATTTGTTGTATATAGGTCCCGTCTCCAGCCACAAATGGATTGTCTGGGTCCGAGTGATAAACTTTTTTATAAGCTTATCTGTGTTAAAAAAACAAATTGACATGTTTGCGTTTCGTTATTGCAATTTTTAGTGAATAATGATTTCTTAAATTTACGCGAACACTACACATTGAATAAAACTACTATTTACGGATTTTATCGCGTTTAATTACTTTAATTTATTTTTATTATTATCCCGACGTTTCGGGTGCTTTACAGTACCATGTCCCCCCGTGACCATGGGTACTGTAAAGCACCCGAAATGTCGGGATAATAATAAAAATAAATTAAAGTAATTAAACGCGATAAAATCCGTAAATAGTAGTTTTATTCAATTTTTAGCGAAATTTATTTTTATCGTAATTAATTCAAAAGGCATTTCCGAAATTCAAAAACAGTGTAAATGGTTCAAGCTTAACCCTGGCAATCCTCCTTAATTGTAAACAAAATTAAAAAAATAAGTACCGGACATCTACTTCATAATACGAGAACAAATTGACATTTTTGCGTTTCGTTATTACACAATTTTTAGTGATATTTGTTTTTATCGTAATTAATTCAAAACGCATTTCCAACATCTAAAAACAGTGTAATAGGTTCAAGCTTAACCCTAACAAGCTTGCTAGACTAAAAACATTACCAAAATCAAGTACCGGATGTCTATAGCCAACCCCGTGGTCCTTCTCCGGTCGAGCCGACCTATTCATGCTACAACAAGTTGACGTTAACGCAATATTACTTAATTTAGTGTTACATATGCTTTCTTCTTCTTTCATTATAATAATCATCAATATTACAGTCTATCACAACTCTACAGCTAAACAAACGCCTCCTATCAGGAAATGCCAGAAAGCACGGTACTGAGCCACCTGCACCTATCAACCTTTTGTATGTCTTACCAGACCGTCACTCCATAATAGTAACGGCGCTTAACGGTTCGAGGCTGGCACTTGATACCCTTTCTTCCTCATCAGTTGTCAGTTCTTGAAGCGATATATCAGTTGCATGGTCACTTTAGCTTAACGATCCATAGGGCTCTCTTCTTCTATAGAATAATTAATTAATTTTAGTTTCCGTTAAGAGGATAGCTGCCCTGCGTTTGGTTCATACAAATGTAATCTTCTGTTTTATTAATGGTTGGTGTCATTTGACCAAAAATTATAATACTGTATCAATCACACCCATGTTCTTATATTTTGTTTGTTTCCATAAATTAATTATTAAAGAAAATTTGAGCCGTTTATATTTTTAGGGTTCCGTAGAAACTAGGAACAACTAGGAACCCTTATAGTTTCGCCATGTCTGTCTGTCCGTCTGCCCGTCCCCGCTTAATCTCTGTGACCGTTAGCACTAGAAAGCTGAAATTTGGCACCAATATGTGTATCAATCACGCGACAACGTGGTAATATAAAAATTGGAAAAAAATGTTTTATTAGGCTAGCCCCCCTATATGTAAAGTGGGAAGTGATTTTTTTTCATTTCAACCCTAACGTGTGATATATTGTTGGAAAGGTATTTAAAAATGAATAGGGGTTTACTAAGATCATTTTTGATAATGTCAATAATTTCGGAAATAATCGCTCCAAAAGTAAAAAACAATGCGTCCCCCCACCTCTAACTTTTGAACCATAAGTTTAGAAAATATGAAAAAAATCTGAAAAGTAGAACTTTATAAGGACTTTCTAGGAAAATCATTTTGAACTTGGATGGAAACAACAGTACCCACTACCGGGAGCATTTGCAGGAGCGCGGAGCGCTGCTGGAGCGCGAACATAATGGATACCCACCTTTAAACTCATAAGTGGGAACACTTATTGTGACGGACGGGAAACTACGGAACCCTACACGGAGTGTGGCCCGACACGCTCTCGGCTGGTTTTTTATATCATTTAGATATCAAGCAAATACATTAAATAGAATAAGAAAAAAAAACAATGAATTATAGGGCCAAAACCATATTAAGTTGTGGTTAAAAAAATCTACCAGTCCAGTCTTTAAGAAGGAAACAGAAGCACACGGGTATAATGACTTTCTCAATTTGTGATAGGTATGTTCAGTCACGAACGGCAGTTGTCTTTCTCGGTCGCCTAGCTCTGTTGTTTAGGCAAATATCTTCATCGTCATTTCAGTTCATCACAAATCCTTGGCTATATAAGAGCCACATCCAAGAGATGCTGCAATATAATGACCGCAACCAACCTCCATACAACGACTTCGTGCATCTATCATCATGTCGCCAATCTATCGTCCTACTCTTCGCTTGCCGCTACGAGGCTGCCACTCGAGAACCTTTCTTCGGTTCAGACCCAGCATGACAGCAATAGTTGTAAATATATAGATGTGTTTAAAAATACTTTCTTAAAATTTCCTGTAGCTTAGATATCCTACTAAATATCTTATGTTTGCTGCATAGTGGCGGAGAGACAATCACCCCATCCTGTCTCTTGTGTGTCATTAGAGATCTATAAGTCTTTGTATGACGGCTTCCGATTGGTTATAGTAAACTTATCGCCAAACGTAATATATCCAAACCGGCGACAGGCAGCAGCGTTTAAGACATTGGCGTCTGGTACTGCGATTAACAAATTTTCCAAGCGAGGCACATTCAAAGGCAAAAATCTTCAATAAATAAAAAAATACAATGTGTGATAAGAAAAATATCTTGAATTAATAAGAATGTATTTATGTTCTTATTACAACTGAAAAAAAAGAAAGTGATATAAATCATATAAAATACGTATTGTATACTTATTTTTTAAATTAATTTCTCTTTTCTTGCGCTTTACTTCAATAAAGGCGACTATTTCTTTCAGTATTTTGCCTCCTCAGAATATTTTGAATAAGGAATTGGTTTCATGGAGGCTTGGAAACTCAAAGTTTGAACACGTACTTAGGTGCCAGTAAAACCATATTATTATATGAAATTAGCAAAGCATTTGAAACGTTGTGAGCATAAAACATAAAAATAAGTAAATCCGTAAACTTATTAGCATTATTTTAATTCAATGTGCAGTGTTCGTGTACCTAAAGTAATAATGATTCCTTCATCCTACCGACTAATTAAAATGTGACTTCAAACAATCAGTGTCATTATGTAAATTAAAGCAATCATAATAATTAAGCCGATCTATTCGGATTCTGTAATACATCAACGGCGTAGTTAAAGATAAGTAGCGTAACGTTACACGACGCAGGCTCTGTCATTCGTTATACACTATACATTGAATAAAACTACTTTTTCGGATTTTATCGCGTTTTATTTATTTTATTTTTAATACCCGACGTTTCAGGTATGAGAGTAACAGAATAGAGAGTGCACCTGTGCTTGTATGTATGCACATTTGTGATGTTTCCATTGATACTGGCCGCGATGACTGAAATTCGGCCTAAAGGTCTTTAGAACATTATTAAAATTGTATGTTGAAGGTGGATACTGGAGACTGTTGTATTTTTTTAAAATATATTTACCTTAGTAAACAAACGGGACTGAGATTATTTAGGAATACTAAATTCACCAATACCAATAACAATTGCATTACAAAAAATAAATAATATTATATTACCATTCCAAAATAACGTGCGATCCATGCAGTCGATTTATAAATTTAAAGTGCTGGGTAACATGTTCCATCGTTGGTCCACGGGTCTAACATTTAAAATGAGCTTAGTAAAAATTGCCTGATGATCTTAACTTTACATATAGTTGATGTGAAGCATCAACTTTCCGGGAAGTCTGCGGTTTGTGATCATATCCTAGACGGCCCCAACCATTACATCAGATTTGATAGGCTACAAACCCTCACGAAAGAACACCGATTCTTACCAAGGATGATACGTGAGGCCAATGAAATTAAAAAAAAACATCCTAATTTCAATAGAGAAGGAGGCTGGGTATTACCTGCTACTACCTGCTTGGGACCCTATAATCAATAAAATTAAAACTAAACCCAAGCATACCACTGCAAGACCTCAGGACATAATCAGTTTATTTAGCATAGATCGGGCCATAAACAATAACTTAAACAGCTGAAGGTACTCCGAGTTTGACAATGACATCTGGACGTCAGTCACCTCAGTCCCCCGTGACCATTGGTGCTGGAAAGCACCCGAAACGTTGGGAATTAAAAATAAAAATAATTAAAAGTAAACTAAAACGCGATAAAATCCATAAAAGTAGTTTTAATCAAGATCTTAACTTTGACAATCGCATCTAAAACAGGGGTACAGGCTTTATGGATAGTCATCCTCACCAAACTTTGCAGGTGAGCTGGCCACAATTTTTGCTTGTGACGGTTAGCCAATTACTAAATATTGTGTAATAATTCACCGCTAAGCTACCTGACTATAGTGAGGCTCTTAATATTTAAATTTTGACGACTCCGTGGCACAGTGGCTGCGCTGGGGGTCGCGGTTTCGGATCCCGCACGCAACAAGTATTTGTATGGCCTACAAGTAGTTGTTCCGGGTCTGGATGTTTGTCCCGCTGCCCCTAGGATACAAGAGAAAATCTTAGTGTGGGGGGGTAACGTTTTTTAAAAAAAATTATGCCCGCAGAGGGCAAAACCAAGAAAGATACAAATTAATTTAATTTTGTCTAATATATTGGCAAAATGTGACCTTCACTTCGCTGGAAATGATTAGTTAGTAGTCATAAACATCCTTGCTATATACCTATTTTTATTATTTTATTTATATTTTTTAACAATTCGCAAATATTTTTACCGAAACAAAGAGATCTATCTGAACAACAGTTTGGCGAATTTTCTTTTGTACTAAATTCAATCTTTAGTCACACATTTACTCAATGCAATTCGAAAAATATTTTTTTCTTTTTTAATAAAAAAAAATATATATAGGCTGCAGGTACTGCGGATAATTGCCTCGATAATTTCGCGCGCAATCTTTACGCAATTTTATCCTATACTATTAAACGAGCAATTCTTGTATATATATATATATATATATATATATATATATATATATATATATATATATATAATCGGGATCTCGGAAACGGCTCCAACGATTTTCATAAAATTTAGTGTCCAGGGAGTTTCGGGGATAATAAATCGATCTAGTTAGGATTTATTTTTAGAAAATGTTTTTTTGTCCATGTTTTTAGGCAATGAAAAACTGCTACAATATCGTTAGAATAAGAAGGTAAATTTTGACGGATTGTTAGTGGTTATAAATAGCTTAATTGGTATAACGGTTGGTCAAAGAATCTTAAAACCCCGGTTCGAGCCCAGACCGATCGGCCGACTTTTTTAATTTTTTTTTCAAGTTCCTTTCTCTTTTGAGAAAATCTATTTTTTCGAGCCCTTTTTTATTATTTTTTAAAAACACGAATATTTAAATTAAAATAATTGCACTCATGATTTTTTATTCAAATAACCAGTTCCGTTTTTTCTGTTATGTCGCTAAGATCAAAAAAATATTATTTATATTTAATCAGTATGTAATTTGTATCTAAATATAATTTCCAAAACACACACAAAAAATACCGAGCAAAGCTCGGTTAACCGGGTACTTTAATTAACGTACTAAAACTTCTGCAGTCCGCATCAAACTGCATAATTTTATTCAATTATGAAAAAGAAATAGCATGTCCGCTCTATATTTGTGGTAAATGTTTTCCGTGCTTCTACTTGTTGGAACGAAGTCTTATTATTTTGTTATTATGATTGTGTATAACTTATACACGTCAATATGCAGAAAAGGTAAAAACTTCCAAAGGTAAATAAAAAATAATTTAAAGAATAGGCTAAAAGTTCCACGGCTGGACATAATCTTAGTGCCAATTCTGAAAGATTTCCTGGCATTATATATATGGCATTATATATATATATATATATATATATATATATATATATATATATATATATATATATATATATATAGTATATGCGCCTAGTATCCAGGGGATTTTGGGGTCAATAAATCGATATAGCTAGGATTCATTTTTTGGAAATGTCATTTTATCCGTGTTTTCAGGCAATGTAAAACTGTTACAACATCATTAGAATAAGGAGGTGACTTTTGGCAACGCATTAACGATATCGGGGGTCCCAAAATCGTAGAACCGAGGTTCGAGTCCTGTCTTTCGGTCTGACTTTTTTCCTTTTGTGAGAAAATCGTTTTTAGTATTTTTTTTAAAACTAAACTTTAAACTAAATTATTTGCACTCATGATTTTTTTATTCAAGTAACCAGTTCAGTTTTTTCTATTATGGCGGTAAGATCAAAATTCATATTTCATAAGTATGTAATTTTTATCTAAATATAATTTCCAAAACACACGATTTCCAAAAAAAATCTAGGTCCAGATCCAGGTACTAAAACTATTATTTAAGCTAGTTCTCCAGTAACATTCTAGCCTTCGAGTTATTCTCTTGTTTCAACTAATCAGAACAATCTAAGTGTAATCGCACGTGAGCGAAACACGATACAGCATTGTCTTATACGTCTATTGATCGCTTCAGCCTCGATGTCAGTAAGAAGGTGAAACTTGTTCCATTTAATAACACATTAACAAATCCGAACGTCGATATGATGAAATGCTTAGTGGTATGTTTTAATGACTAAATGTTAATAAAATCAATCGTTACATCATTTAAGTTATAAATATATTGGAATTATATATACTTCTATAAATTTGTAAGATAAGTACAACTTTACTAAAAGGAAACACGCGAACTTCTTCTTCAATTTTCAAATTTATCTATCTTGTGCAAATCAAGTTCACAATGTTGAATGATTCCAGGTAAAGCTCACCTAAAAAGCCAAAAGTAAATCCCACAAATAGACAAAAATTGCGTGGAAGTGAGAATGTATTTTCAATTCACTTTCACTGTCCTTTCACATATATTTTTTCATATATATATATCACATAGATTTTGAAAAAGTGCCAATTGCTTTGTGATATTGGAGTAAGAGAATCTACACTCTCATTTTTTCGTTGTGTGACGGTATAACCATCTCATTTACATCAGAAAAATACCCGGACCGGTGGCGGACAGCTGCATAAAACGTGAAAAGTCTGGTTCTGCGATCATCATCCCCTTCACTAGGCGATCAGGCAGATCAGGCGAGGCGGTCAGGGGAAATCTTCTTACAATGGAACAGGCCCATGTACAGTGGTGGTCCCTTACGGGCTGGTGAAGAAGAAGTAGATTCTCCAATTAATAATTAAACTTTGTCTGGAATAGAATCAATTTAAAGCAATAAATTATGCGCAATAAGATACCGTAACAAATTCCTAATTAGTAGTGTCTTACAAACTGGAATTCATAATACTAATTAAGTGTTTATTCCACAAGGGAATGAAATCTAAGCTGCAGTAAGAACTCAAGGGCAATCTAATTTTCAGTATTCCTGTCTCTCAAGATTAATGCCAAGATTATTCATAGAGTCTTGGCAGTTCAAAGATTGAACACGAGCAACTTGAGCTTTGATCCCGCTGACACTTGACTTGAAATTACCAAAACAGTCGAAACATTGAGAGTATAAAATATAAAAGAAAAAGTTTAATTCAATGGAAATTATTAATGTTAGCTTATATAAAATAATAAAATATCCTGCCAGTGTAAATATGAACAGGCAAACTAACTAATAAAACCTTTGCAGTACTTATGTTTCCAAAAATTTGAGCGTTTGAACGAGTGAAAAGTGTTTAACATGTAATGGGAAATACTCAGTTAATATATTACCGATACCATTATAGCCTATTGAGGTTTACTGCTGGGTATAGTTCTCCGGTCTCCCCTATACATTGCCTCATAGTGAGGAACTTTGCCACAGTAGCCACGCTTTGCAAGCGGGCTGGCAACCGCAGTTATTTTATTTTAGTGGTTACTAGGAAGTGCTGTACATCGCCTCATTTGTTTCCCTCTGTCGCATCTTACAAAAAATATAATATTTTAGATATACATTTTTCTATTTATGAGTAACACAAAACTTTCAGTGAACCCTGGACAGCGCGGTGATGGCTTTTTTAAAGCAGCTTCACCATCTACTGCTCTACTTCTAAATCTACACACACTACTATAACCATAAGATATTTCTGGCATTCCTCAAAGTCGTTTCCCACGACACCCGTGGGACGAGTGAAGTAGTGTGCTCTCGTATGTTAATGCGACACGTGCGTCATAAACTTATTATTTTGTTACTCTCATAACAGACGTATGTTTATACGTACAAACAGTCTTATGAGATGAGAAAACTTAACAGTATCTGATATCGAATTTAATGACGGAGTTATACATAGGTTTATTTTATAAAAGTTCAAAGTAAAACAATCCGTTTAAAATACCCTTGTGTACATTCTACAAAACCGCCACAGCGACGATAATGACATCGTTGTGCTCAGTGCGAGAGGATATAGCTAACACGAAACCCGCCTAGCTGAATTGTCGTAAATTTAACGGAACAGAATTAACACTAAAGAATTTTTCTACAATGCGGAAAAATACTCGTATTAGAGTATTATTTAATTTATTTATTCTTTATTGCAACTGCATCAAATTTAAAAATATAAAGGGCGGGTTAAAAGCCTATTGAAAATGTCTACTAGTCAACCCCGGGTGTGGGTTTAATAATTTGAATAAAACTGTAACTGGAGATTTGTAAGGGGGAAAATGTTTTTGTTATAATATGTCTGAGGTATTTATATTTGCACAATATTTAAGTTTGAAAAAAAAAGAACGTTATCCCATACCACTATTTCTCCTGTGCCATGAAGCATATTACATAGACGTGTATATTTTACACATGTCCAGATCTACAAGAGTAGGTCACACAAAAATAAATGTTCCGTCCGGGATTCGAACTCGTGGCCCCGCAGTGTTGTAGCAAAACCAATTCACTTTGTTAGCCAATTCACTATGGAGCTTATTAAAGACAAAACTCCGAACTTTCAAGACTCCGAGTCAAAAGCTAGTTACGTCGAAGATTTTTTATGATAGTTATTTTTTCACGTAGTGGAGTAATTTAGTACGGTACAAAAAAACAAAAACGTCACGTTTTATTGTAACGTTTCACCCCCGGGATTGCATTAGTATACTATAATTATTTAACCTATTTTTGTAAAATATGAAATAAAAGAAGAATAATATGTCGTAAAGAAGTTTCATTTCGTACGTGTGTTCACATTTACACGATCTATTTTTGTAATAATTAACTGCAAACAGAATATTTTCTATTCACCCCAACAGTACGTTATCCTGAATGTACAATTTAAATAACAATGTTCGTTGAGGCAATGTGCTCCAAAAAACATTTATTTTCAGCACTTGTTTTAGTTGGCTTTCTTTTGAGCGAAACTGTATTATTAGAGCCTATGACCCCTCAAACACTTTTAACTGTACGACGCTGCAAAACGCTAGAAATTGATTTTTAAAACTTCATGTTCGTGGTTATGAACCAGACTGCATGTGTGAAATAAAAACATTGTTTTGCTTCGTTATATTGCAGACGTTTTTTATACTGTTAAAATAACTTTTATTTTTATTTGATTTTTTATAGGATGGGGTGACAAACGAGCACACATTCCACCTGATCGTAAGTGGTTGTTGCAGCCCATAGACATTTACATCTGTCCTCGATTACGAATCAAAATGTGGATGCGTTGTCACCCGTGAGGACTAAGATTGAATGCCTCGTTTCCTGTAAAAAGTTCCAAAAAAATACGAAACACAGCATCATTAAGCTACATTTTCACGCTGGTATTCTGTGAGAGCGTGGTCCGGTTAAACTAAAGACGTACGGTACTCGCGTACGGTGTTGGGATGGGGAGGGGGGAGGTGAGGGGTCTGGGAAGCCCCCCCCCTACTCTTCCCCCGTTGCTGAAAGTTTATGAGTAATATTTTTTTTGTAAAATTATAACCTCACTTTTTTATACAGGAATATTGACACAAAGTTACTTATGCAACGGCCGTACGGTGTAGGGAGAGTGAGAGGGGAGGGGGGATCATGGGAAGCTCGTACACTTCCCTCGTTGCGAAAATGTATAGTTTATGAGTAATAATTTTTTTTGTAAAATCATAACCTCACTTTTTTATACAGGAATATTGACGCAAAGTTACTTCTGCAACGGCTTCGGCACTGCGGGAAATGCAGCCCTCCGCCCTTGCGTAGCAAATCACAGGCACCCATGCTCACCTCCGCAGCTTCGACTGATTGATCGCCTTAGGCGACCAGCCTCAGCCGCTACGGCTCACTTAGGTGCCTGCGATTACTACATCGGGCGGGGGCTGCTCTCTTTCCGTACCTATGGCTTTATTAAAACACTCTAGGGGTAGGGCAGACAAGACTACGTGGAGTCGGGGTGTGCTAATTCGGTTTTAGAACCGATTTGATCAATCTTATCTATAAAGTCTGGTTGCCCTAAACTCTGCTATGATAGTGTTACGCTCCCAAGTCGACGGCACTAGCGCCATCTAGTCTCGAACCGAAGAACTAAACTTCTTGAAGTTGAAACTCGAACTTTCCGTACCTTGCGCGTGTTTACTTGAATATTCTGGATATTTCGGTGCTAATTTATATTTATAGGCGCTGCAAGATGCGATCGAGGAAGTATTGAATTTGGCGAGACAAGCGAAGCTTCGGAGCGGAATAAAGTGAATCAGTGTGATTAATTATTGGTGTTTTAAGTTTTAATTTGCGTAAAGAGAATTAAAGTTTTAATTAAGGTAATTCTATCGGCAATTTTTATTGTCACGAACCTCAAGCTCGCAACAATAATGATAAATGAAATAATGTAATGTGAATTGTTTTAATTTTGTTTTCTGAAAAACCTCTTGACTGATCTACACTGCGACTCAATTTGTTGTATATAAGTCCCGTCTCCAGCCACAAATGGATTGTCTGGGTCCGAGTGATTAACTTTTTTATAAGTTTATCTATGTTAAAAAAACAAACTGACATGTTTGCGTTTCGTTATTGCAATTTTTAGTGAAATTTATTTTCCGAAATTCAAAAACTGTGTAAATGGTTCAAGCTTAACCCTGACAATCCTTGAATAAAACTAAATTTACGGATTATATCGCGTTTATTTCACTACTTTTACTTATTTTTAATTTCCGACGTTTCGGGTGCTTTACAGCAACCATGGTCACGGGGGGGACTGAGATGTTTGACGTCTCAATGTCATAGTTAGTCCGGCTACCTTCAGTTTTTGAATATTAATTTTTGGTCCGATTTACGCAAAACGAGCTTATAGTATCAAGAAGTCTTGCAGTGATATGCTTAGGTTTGGGTTTAATTTTGTTAATTATAGGATCCCAAGCAGGTGGCAGCACCCATCCATCTTCTCTATTGAAATTTGGATGTTTTTTAATTTCAATAGCCTCGCGTATCATCATCCTTGGTAGGAATCGGTGTTCTTTTGCGAGAATTTGTGGTTTATCAAATCGAATATAATGGTGGGGACGATCTTGAACATGTTCGCAGACTGCAGACTTCCCGGAGCGTCGGTGCTTCACGTTAGCTATATGTTCTTTCACGCGGGTTTTTATTGATCTTTTTGTTTGACCTATGTAAGAGAGACCACATTCACAATCTAACTTGTACACTCCTGCATCTTGTAGAGGGATATTACACTTGACGGATGGTAAAAATTGACTAATCTTTTTCGGCGGCTTGTAGTATGTTTTAATGGAAGCTCGCTTCAAGATGTAGCCAACCTTGTCTGTGACTCGTCTGACATATGACATAAAAGTAGTGAAATAAACGCGATATAATTCGTAAATTTAGTTTTATTCAATGTGTAGTGTTCGCGTAAATTTAAGAAATCATTACCTGACAATCCTCCTTAATTGTAAACAAAATTAAAAAATTAAGTACCGGACATCTACTTCATAATACGAGAACAAATTGACATTTTTGCGTTTCGTTATTACACAATTTTTAGTGATATTTGTTTTTATCGTAATTAATTCAAAACGCATTTCTGACATCTAAAAACAGTGTAATAGGTTCAAGCTTAACCCTAACAAGTTTGCTAGACTAAAAACATTACCAAAATCAAGTACCGGATGTCTATAGCCAACCCCGTGGTCCTTCTCCGGTCGAGCCGACCTATTCATGCTACAACAAGTTGACGTTAACACAATATTACTTAATTTAGTGTTAAATATGCTTTCTTCTTCTTTCATTATCATAATCATCAATATTACAGTCTATCACAACTCTACAGCTAAACATACGCCTCCTGTCAGGAAATGCCAGAAAGCACGGTACTGAGCCACCTGCACCTATCAACCTTTTGTATGTCTTACCAGACCGTCACTCCATAATAGTAACGGCGCTTAACGGTACGAGGCTGGCACTTGAAACCCTTCCTTCCTCATCAGTTGTCAGTTCTTGAAGCGATATATCAGTTACATGGTCACTTTAGCTTAACGATCCATAGGGCTCTCTTCTTCTATAGAATAATTAATTAATTTTAGTTTCCGTTAAGAGGATAGCTGCCCTGCGATTGGTTCATACAAATGTAATCTTCATTTTTATTAATGGTTGGTATCATTTGACCAAAAATTATAATACTGTATCAATTACACCCATGTTCTTATATTTTGTTTGTTTCCATAAATTAATTAGTAAAGAAATTTAAGCCGTTTATATTTTTAGGGTTCCGTAGGAACTAGGAACAACTAGGAACCCTTATAGTTTCGCCATGTCTGTCTGTCCGTCTGTCCGTCCTCGCTTAATCTCTGTGACCGTTAGCACTAGAAAGCTGAAATTTGGTACCAATATGTGTATCAATCACGCGACAAAGTGGAAAAATAAAAATGTTTTATTAGGCTAGCCCCCCTATATGTAAAGTGGGAAGTGATTTTTTTTTTCATTTCAACGCTAACGTGTGATATATTGTTGGAAAGGTATTTAAAATGAAAAAGGGTTTACTAAGATCATTTTTTGATAATGTCAATAATTTCGGAAATAATCGCTCCAAAAGTAAAAAACAATGTGTCCCCCCCACCTCTAACTTTTGAACCATAAGTTTAGAAAATATGAAAAAAATCTGAAAAGTAGAACTTTATAAGGACTTTCTAGGAAAATCATTTTGAACTTGGATGGAAACAACAGTACCCACTACCGGGAGCAGTTGCAGGAGCGCGGAGCGCTGCTGGAGCGCGAACATAATGGATACCCACCTTTAAACTCATAAGTGGGAACACTTATTGTGACGGACGGGAAACTACGGAACCCTACACTGAGTGTGGCCCGACACGCTCTCGGCCGGTTTTTTATATCATTTAGATATCAAGCAAATACATTAAATAGAATAAGAAAAAAAAAACAATGAATTATAGGGCCAAAACCATATTAAGTTGTGGTTAAAAAAATCTACCAGTCCAGTCTTTAAGAAGGAAACAGAAGCACACGGGTATAATGACTTTCTCAATTAGTGATAGGTATATTCAGTCACGAACAGCAGTTGTCTTTCTCGGTCGCCTAGCTCTGTTGTTTAGGCAAATATTTTCATCGTCATTTCAGTTCATCACAAATCCTTGGCTATATAAGAGCCACATCCAAGAGATGCTGCAATATAATGACCGCAACCAACCTCCATACAACGACTTCGTGCATCTATCATCATGTCGCCAATCTATCGTCCTACTCTTCGCTTGCCGCTACGAGGCTGCCACTCGAGAACCTTTCTTCGGTTCAGACCCAGCATGACAGCAGTAGTTGTAAATATATAGATGTGTTTAAAAATACTTTCTTAAAATTTCCTGTAGCTTAGATATCCTACTAAATATCTTATGTTTGCTGCATAGTGGCGGGGAGACAATCACCCCATCCTGTCTCTTGTGTGTCATTAGAGATCTATAAGTCTTTGTATGACGGCTTCCGATTGGTTATAGTAAACTTATCGCCAAACGTAATATATCCAAACGGGCGACAGGCAGCAGCGTTTAAGACATGTGGCGTCTGGTACTGCGATTAACAAATTTTCCAAGCGAGGCACATTCAAAGGCAAAAATCTTCAATAAATAAAAAAATACAATGTGTGATAAGAAAAATATCTTGAATTAATAAGAATGTATTTATGTTCTTACTACAACTGAAAAGAAAGAAAGTGATATAAATCATAATATAAAATACGTATTGTATACTTATTTTTAAATTAATTTCTCTTTTCTTGCGCTTTACTTCAATAAAGGCGACTATTTTTTTCAGTATTTGCCTCCTCAGAATATTTTGAATAAGGAATTGGTTTCATGGAGGCTTGGAAACTCAAAGTTTGAACACGTACTTAGGTGCCGGTAAAACCATATTATTATATGAAATTAGCAAAGCATTTGAAACGTTGTGAGCATAAAACATAAAAATAAGTAAATCCGTAAACTTATTAGCATTATTTTAATTCAATGTGCAGTGTTCGTGTACCTAAAGTAATAATGAGTCCTTCATCCTACCGACTAATTAAAATGTGACTTCAAACAATCAGTGTCATTATGTAAATTAAAACAATCATAATAATTAAGCCGATCTATTCGGATTCTGTAATACATCAACGGCGCAGTTAAAGATAAGAAGCGTAACGTTACACGACGCAGGCTCTGTCATTCGGTATACACTATACATTGATTAAAACTACTTTTTCGGATTTTATCGCGTTTTATTTATTTTATTTTTAATACCCGACGTTTCAGGTATGAGAGTAACAGAATAGAGAGTGCGCCTGTGCTTGTATGTATGCACATTCGTGATGTCTCCATTGATACTGGCTGCGGTGACTGAAATTCGGCCTTTAGAACATAATTAAAAAGGTCTTTAGAACATTATTAAAATTGTATGTTGAAGGTGGATACTGGAGACTGTTGTATTTTTTTTAAATATATTTACCTTAGTAAACAAACGGGACTGAGATTATTTAGGAATACTAAATTCACCAATACCAATAACAATTGCATTACAAAAAATAAATAATATTATATTACCGTTCCAAAATAACGTGCGATCCATGCAGTCGATTTATAAATTTAAAGTGCTGGGTAACATGTTCCATCGCTGGTCCACGGGTCTAACATTTAAAATGAGCTTAGTAAAAATTACCTGATGATCTTAACTTTTCATATAGTTGATGTGAATCATCAACTTTCCGGGAAGTCTGCGGTTTATGATCATATCCTAGACGGCCCCAACCATTACATCAGATTTGATAGGCTACAAACCCTCACGAAAGAACACCGATTCTTACCAAGGATGATACATGAGGCCATTGAAATTAAAAAAAAAACATCCTAATTTCAATAGAGAAGGAGGCTGGGTATTACCTGCTACTACCTGCTTGGGACCCTATAATCAATAAAATTAAAACTAAACCCAAGCATACCACTGCAAGACCTCAGGACATAATCAGTTTATTTAGCATAGATCGGGCCATTAACAATAACTTAAACAGCTGAAGGTACTCCGAGTTTGACAATGACATCTGGACGTCAGTCACCTCAGTCCCCCGTGACCATTGGTGCTGGAAAGCACCCGAAACGTTGGGAATTAAAAATAAAAATAATTAAAAGTAAACTTAAACGCGATAAAATCCATAAAAGTAGTTTTAATCAAGATCTTAACTTTGACAATCGCATCTAAAACAGGGGTACAGGCTTTATGGATAGTCATCCTCACCAAACTTTGCAGGTGAGCTGGCCACAATTTTTGCTTGTGACGGTTAGCCAATTACTAAATATTAGGTGTAATAATTCACCGCTAAGCTACCTGACTATAGTGAGGCTCTTAATATTTAAATTTTGACGACTCCGTGACACAGTGGCTGCGCTGGGGGTCGCGGTTTCGGATCCCGCACGCAACTAGTATTTGTATGGCCTACATGTAGTTGTTCCGGGTCTGGATGTTTGTCCCGCTGCCCCTAGGATACAAGAGAAAATCTTAGTATAGGGGTAACGTTTTTAAAAAAAAAATTATGCCCGCAGAGGGCAAAACCAAGAAAGATACAAATTAATTTCATTTTGTCTGTATATTGGCAAAATGTGACCTTCACTTCGTTACATATGTACATCCAATATTATATACATTTTGCATTTCGAGATTGAACTTTAAGTTATCGCACACGTAGCAGATCATCATTATTATCATCACGGCTTTTCATAAGTTCGTAAGTTTCATAAGTTGAACATAGGCCTCCCCCAGAGAAAGCCTCATAACAAAGATATTTGCCATAGTTATTACGCTTGAAAGTGGGTTGGAAATCGCAGTTATTTTCATTATTTGGATTTTTTATCAGCTGCTTATGTTGCTTCCCATTTCTTGGTTTATTTCCCTGTTTCACCTCTTACGACACTCACGGGACGATATTATCGTCACTAAAGTACGACACGAAGAGTCAAGGAAAAGATATATTACAATACCTACTAGGACTTTCTATTACCAAGGACATTTATTAATCTGTGTAGGGGTGGAATTTTAAGTATCTTTTTAAAGAGAACTACTTTTATGGCTTTTATTGTGTTTAATTTTACTAAATTTTCATACCTCCATTCTTTATGGGGTTTTCCAGCACCCATTACCACGTGCAACTGAGGTTATTGACGTAAATATTTCAGAGTTAATCCAGAGTTTACCTTCAGTTTTTAATTATTAGATCCAGGCAGAATTAACTTACTGTGTCTAGTAGTCTTGCAGTGGTACGCTTGTATTTAAATAAATTTATTACAGGTAGAACACTTTACCGCAGGTACAGAACATATGCCTCACGTGAAACACCAACGCTCCGGGAAGTCTTCAGTTTGAGATCACATTCTAGATGACCCCCACACCACTACATCGAACTTAATAGACCACAAATCCTTGCGAAAGAACATTGATTCCTGCTAATGATGATACATGAGGCTATTGAAATAAAAAAAACATCTCAATTTCAATAGAGAATGTAGCTGGCACTTGCTTGGGATCCTGTAATTAATGAAATTAAAACTAAACCCACACATACCTCTGCACTGCAAGATAGATTTTAATAAAACAAAGACTAAATGTTACTCGAAGATACGCTTTAAAGTTTTCGTAACGATTCTTTTGAAAAATATTAGAACTTTAGACGTGATACGTTGATAAACAAAAACATAAACAAACAGACAATTCTGAAAATTAAATAAAAATATATATTTACTTAGTTTTAGTCCTTCTTAATCATTTCGTCACAAAAATATAAAATGTAAGTACATATCTGCAGTTTGCAATTTTTATGTGTACAGATAGATTTTATTTTAACTAATTTATTATTAACGTGGTTTAAATGGTTAAAATTCTAGCTTCGATAATACAAATCAGAAAATAAAAAAACAACTTCATTACCAAGAAAGTAAAAGAAAAAAATGTTTACAATAAATAAATATTTTAAGATTTACAAGCATTATGAAATAAAAAGGTGGTTGTATGTGGTCTAAGTGCGACATCATTAACACGGACCTTAAATTTTAATCGCCGACATAGTCACATTTTACTTTAGGCATTAATGTGAGCATATTGGTCACGTATCTTTGACGAGTAGTATAGTCAGGCTGCAGCTATATTATGGTTGTAGCACGAATAGGTTCAATCAATATTTGGATATATCATTATCAGTACAAAAATAATAACTTATTGCAGCTAAAACACGGACGATATAGTTGTAACTATCATTCTATAATAAAACTATATTCTTTTAAAAGCGAAATATATTTATATTATAAACATATATTTCGTCAAAAAATACTACATTTTCGTGGCACTTTAAACAAGAGTGTTTAATTTCGCGGCGCAATGGTGCTTTATTTAAAAACGATTAAATGGTGAAAGGTTTCATTGAGAATTCAATCTTAGTAGACGTGAAAATCTGATTCCGAATACTCCGCTGTCGGATTTCCGTTACTGTTTAATGTATACACGTCAAATTTTACATACATTCGATAATCCTATTCAAATTATATTGTTATTATGACTAAGTTAAGTGACTGAAATTTATCATGCATCAAATTTATCACAGCCGCATGTAGGGAAATTCAGAAACAAATAAATATTTTTCTTATAACAATAAACATGAAGTTTTCTTAAGCGACTAAGCAACTGCATTTGTAATACATTACTATAAAATTTCAAGTCAAGTTTTAGTATATTATTCTTCTTCTAAACTACAACAATTCCTCGCTGTAGCTACACAAGAAGCTCAAGAACTCTTAGCGAGCTATGGAGAGAGCTATGTTCGGAGTTTTTTTACGTGATAAACTGAGGAATGAGGATATCCGTAGTAGAACCATAGTGACTGACATATCGTATTAGTAAGCTGAAGTGGCAATAGGCTGGCCATATAGCTCGAAGTACTGATAACCGATAGGGAAAGAAGGTTCTCGAGTAGCAGCCTCATACCAGCACACGAAATGGAGGCACTTGATAGAGTAACGACCTGGTAAAACATGCAGCGAGTCAATTGATGCAGATGGCTCAGGACCATACTTTGTGGCATTCCTTTGGGGAGGCCAATGTTCAGCCATAGATTTGAAAAGGGATGTAATTAAGCTAATGGCGATGATGATCTACGCAAATACGTAAGTATTAATAAGTAAAAGAACTAAAAATATTAACTATTATTATTACAGTCCTACTCCCTGTGGTTTTGTACTTGCTTACTTACTTACTTATCTTCACGCACAATCCCTAACGGGGTAGCCAGAGAGAACAGATCGCCAAGTGTCTCGATCCTTACATACCTCTTTCGCTTCTTTCAGGTTCATTAACTTCTTCATACATGCACGTCTAGGTATCCGAGTACTCTTGACCTTCCCCTCTGTGGTTTTGTGCCAAGAAAATTTTTCTTATTAATGTTATTTAAACATGTTCAAAATTTGTAATTGAATGAAATTTAATAAAGTTATGTCCTATCATATGTCCCAATATCAAACTCTATTTATATTTTTCTTTGTGTGTCTGTGTGACAAGATGAAAAAAAATTCCGAACTCCTACGCATTTCGTACATCTGGAAGGCTTATTAAAACTATTATATTTATTTATTTATTTAATCGGAAATCCCTCGGTTAACAAAAAACAGAGTAGGTAGAAAACAATTAAGCAATAGGAAACCATTTATGGGTTTTCGCAAATAGTGGCATTATATAAATAATTGCATGCGATGAGTTACCGGCAGCTAATAGGTTACTGTCGCACCAACCGTAAGCTTAGCTAAGTAACATTATGCATTAAATAACTAAACATTACAGATTAACAAAGGCAAAAAATATTAAAAACAAAATAAAATAAAAAGAAATGACAAAGATCATCAGCTGGAATCGAAAAAAGGCTTACTCAGAACTCGTCGCAGAAGTTAACTATATAGTAACTACCAAAGTCTAAGGTCTCGGTCTAAGTTAAACTATATAGTAACTACTAAATATAGAGTAACTACCAAATTAACACGTTGATATCAATGAATCTTATTGAAAAGATATGATTTACTAATATATTAACATGCATACATAATTTAATGCAAATTTAAAAGCCGTGACGGCTCAGTGTGTTAGTGAAACTTCATCACAATCGGTTGAGCCATTACCAATATTAGCCCTTACATACTTACATCATACATCACTTTTATTATTAGCCTGCAAATAGCCCCTTGAGCTTGAATTAAAACAGTTACATTCAGATATTATTATATTATATTATTCAGATATTACGGACAGAAACTTCAATTACGAGATTCACCAAGATAACTCAGAACATATATTTACTTTCGCTAACGCGCTGGAAATGAGTTGCCTCTAAACAACTTGTAAGTATAGTTCGTATAATATGTTGGTAAAGCAAATTTATTTATGCCCTATTCTTTATCTCTAGTCTTGTGTGTCTTTGATATTAATATGAATATATAGAAATATTTTTAAAATTTTAAATAACATTATCTGAAGTGAGTAGAAGATGAAGATATCCGGAACGGCACCAGGCAGCAGTGTCAAGGATATGAGACCTACTCATCCTCCGAGATAGCTTTTATTACAATTCTCTCTCGCTTTTATTGACGCAAATTACTGCGCAACAAAAAAAAATTGGTTGCCTGTAAAGTCGGTATACGGGCGAAAGTTTTACGTGACAACGACTTTGAGTGGTAAAATAATTTTAATGTGAATATTCATTCGTATAGTAGGAAGAAGGATGAAATAACACTTTTTATGTCTGTCTCTCTCGCTCTTAGGCGGGCTAACCATGCCCGAGTGGAAGGGACGCGTGCCTCTCACTCGCTCTCATTGTGAGCGCATAACGTGAGCGGAGCGTAACGCAGTTTCTTGAAGTGTCACCCGGCAAACCAATTTATAAGACGTTGTCACGTCAAAAAAAATTCATAACTTCCAGTTGTTTTTTTACCCCAAATCTGATCCTCCTTTGTTTTACAAATCGACATTTCATACAAATGAAGGGAACAAAGAACCGTGATTAAATACTACGATACTCAAAAAATAAATTATCAGCTGCAACTTAGCACTTAAACCATTATACTTTTCCTTTGTGCATATCCAGCCTTAAATGATACCGTATTTTTTGCCGTAGTTTGCAGCACGAAAATAATTTCAATAATCATACATGTAAACAATTTTCCTTAACTTTATAGTATCAGAGCTGTAGTGGCATAGCGCTTGGTCGATTCAATGAAATTCCTTAGAAGTGTTGTGTGTGAAGTTTGAGTTCGGATCTAGTCGTCTTTAATTAAGTTGAAGTACGCGACTGCTCCCTGCAGTAGGACATTTGCGTACGTTATATTACTTATTACCACCACTGGTGCATTTATGTCCATACATAACTTTGTACCTCATGATGAAAATTTTAAACAAAAGCTTTCAAGTGGTTACAAAGTTTATCAAGTTGTAATAAACTTATAAACAGCTTGGCTTTAAATGCAGTGAGGTTAAAATTATAACATATAGAGGTAACAATGTGAGCATTTGTTGACTATGATATCGGAGGAGTTGGAGATGATATTCTACGACCGTTAACGCCATAGAAAATAAAAATGATGAAATCAACGCTAGGTCATGTGACTATCGCGTGACTTAACGTTAAGATGTGTCGTTTCCATTCATTTTAGTATTTTATAGCGTTAACGATCGTAAAAAGTATACCTGTCCAACCCCGCAAGACTTTAAACACCTCAGTCCCGCCCCCCATCCCCGTAACAATGAATGCTGTAAAGCACAAGAAACTTTGGGAAATAAAAAAAATATTAACACGATAAAATTCGTAAAAAATTGTATCATTTAATATGTAGTGTTATATATCTTTAGTTATTAAACTCGCAAGGTGTTGTAATATATTTCACTTGACTTTTGGCCGTGATTCCAAAAAATATCTAAGTCTGAAAAAAGCTCTTACTGATTTTTATCAAACTATTTTTATTAACTTTTATTATACGACAGTAGCTTAATGGATGGGTGCAGGCAGCGAACTCAAAAGGTCATGGGTTCGAATTCGCTATTCGACTATTGTCGTAAACCATTCCTAACTCAAACATTTCAAGCTTACCAGGAGTGTTGATAGGGAATATTAGTAGCCAACTGACCCGCGCAACTTCGTGTATGCCACATAAGATAGAGAGTGCTGTCGCAGCTCTACACGTTGGCCAACATAGTAGCGAATGTAGTGGCCAATAGCATTGGCCATCATGTAGAATAGGTGCACTATGCTATTATTGGTATGTATTGGAATGATGGCCCACAAGTAGCCGCGAGATCCGTATAGTGTCGATTTTTTACAAATGATCGATGGGTTATTGGAGTTTGGTCACCGCGTCCATACGTTGGTCATGCATTTAGTTTGCTGCGAACTCCTAGGGTGATTGCGTGAACATGATTTAAATTTTATATTCACCCTTCGTATGATAGATATTCCGCCCCTATTACCAGCGTTTTAGCGCCAATTTCAACTTTAAAAATTCCTGCAACTTTAATTAGCGCACAATAATTTTAAACATTTGTTTTAATCGATAAGCTATTCAACAAAAAATGAACGTTTATTTGCAATCAAATGATTATGAGAACAATTTTAAAAACGATGCTAAGCAAAAAAGGTGTTATTGCTCAAAACAGACGGCTCCGTGGCGCAGTGGCTTAGCAATGAGTGGCTGCGCTGGGGGTCACAGGTCCTAATCCCGCACGAAACAAGTAATTGTATGGCCTACATATAATTATTCAGGGTCTGGATGTTTTTCTTGTGCAATTAATGTTTGTAAACTGCCCCCACGATACTGGAGAAAATCCTAGTGTAGGGGTAATGTTTTTTTAAAAAAAAGAAGAAAATAAAATTCCAGCCACCCTGTACAGAATACCGTCCCTTTGTGTACCTAATGCCAGCATAGCATAGGGCCTTATGAGTTTTTGGTAGGTGTATCAATTGTTGGAAAGTTTTAGTGGCATAGTAATAAACTCGTAACAACTTTCCCTTTTGAATCATGCATGTCACAAGCATAAAATATGTATTAACACAGACGACAACAATTATTTTATTTTAACGTTTTACTACTTACTTGACTGTCTTTTAGTTTTAAGCAGTTCGATCTTTCTTTCAAAATTAAAAAAATAAAGCAAAGCATGGAAGAAAAATGAAGCACGTCGATTTCTTATAATTTAATCGTGCAAGTTTTCAATGAAGCTTGAATTGAATTAATTGAAAAGGTTTAATCTAATGATCCAAATAATTGGTAAAAAGTGGTATAAAACATGGAAAATACTTATTGTGCTTAGGTTTTTAGATAAGCTTTTCTTCCGCTTCAATTCAATACTGGTAACTATTTTTTTCAATATTTGGCCTCTTCAGAATATTTTGATTAAGGGATTGGTTTCATGGAGGCTTGGTAACTCAAAGTTTGAACACGTGCTTAGGTCTCGGTGAAACCATATTATTATACGAATTAGCAAAGCATTCGAAATGTTGGGAGAAGAAAACATAAAAATAAGTAAACCAGTAAACTTAGTTTGATTGAATGTGCAGTGTTCGTGTACCTAAATTAATAAATTTCATCATCCTACCGTCAATTAAAATGCAACTTTAAACAGTCAGTGCTATTATGTGAATTAATACAATCATAATTATTAATCCGATCTATTCGATTCTGTATTAGATCAATGACGCAGTTAATGATAAGTATATTACGTTACATGACGCTGGCTCTGTCATTCAGGAGATTACAATACTATTATTTTGTTTTAGTTTTATACGTTTTGTTTTTATCCACAATTTACTTATTGACACGTATTGTAAAATTGTTAATAAGAAAGTTTAGTTTTCATTTGAAAATTTTGATTAATCATATCGATATTTAACCCCTTTTTTACAACTTAGGCCTCCCTCAAGAAATGTTTTGAGTCTCCTGCGTCAATCGACTTCCTGCAGTTCTTATCAGGTCGTCACTCCTGGGTGGCTTCCGGCCTTATACTTCGCCTACCGATATGAGACTGCAACTTGAGAAACTTTCTTCCTTAATTCAAATTTATAATTATTTCGGATTTTAACTCATATAAATACGAATTCGTATAAATATACGAATTTATATTTACTTGCTGTCTCTTTGATCTAGTGGTCGTAAACGTGACTGCTAATCGTGAAGTCTCGAGTTTGCAACCCGGGTCAGGCAAAATAAGATATTGAGTTTTTCTGTTAAGAAATTCTCAGTAACAGCGCGGTGTCACGCAGGTAGCGGTTTTTCACCCCCGTCTATAGGAAAGCACGTAAAGCCACAGGCACTGCGTCTGATCTCTCCCTGGTCGTGTCAGTTTGGCTTCCCATCTTACTATGAGAGTAACAGAATAGAGAGTGCACCTGTGCTTGCGCGTACTTTCGTGATGTTTAGTCTCCATTGAGACTGGCCGCGGTGACTGAAATTCGGCCTAAAGGACATTAGAATATTATTAGAATTGCGTGTTAGAAGTAGATACTGGAGACTGTTGTATTCTTTAAAATATATTTACCTTAGTAAACACACGGGACTGACATCATACAGGAGCACTAAATTCACTAATGTCAGTAATGATTGCGTTACAAAAAGTAAATAATATTATATTATCATTCTAATATAACGTGCAATCCGTGCAGTCTATTTATAAATATAAAGTGCAGGGTAACATGTTCCATCGTATGTCCACGAGTTTAACAAAGCAATAACTTTCACGATGAAGCTCCGCACCAGTTCAGTATCAATATTACATTTGAAATTTATGCGCATCGATTGACATAATATTTGCATTTAATCTAAACTTGCTTTGGTACTGAAAGCTGTTCTGGAAAAAGTAACTTTAAGTAAACTCTAATTTTTGAGTTTTTATAGCTTAAGTGTACCCTTACCGAACGGGCATGTATTCATAGATATATAGATGAGAATGTAGTGAGAGAGGTATATCAGGATCGTGTCAAATGGAAGTCAATTCCCAATAGAAGTACACAGTCGAACTACAGATCAGTCGGATGTAGAACTAGAGTAGAGTAGTAGAGTTTAGGATGTACATTGAAAAGCTACACTGCAGTGCAATGTAGCTGCAACATAAATTAGTCGCCCGGGAAGGGATCAAGTTTGCAATAAAACCAGCGTGAAATAGCAATACAATAGTGCTGTGTTTCGAAGATAGATATAGGTGTATGGACCAAGACATCTGCTTACCAGGTAGACTATGTGCTTTCTAATTTCGTGATTTTTTAAATTAAAGGGAAAATTGAGTTTACAATCGCCTGATTGTTAGAACTTACTGGACACGCGCACTTTGATCCAATTAAAAAAGCTTTCTGGTTTATTACTATTCCAGCTTATTTTTTTAAATATCACTTACAAAATTACTTAAGTAAGCTAAACAAAAAAAAACATTGCAATCAAGTTACAAATGCGAAATAAGTCAGGCTAAAGTCAGTTCAATTACCTATGCTTGGTGGCGCAGTGTAAAGAAATTTTATATCATACCAAGCGTTTTTGATGTGGACGACTGTTCATATTGTTACAACTTATGTATATAAAGCACCACCACCCATTTGCGCCTCCATAGACCAAAAAATGCATTAAGCAGCTGTATCAAATAAGTCCTTACTTGTATCATCAGATCGTCACTCAATATCGTAGAGGGTCGTCAACCACTGCGTTGCCACTTGAAAGTCTTTCCTCTCCATCAACTGTTTCTTTGAGCTATACGGCCGGCTCATTATCACTCCATAATGCATATTAGCTGGGCTTTAGCAATTACCCTTGCCCTTCTGTCAATATACTCGTTTCAGATACTATCACACAGGCAAAATCCGCACAGCTCTCTCCATAACTCACTCAGTTACTAATAGGAGCAAAATCCTAGTGGTAGTTAGAATTTATTAAAAGTACAAATATTTCCTCTATATTGCGTAATTCGTTCAAACCATAGATTTAGTATATACTTACATATTGGCAATGTAAAAGTGGAATAGCATAGCATAACTTACGTTAGAACGAGATAAAATGGTTAGACCATACACATACACGTTATAGACCTCTATCGGGCTGACGTTAATCATTTACGAAACAAATTCCGCAAATTTTTGCGATATCTTTGATTTCGAAGTATTAATTTTTTTAAAGGTGAGATTAAATATGGTGACATGTGCAGTACCTGAATGCAGCTCATTGTCACTTGCTAAATTTCGCAAGAAATACTTTTACAGGATACAAAATTTTTATTATCATACTGATATTATTGAATACGAATTTCTGAAGAATTTCTGCCAACTTCAACATGACAAATTTTGTAAATCACAATGAATGTACGCTTAGCAGTGCAACTGTTAAGTAATTCTGTTGCAACCAGCACGGAGTTCTGCAAAGACGGATTAAAATTATGTTTGAAAATTGTCAAGCGATAGCAGTTTTTATAAAGTATATAAACAGCATATTTGACATTTTAAACTACAGAAATTTACTCAGCTACGGACTCAGGAAGGTCTTAAATGCAAAGAACGTTGAAAATGTTGTACCTGAATGTGACAAAGTCTCTGAGTATATTAAAAATTTAAAACACAACAGCCAAGCTTTGATAAAGAGTCGAAGAAAACTTGGTTTTATCGGTTTTTTTGGCGAATACAATAGCTTTAAACTGGCTTTATGTCGATTTTATAGATTCAGGAAAATTAAAGTTTCTTCCGACTTATAAACACTCTAAAGATCATTTAGAATTTTTTTTAGTACAATACGTTCTAAACAAGAATTTAACAACAATTCTTCAGCCAGACAATTAACAGCAGCATACAAACGATTTCTTATGTTTACGCGAACACTACACATTGAAATAATACTAGTTTTTACGGAATTTATCGCGTATATTGAACTTTTTAAATACCCGACGTTTCGAGAGCTTTACAGCACCCATGGTCACGGGAACGACTGAGATGTTCAACGTCCAGCTGTCATAGTTAACCGCGGTTACCATAGATTAAAATTTAACTTTTGTTCCGATCTACACAGTATGAACTTATGGTATCATGGAGTCTTGCAGTTGTATGCTTGAGTTGGGATTTAATTTTATTTATTATAGGATCCCAAGCAGATGGTAGATGGTAGATCTGATATACGCGATAAATTCTGTAAAAACTAGTTTTATTTCAAAGCATACAAATGATTATTCTGCCATGTGGAAGTGCAAATCAGTGATAAAGCTAAGCCTTTGGAGAATATTAGTATGCTCAACGTACAAAGATCGTGTACTATAGATACATTAAATGCTACAACTGGTATTAGTGCAATTATGACGCCAAACGACGATGTGGCTATTGGCCCAGACCAAATCGATAATGAAGATTCTAATTTCGTATCATCTATGACATGGGTTCCTGAAAGCATGGAATCCATTTCCATTTCCATTTCCAATTCAATCCATTGTTCAGTACATATGTGGTTACATGGTGAAAAAATTGCAACTAAAATTAAATGCGAATCCGGTGTAAATGTACTTTATGGTGCACTTATGGTGAGGTTCACTTATAAACATGAAGGATGTAGATGGTCTCGTTTATCTCTCTCAAGACGTTTATGGGATAGGTATTCATTCTGTACGAGTTTTTCTAAAATATATGAAACGAAAAAATGTAAGCAAAAATATGTTTCGAAAAGTAGTGAACGAATGCCTTGTGTCCTGCAAACATTATTTTGACATACTTGACAAACATATGTATGATTCGCCTGCAATATCAAATCATAAACACTTAATTATTAAATTAATAATCGAAACTTATTTGACTATTAAATTGAAGTTTGATGCAAAACTGCAAAATAACTCTAAGGCGAGCTTACGACATTTTTACAATAAATTAGTTATCTTTGGTGAAAAATAAAAATCACTACCTTTTTGTTCATTGTTTTATTTTATGCCCTCAAACATAAAGATATTCATTTTATTTGTTACACATACAGAGTGCTCTGTATCGATAACTGAAGTTTTTTGTCTCACCCTAATCTCTCCGTCGCCAATCTAATGTATACTATATCTATGTGCTGTTAAGTGAAGTTGAATATAAAAAAATAATATACGTGATAAAATAAAAACTAGTTTTAATTTAATATCAATGTCATTAACGTGAATATAAAAAAAACATTGGAGAATTTCTTAATTAATCCCATTTAAATAAAAAACGAATTCAAGTTCACGTACTAAAATTATTTAAAATTCACAATTCTTTTTTTTAGAACTGAAATGACAAATTTGCTTACAGTCAACCAGACAGTAAATTGCTACTGTAGTTTATGGAGCCTATAGCCAACTTCAAACAAATATACATAAGTCTATGTCGTCTATATCCGAAGAAAAACACCCTGACCAGTGACAGGACCAGCGTCAAAAGGGTAAAATATGCGGTGCTGCTGACGCAAGCCCTTCTGGCAGCAAAGGAAGTGATTAAGCAAATCGTCGCAACAATGGGACAAGTTCGATATGTAATATATATATATATATATATATATATATATATATATATGCAACAATGGGACAAGTTCGATATGTAATATATATATATATATATATATATATATATATATATATATATATATATATATATATATATTACTTAATTATTATTTTTATACTTAGTGAAAATTACAAACATGTTATAATTTCCTCATGAAAATTTCTTGGTTCCACTCCAAGCTAAGGAAAAAGAAAACTTCATGAATTTCTCTGCCATATATACGTCGCAAGGAAAATCTTAAATGAATAAATACCGTAGTTCTTGGATTTTGAACTTGGTATCCTTTAATATTCATGCATTTTTTTCTAGAAAGGAAACATAAAAACTACTGATTTCGTTTAGAAACACGTAAAACTATATATTTATTTATATTTTTTTGTATTTATTTTATTATTATGTATTTATTTTATTATTATGTATTTTACTTATCTATTTACTCAACCTTTACAAGCCGGTTTGGTTATTTTACTAACGAGTTATTGCTGTCATATTTTTTGTACTGTGTTACGCGAATTGATGATGGTTTATGTTGAATGTAATGTTTAAAATAGATTTTTGAGTCGTGGCAATGCCACGGGGACGACGACTTTCTTACAGAATAACAGCGTAAAATAGCTGCTTAATGCTGCTTCGGTACGGTGCGTACGATGAGTGCAGAGAAACTGAAATAATTTATACTTGAATCGAGGCATTCCATTTTAGTCCTGACGGTCACTATGTATCTGCCTTTTTTCATTAATTCTTATTCGAGGACAGTTTTTTATAGAATGAGGGCAACAAACGAATACGCAATCCACCTAATGGTAAATGGATCAACTGACCCATACAACTTGATTAACCCCGAATATTTCACTCTCCATAGCTCGCTGAGTGACCTTGAGCTTCCTCATAGGGCCAGCAGTGAAGGACCACTTCTCAGATCCATAAGTCATCACTGGCAACACGCACTGGTTATACAATCTCGTTTTCAAGTTTTGAGGTGTATCTGACGAGAAGATGTGGCGTTTGGCGTTTTATTATTGTATATTCAATTAAATCAAAGTCAAAAAGCACAAATAAAATGACAAAAAGAATTTTACTCAGTGTTCTGAACGCTCCACTAACAACACAAGAAGATAATGATTTTTTAAATTTACGCGAACACTACACATTGAATAAAACTAAATTTTACGAAACGTCGGGAATTGAAAATAAGTAAAATCAGTCAAATAAACGCGATGAAATCCGTAAAATTTAGTTTTATTCAACAAAAGAAGAGCTTTCCTCCTTTACATAGAGAATAGATAACAAACGAGAGTGTGTAGCACACCCGTATTTTACACCGACACGCTGTGGGGTGTAAGCAATAATTGATACATATAAACACTCACGCTTGTCACCCAGAGGGGTAGGCAGAGACTACAGACTTCCATTTGGCACGATCCTGACACACCTCTCTCGCCTCCTTCACATCCATACACCTACGTATACATGCTCGTCGGTTAAGGGTACTCCTAATTTGGCCCGTTTTTAATAAATCGCCAATTTGGTCGATAAATTTTTGCCTAGGACGTCCCTTTCCGACTCTGCCATTCACTTCTGCAACATAAATTTTCTTTGTCAGTCGTTCCTCATCCATTCTTACCACATGACCAAACCACCGAAGCATTCCTTTCTTAATCCTGGTCATAACATCATCTTGCAAACCACACTTTTCTCTTATTACACAATTTCTTACCCTGTCATTCAGATTCAGCCCTAACATACTCCTTAAGGACCGCATTTCTACTGCGTTCATTCTACGCTCGTGCTTCTTCTGCCACACCCAACTTTCACTACCATACGTTAAAGTAGGGACAAACACAGCATTGTTAATTGCCATACGTGCCTTTTTCGACACAATTTGACTCCTCACAATAGAGTGTAGGGCCCCATTTACTCTATTTCCCGCATTCACTCGTCGTTCTATATCCTTATCATATCTCCCATCCCTGCTAAATACGCAGCCCAAATATACAAACTCGTCTACTTGCTCGATCAACTCCCCTTCTATTCTTATTTCACAAATCGTTTTACTTTCTTCTCTTTCAAAAACCATAACCTTCGTCCTACATGCGTTCACTTTCATACCCCTTTCTTTTTTTATACCCCTATCTATATTGAGTAAAAATTATTTTTAATAAAAATTAAAAATTATTTTTACTCAATATAGATCACAAGTAATTCTTATATATATATATATATATATATATATATATATATATATATATATATATATATATATATATATATCTTAAGTAAAGATTTAGTAGGTACAGCTTATTCAAGGGGGCGAATTTTTCGGCTTCGTTATTATGTTGATCAAAGAAGTTAAATATTATTACATTCTAATATATTATATAATTTAATTTATGTTTTAAAAAAAATACCATCTCAAACCCCTACATACATAACTACAATGACAAAGTAAGCCGATAAATATTTACGAAATATAAACTCACCAAATACTAACTGACATATTGAAAATACTCGTACATTGGATTTTATATTGAACTGAAAGCGGAAACGTAAAAATCAGCACTTATTTAAGACCAAACTTCACTACCTATTTATTCAAGTTTATTTTTGTAAGATTTAATTTCAACGATTTCTCACTTGAGCAATAATATTCTCTATGAATTAGGGAAAATTGTTCTCCTTCGCATCACCGATATTTGAGTTTGTTTAAACGATCAAAGGTAAACTGAAACGCTTCAGCGACTATCAAATAGCAACTACAGAATTACTAAACGTACATTAGGTTTCCTTAAGAACTCATATTTAAGAAATACTTAAAAATAAATATTTTCATTAAAGGTTTATAAAATTAAATCACAAAATACTAGGTGCAACCTGCTTGTGTTGCTTGAGTATGGTAGGAGAGCCGTGGTAGCTCAGGAGTTATGCGTTTTTTAATAATGCCTCGTTTCCATTAAAGAGGGTCACCGGTTCTCTACACTCACCATACGAAACACAGCAGCGTTGACCTGTTATTTTACACTGGTTTTCTGTGAGAGCGTAATCCTTCCCCGGTCGAGCCGAACTATTCTTGCTACAACTATACTACTTATAAAGCCGCAGCATGACTCTACCACGTATAGTAGACCTGCCAAAACAGTAGTATGTCAAAGTTCCTTAAGTATATTAGCAGAGACTTGTGTTTATTCATTTTACAAATGTAGGCTTAATATGTCGACGGAAGAAAACGTACTCGTCGTATCCAACACATTTGAACGTACTTTAACCTCTCAAATGCCAAGCGTCCGATATTCCATCAAAATTCAAGAGGTCAAATTTGACCGCACACACCCACAGCACTTTAATCCATAACTAGTATGTTTGGAGACTACTTTTCTATGAAGAAGTGTGGCAGTATAGAATCAATATGACATTTTCTATTCTCTAGTGGATTAAAAAACAGTTAGTCTATGTGTATTAATTTATATTCTACGTTCATTACGTACGCCATTTTCATTTGGATGTCGTTGTGTTGATTTTTGGAATTTTCTAGTGTTTTATATTTGATGTGTGTTTTAGATTTTTACAGTGTACTCCTAGTACTTGTACAATTTATATTTTGCTTCATTTCCTGGTGGTTCTTGGGTTCATTATCTAACTAGACTCTAGGTTAGGTAGTCAGGATTGATACTATTTTTTTCTGGTCGAGTTAGTTAGGAAGAGTTTGTGTTACAGTTTAAAGGATGAGAGCACCAAAATAATTATATTATATCATTGCACCTTAGCCTAAAGGCGTGACAGGGCACTGCTTGCCTTCTGTCCGACGTTCGTTAATGTTGTGCATTGACTGTAGCAGACATATATACATACATTCAGGTAGATTGTTAGCTCGTTTGTCAAGTTATTGTTACAATAAACCTTCCAACTAGGCTTGAAACACATGCTGTGGAATAATGGATTTCAACATACAGCGTTAAGTTTTATAATCCGCACTCTAAGCCATAAAGTTAACATGCATCGTGGATTTGAAGTTTGAACAGAGTGCAATGTACACGTAAACTTGTCGCTTGGGGATAAATTAAGAATATACATATAAAGAAATTGAGAGCTTTCTTGTAGACAAGATGTTTATGACAACGGATTAGTTTTTTCTGGGTTTTAAAAGACATATTTAATATCTTTGGTAACATATAAAAAGAGTTTGTTGAATCTTTATGTAAAACCTTTGAACAAGGAAAATAAGAAATTCGTTCCATATTATGAATGTCATTTTACAAGACTATACTAATAAAAATCTGTTACGACTCTGATTTCGCAAATCTTTATTGCTTAAAATTAATTTCATTCCATTTAGTCGGCAGAGCGAACCAAATTTGTACAAGGTAGGTTGAGTTGATAATTGCAGACGAAGTTTACATATTTCTCTTTAAGAAATGTCCCTTTACTTATGAATTAATAGAAATAAACGAGTTTGATTAAATAGCGATTGATTTTAGTAACGTTTAATCATTAAAACGAGACACTTTAAACATTTCCTCCAGTTGCAGATCGCATTTGTTGAATTATTATCTAGTTAATTACTATCAGCTTTCAGTATCCAAATGATTGGAAAAGCCAACGACCTATTACTCTTAACCATGTAGGGCGTGTTATTTATAGTTAGGAATTAATTCAGCGACAGAATATCATGTTATTTTCAAAACGACCAAAACACTTTCAAAATCACTTGAATAATACCTTTGTGTTTATTTTAATCATATTTTGTACCTTATCGTTACGGTTAGCTTTTCTTTATAGAATAATAGGTAATAAACGAGCACACAGACCGCCTGATGGAATGGATGCTGTAGTCAATAGATATATACATCGATCCTTCATTAAGAATGAAAATGCAGTTGCGTTTTCACCCGTGAGGATTAAGAGAGAATGCCTCGTCACCAAAGGGTCAAGCTACGTGCAGATACGTAGAACAATTAACATGGTAAATAATAAAATAAAGCTTATGTGTGATATACACTATCTATAACTTGCTAAACTTGCTTATGAAGTTAAATTAATTTGCATACAATATTTAGCGATTTAAAAAGGTATTTAGTTTATGCTAACTAGTCGCTAAATTGATTATTTTATATTTAAGGAACATTATATATTTTTGATACATTTTATATTATACCAACGGAAATTCTTCAAGAAATATCAAAGATGACGCCGATAACCTCAACGTCGAGATATGAAAATTAATAAATTAAATCCTTGCAGTGAGGTTATATATATACACGTCAAACAAGCTTATTTTGTATATTGTACACCACCATATTACACCCGGTGGTAGAATATTTTTCTTTCTAAGACTCCGTCTGGGTACGTACTATACGTGCGTATTATGTGCGTTCCTTATATCCGTGTTCAGATTTGAAGGGTATAGAGTGCCAGTGTAATTACTGGCTGAGAGGCATTCCACTTAATTCCTCAGATTTGGCAACGTTTGTATAGCTTTCTTTATTTAAAGACTGCCAAACAGCAGGTGGCCTTTATATAAGTCCAAAACAGTTTAATGTAGTTAAGATAAAGTGTCTTTTGGGAAATTTGCTAAAGGTAAAAACAAAGGTAGGGTTTAATTTCATTTTAGCGCTGCGTATTTCAATTTATGAGTCAATTTTCGTTTTGCTACAAAAGCTGTTTGATGTTTTACATTAAATTGAGGTACTTTTAGGGGAACATTATCAAATTTTGATTTTAATTTGACTTATTCTCACATATTATTAATAACTTCGAGTTCAAATAACTAAACCAAACAAGATACCGTAATGTTTACACAACACGCGCGGCTTGGGAACTGTCGCTAAAAATGGTTTTATCTATAGACTTATTATCAGCTGGTGCTCGAATACAATCAATCATCAATCAAACCCGTGGCCCCCAGCGCTGCAGGCAAAGCCATTATACACGACTTAAGTCATTGCGATTCAAAATCATCTAATTAATTAAATTACTTAAACGTGTTCTGCGTTCTACGTTATTCCCGGCAGTTCCTCATTATGACACGTAATTACGCATTTAACAGTTTAATTTCAACAGTTACGAAGGTAAAGTAAAGCCCTTTTCCATTAAAAGGGTGTCTAAAATATGTAAAGCAAACGTGTTTGTTTGTTGCTTGAATATCTTTAATTTGTTTTAATGAATCGTTAGAGTATTTGCCGCGACCGCAAAGTAGAGTTTTTATATTATTTTCGGAAGTCTTTAGGAAAATGCTGCGGCTCATCTCTTACAAACTTTCGTTGCGCCGCGTCTTTCGACGACGACGGGGTGATGTGGTGATATTAGATATTCTTAATCCGTCTATCCGCAGCCAGTTCTATTACGAATCAAAAATTAATGTCGTAATTTATTCGGCTTTACATAATAATTCAAATTCACATTAAATACAAACTATGTGTTACTAAACATTCAACAAGTAATTAAATCTGAAATACAAAAACTTTACCCAATCGGGTGTATTGTATATACAATATTCTATACAAAATTCAAATAACACAAACGAAGCTAATTTTTCTAGAAGTTTCACTACGCATTTTCACGGAGTTGAAGGTGGGAACTGCTAGTATTGCTTGCAATATTTAATTACACTGGAACACGAGTGGCTAAGATTATTTAGCAGTTTATATATATCTCATCATTTTCATGCAAAAATATAAAAAAAACTTCAAGTATTAAAAATCAATAGAGTTTAAGGAATTTAAATAAAGTTGGTGTCTTCAAGGCAAGACAGAACAGGTATTTTAAGCTTAGTCAATGCGTTTTACCGACTTTGACTACTTACGAGTAACATCGAAATTGATTACTTTTTTTTCATGAAAGAGATCGCACTAAAATTGTAAGGACTGTTTCTTGTAGGAAGTTGTTATAATATTTTAAACTCGAACGCTTAGAGAACGGACCTGCAAGAACGTAAAACCCAACATATGGTGCAACTATGGGGTCTTGTTAGAGCATTCTTCTCTCCGTGTCGTCTCTTGTGTGTACGACTACGGTAAATTCGAGAAAAATCTTATGACTGCATTACTCGATTACGGGACTTCTTTTTAGCATAGAATTCCGTCTACGTCAGTATTATCCTTTCATTTAGTGGTACTTGCATTGCTATTTTTCTGTTCGAAGAGATGCAAGGCATTTCAAGTTAGTGAGTAGTGTAGACATTTTTACTTGAAGTTTATTGCAGGTGGCCATGAGATGCAGTAGCTAACTTCTTACCGTAAGGTGAATTGTGAGATTGTTTGTCACTTCGGTTTTAAAAACCAGTTTCGTCGAAATTAAACGAATATTATCTTTATTTGCAACTTTTAAAGTTGCAAATAAAGATAATATTCGTTATCGTTATAGTTGAAGTTGAACCGGTTACATTAGAAACAATTCGTACCATGTGAATATAATACTTGCAACTGAAAAATGATGACTTACGGATCTGAGAGGTGGTCCTTCACTGCTGGCCGTATGACGACACTCAAGGTCACTCAGCGAGCTGTGGAGAGGGCTATGCTCGGAGTTTCTCTGCGTGATAGACTCAGAAATGAGGATATCCGCAGTAAAACCAGAGTGACCGACATAGCCCAACGGATTAGTAAGCCGAAGTGGCAATGGGCCGGCCATATAGCTCGAAGAACCGATAACCGATGGGGAAGAAAGGTTCTCGAGTGGCAGCCTCGTACCAGTGGGCATAGTGTAGAGCGACCCCCCAATAGATGGAGTGACGACCTGGTAAGACATGCAGGAAGTCGATGGATGCAGGTGAATCAGGACCGTCCTTTGTGGCATTGCTTGGGGGAGGCCTACGTTCTGCAGTGGACTTGCGAAGGGCTGTAATGATGATGATGATGATGATGAACTGAAAAATGTTTGTGTTCTCACCCAGTAAAAACCGCTTCCGGTTCTCTATACTCACCATACAAAACACACAAATATTCAACTGCTATTGTGATTCTGCTTATTATAGCAGTAATACAGGGGCAGCGTAGCTTTACAAAATATTTTTTTTAAGGAAAAGATTAACAAACGAGCACACACTCCATTGACGGTGGGTGAACGCTGTGACCCACAGACATTTACATTTATGCTTGATTAAGATTTAAAATGGAGATGCGTAGCCACACCTGAAGACTAAGATGAAACGCCTCAATTCTATTGAAAATGGTCTCCGGTTCTCTATGCTCACCATACGAAATGCTGCATTAAGCTGATATTTTACGCTGTATTCTGTAAAAAGGTGGTCCTGCGCCAGTTGAACCGACCCATTCGTTTTGTATCCGTAGTATAGCTGCAGCGTGTCTTTACCACACATAAAAGTTATCAAGGGCAACTAACTCTCATCGTGTTTTCTACTTCTGTATTTTTAAGACTCAATTATTTTACATTTATCTGGAATGGATGTTACAATCTATTCAAATGCTAACCTCTCCAGCACGCAGTATATCTCAACGAGCAATGTCAACGAACGAGTTTCTGGTGACTGAGCACTGGCAGTATTGAGTAGTATATACATGGTAGAGCCGTGCTACAGTTATATTTGTAGTATAGTTGTAGCACGAATAGGCCGGCTCGACCGGGGAAGGACTACTCTCTCACAGAATACCAACGTAAAATAGTAGCTTAATGCTGCTGTGTTTCGTATGGTGAGTGTAGAGAACCGGAGACCCTTTTCACTGAAAACATGCCATTCCAACTAAGTCCTCACTGGTGACAACGCATCTGCATTTTGATTTGTAACAGAGGATAGATGTAGATGTCTATTGGCCGCAGCAACCATTTGCCATCAGGTGGGCTGTGTGCTCGTTTGTCACCCTATGCTATATAATAACCCGGGCATCAGTTGCGTTCCAAACGTTAAGATCTCGGCATCCATCGTATACGCTGATGGTGACTACCGTGGGGTTTTGGACGGTAGAAGTTCATTATATTGTACCTGCAGTGGAAGGTCCATAAGTCCATAAAGATTTTCCCACGATAAAGATATATATATATATAAAAAGTTCATTTGATGATTCTGCCTAAATTACTATATATATATATATATTACGTACATTTTGGAAACTACTTATAAAACTGTAAAGAAGTGAATGATATAAATGACAAGCTTGTGGAAATTGTCCAATATGGTCGGAGCTGAGTTCTGTAAGACCCGTTGCAGAATAACACAAAAACTCTCCAATCACACTCTTAATCTCATGGCTGTTAGACGGGAAATGAAGCTGCAGTTTTTAGCAGATTTGACAGCATACGGGCAACTGAACATACAGATATTCAAATGCGTATAGCGAGACCTATGCATTTTCAATACAGCTCCAAAGTCCTTGCCATAGATCCTGTCTGCCCGAAAGAGCCAACCGTAAAAGCTGAAGACTGAGTATAGCGGCATAGTTTCCGGGACACTTGAGATTTTGAGTGTCATTTAAACGTTTTAGGGGCAACTGTACACGTAATCGTCGAGTAACACTAATTTTGAATTTCTATATCAATTATAAACACAGTCCGAGGCCTTTCTCCGCTTTAGACAGTGCCGCACAAGGCGAGCCAAGTGGTTAAGCCAATTAAGACCGAGATTGGTCCACGTAACTCAATAATATTTGCATTACCTTATCTCAACAGTCAAATCTAACCACGAAGCACATACATAATTAATGACACGAATAAGCGCAATAGGACGCTAACTTTTTGAACAATCTTGCCTAACTCACGGAAAATATTAGGTCGTGCAATCGTCTGATCATAATTTAGGTTTTCTTAGTAATAATGATAGATTGAGAGTGTACATTACACACCTTTAACCAACTTCAATCATTTTCATTTTCATTCAATATAGATAACATATAATCTTTATTGAAAGACAACTTTTAATTTTATCACAAAGCCAGATATGCCTTGTTACCCCTGAAAATATAAAATGAAATTCCACATAGCTTGTAATTATATTGGCACTTGAACCCTTCAAATAGAAACACAGCAACTCCCTAACCCTGCAGAATGAAACACAGCTGTGTGTGTGCACTGCTGGCAGGCAGCAGAAACATGCGTAAAGGAGTTGTATCAACAATTTTATCTAATCTAGAGGCCAAATAGAAAAGAATCCTTCCACCTGTGTAATTGTACAAATCTACTTTTTGAATTTTTGCATTTTCGAATTATTTTTAATTAAACCTTTAAATGTGTACGTGTCTTTTAAGGGTCGTGTTCTTTTGCGAGTAATTGAGATCTATCAAATCTAACATGAAGGTTGGGAAAATCCTAATATAATGTTAAAAATTAAGTGCAATTAAATCCATAAAATCCAACTCGCAAACCTTTTTACTTGCCCATCTTAGGCCTCAGGGGTGATAACGCCAATAAATTCACTTATCTGCTTGAACTTGTTTGTCACCTTTATTGTAAAAAAGCTCAACTTAAACCGTAATCATGATGTTAAATGAGATGTAACTTCCTATAAAGTTTATCCGCATGTCCTCGTCTGTCCTGCGTTAATAGTTAACAAGACAAGTTTCAACTGATGAATAGTTTAAAGCTTGGGCTTAACCATGAGGCTTAAATGAAAGTTTTCAAGTAGTCACTAAGGTTATCAAACTATAATTATTCTAATTGATATTCACTCTTGTTACTTAATTGTTTATGGTTACTCTGTACACGTGTACAATTTACGAAATTCTTTTTCACATATGTCGATTTATCTTGGTTAAGGTATCCATGAAGACCTGCCGTAATTTATTTAGTTCTAATCGTACATATGACGTTATCCACTTATATGAACATATAACAGGAACTCATTTTATTCCCTAAACGAAATAAGAACTAAGTGCACGGCTACTGAACTTCACTCATTTCTCTTCCTGCTTACTGTGACAACATTTACGTGTTATCATGTGATTTGATCACGTATGAGTTATAACTACATTTTTATATTTCTGTTATAATTTTTAGATAACAAAATTATAACAGTAATTTAAAATTTATTTCTAAATTCAGTCACGCAATAAAATGGCAATATTCAGTTAGTGTTCTTGTTTTAACTTATAGTAAGCCAGCGCTGGACAATCCCATCTACTGGTCTCATCTCATCTAGCGGTATTATATTATGTACGTGACAGATCCATGCTGCAGATATATTAGTAGTATAGTTGTAGCAGAAGTTGGTCGGCTCGACCGGGAGAGGACCAATAAATACCAACGTAAAATAGTTGCTTCATGCTGCTTTGTTTCGAATGGTAATTGTACAGAAGGAGACACTTTTTACTGGAAACGATTGACATTCCATCTTAGTCCGCACCTGCATTTTGATTCGTAATCGACGATTGATTGACGATTGTTGTGTGTAACTGTGTATTAAAACTAAACCCAAGCATAACACTGCAAGACTTCAAAACACAGTTAGTTCATTCTGTGCAGATCGGACCAAAGACAACAATTAAAAAAGCTAAAGGTACTCGGGGTTAACTTTGACATCGGGTCGTGAGTCACCTCAGTCCCCCGTGACCATGGGTGCTGGAAAGCACTCGAAACGTCGGATATTAAAATAAAATAAATAAAACGCGATAAAATCCGTAAAAGTAGTTTTAATCAGTATAAATACTTATAACTATATTATATTTATCCCACGGAACTTATTTGATTGAACTGTCAGGTAAAATAACACGATTACTGCTTAAAAGTGTTGGTTTCAAAAGCGAAAATTCAAAGGGTCGGATTGTGTAATGACCCGGCATCAGACGACTGCTCGTATTATTAGACATAGTATCTCTTGTGTCGCTCTCCCCTCATTCAATCTTTCGACATGGACGTATACAATATACGCCAAATATATGCACCTGAAAATGTAATATTACGTTTATCGTTGTTATCTTAGATATTTTTGCATTGTTAAGTACTTTTCATAAATTCCTATCAGGCGTAAAGATTTTTCTGATGATTATACTCAACATGCTTCGCAGGTGAGTGTGACCATCATTTGCAGGAGAACGTAGAACCTCTGCCAGTAGAAACGCTGCAACTTTGTGTTTGGGTTGGTTAACCAATAACTCAACTGTAAGTGTGTTAATTCATTGTTAAGCTACCTAATCACAGTGGTCCTATTGATATTTAAATTATGCCCGAAGAGAAACGAGGTTCCTGGAAGACAAGAAATTAATTTTATGTTGTCTGATTTATTGTCCAAATGTGACCTTAATTCTGTTTCGCACATCCAACAATGTATATTTTGTACATTTTGCATCCGGAATATGTACTATAAGTTATCATACACGTAGCAGGTCATCATCATCATTAGTACAGTCACATCAAAAGACCACTACTGAACATAGGCTACCCTATTCATAGCCCCATAGGGGGAATTTTTACCATAATTGCATTGCTTAACGGGCTAGTTAGAAACCGCAGTTTTATTAAAATAATTTGAGTTTTCCTCAGGGAAATTCTGCATTCAGCTCCTTTTTTATTTCCATATTAACTTAACTGTACGAAGCTTTCTTTAATGATAATATCATCCCGTTGGGGAATCGACTCCTCTCTTGCAGAAGTGGATTCACTTACCCTGCCACTTCATGACATCATACGGTTCCTCGATAGTATGGTTGTAAGTATTCGCACCTATCACGTTGCACTTATTGCAATTAATTAAAATTTACTCTGAAATGAATTACGCGTTCAGGTTTTGCAAAACCTATATTACCTTATAGAGAAAATGAAAGTGCTTTTATAGATGTATAAGAAATCATAGAAAAAGCTGAATTTCCCTTCACATCGTTCCTCCGACATCATCATTTGCAATTTGATAGTTTGTCAATGTTAATAATATTAGCGATATTAACTAATACTTTCCAAAAATATATTCCGATAACAAAAAAGGGATCAATAAACTGAGGTAGCAATAAGCCCATCCTATAGCTCGACAATTTCGGCAACCTGTGCCGAAACTATTTCGTGCAGCAGCCTCAAACCGTAACCGCTAGTGCGAGTTTGGTAACTACAGTTACCAATGACGAACGGCCTAAAATTGAGTTTGGTTACACAGCTGACCAAACCAAACTGACCTACCTACATAGATTAAAAATAAAAATAGATAAAAAATCGACTGCGTTCACAATGAAACAAGTATTTAGGCATAATGGCCATGAATTCCTTTTCCTTTTAAATAAAAAAATATATGAGACACGACGCAGGTAGACCGAAATTTCAATTATTTTTTACGTCATATTTTTATGTCGTGTGTTTTCGCTGCGTGATTAAGTGATTTTCTGGTGAATATAGTGGATTATATTGAATTTTTCCAATATTTGTTTTTAAAAAAGCAAGGGATTATTTATTTTTTATTTATTTATTTATTATTTATAATTATAATTAATTACGGCTTGCGCCAATGACAGTAATTAATAGGTAAAACTAAACATATAACATAATTAACATAATTCAAAAACAAATATCAAGTCAGAGATCGAACATACTTAACAATAACTAGAGGAAATAAAATAATATAAAACAGAATAAAGTGATAACAACATACAACTTATTTACCTAACAAACATGGCTTTCACATAACATGAGACAGTTTGACATGATCACCTTGAGTGTGTCATTAAAGATGTCACATTCCGGGATTATGGTAAGTTTTATCGATTTTAATAATAAATTCTATTCAAATTGGTAAATTATATACAAAATTTGATCTTTTCCATACGACCGGTTGCAACGATTTTTTCGCTCACAGAAATTATCATTATTGTGTTATTTCAAATGCAAAATACCATTTGAACAATAATATATTAATTAGTTATTTGTTTACAAATAACAGTCAATAGTATATATATTGGGCATAGAGCAGCGCAACGCACGTTTCAAAACTTTCTATTAAGCGTCGTTGATCGTCCAGGAGTCTAATTAACTAAAAGTGTCTCAGTAACAGACGCTTTTAGTCTTAACTTTAGCTTTTAGACGTTTTATAATTAGAGGAAAGGGGATTAATAAAACGTTAAGGTTAAGTATATCCATTTATCTTTAATATCCGGATTTTTTGCAAACCTGGAATAATAGCATTGTATTATAATAAGCAGATGTTTAAATAAAATAAATGCAACGTTATACAAACTGAAAACAAATATATATATATATATATATATATATATATATATATATATATATATATATATATAATTTTTTATAAGTTCTAAAGATCTGTACCGGTTCGGTTACCCGGCTTCTTACAGATCGAATTTAGTTTACTATCCGTACAATATAATAAAACTGCATAAAAATTTATCAAGTAATTTAAAAGTACAAACGAACAGATAATAGTTGATAAACGATTAACGATATAAAATATTTAGAAAGAAGAAAATAGAGAAGGTGTAAATAAATATTTAACGAAAAATCGCATTTCATTCCCATTTCGGTATTATTTATTGTCCATACCATAAATCCATTGCTGCTTTTAGCTGTCGTACTCGTAGACATGAACTAGCTTAAAAATCAATGCATATTGAAATGTAAAAACAATTACATATTCGGAGACAATCGTAGTACTGGAGGTGAATAATTTTATTTAAGTATAATTTCATTAAAAACAACATTATTTAAAACAATAAGTACTTATTTATGAAATGTTATCCCTTTATTTGAAAATTGGCAAATTATGCTTCATGATATGCTTCAAAACGCCATTATTTATTTATTTAAACAACAATGGTGACCGGAACAAACGCTCCTCACGTCTTGTGGCTTACGAGTCACATGTGCAGCGACAAGGTCACGCGCTTTTACGACTTCTATTGCCTTAATATTTAGTTTTCTGTGGCATAAACAAATCCATTCCTCTATAAAGTAAGAGGCGATACAGGGAAACTAAACGAGAAGCAGACACAGCAGCATCTTCCCGATGACAGCTGAATAAAACACAAAACTGCTGTTGACAAACCGGTGGCAACTTCGAGGCAATGTACGGTGGAGGCCTATGTTTAGCAGTGGACTTTTGATAGGTGGCAGTGGTAATAGTAGGCGTTATCAATAAATAACTTTCGCGATCATACTCTTAATATTATGAGCCCCTCAGACTCAGGCCACTTAAACCTTACCATAATTTTACTAACGGCATTATATTGTACATACAAATATCTTGTAGCAGTCAGTTCAATTAACTGTGAAAAGAGAGTACAAACACTTCATATTTTTCGAAGCTTAGTTTTTGCCAAAGGGAACGAAATCGAGAAATGTTTTTCTTTTTTTAAGGAGACTGCTTAGGCTTGGTAAGTACAACTTAAACGTTAAAAGTTTATTTATCTTAAAGCTTAATTTTACTTTCATCATAATACGAGTGCAATATGCGAATATGAAGTGTGGGGCAGCCTCCCACTATATGGAGTGACCAACTGGTAAGAAATGCTGGAAGTCGATGAATGCAGGTGACTCAGGAGCGTGCTTTGTGGCGTTCCTATGGGAAGGGTAATATTCAGCACTGCACTTGTGAAGGGCTGTAAAGAATAAATGAAAATCACTGGCTTCACAGATATGACATTTATGGTTTAAATATTTGATACAATAAAACGTCGAAAGCTTCGGTGCGCGCGTCCAAACATCAATTTGAAATGTTCACAGACATAACAGATCAGATTTCGGGAACTACTAGTATTAGAATACACAGAAAATATTTCACTGGATTTCGAACAGATTAGCATCCGTAATAACTAATATTAATGGGTTTTCACATTTAGGCAAAAACTACTCATTAAATGAAACTAGTTTTACGGATTTTTTGTGTTTTATTTTTGACTTTTTAATTCCCGGCGTATGGGGGGTGCATTACAGCAGCCATAGTGACGGAGGTGACTGAGGTTTTTTACGACTCGATATTATAGTTAGCTCGGCTACCTTTTGCTTTTAAATGTTATTGATATTATAGACACTGTAGTCTCGTAAATAATCTAGATACTGTAATATTCATTATCATTAATCTCCTTCTCTTAAGTCCTTCAAGGCGGTGTCATTCCTTACTTTTGTATAAATACTATGAGAGTATATTTTCTATTTTTAATGCCGAAAATACCACGTGTAATTAACAACGACGAGCTTGTTACATAAATACATAAACACTCACGCCTGTCACCCAGAGGGGTAGGCAGAGACTACAGACTTCCATTTAGCACGATCCTGACATACCTTTCTCGCCTCTTCCACATTCATATACCTACGCATACATGCTCGTCGGTTAAGGGTACTCTTAATTTGGCCCATTTTTAGTATATCGCCAATTTGGTCGACAAACTTCCGCCTAGGACGTCCCTTTCCGACTCTTCCATTCACTTCTGCAACATATATTTGCTTTGTCAGTCTTTCCGCATTCATTCTTTCTACATGACCAAACCACCGAAGCATTCCTTTCTTAATCCTGGTCACCGCATCATCTTGCAAACCACACTCTTCTTTTATCACACAGTTTCTCACCCTGTCACTCAGATTCAGCCCTAACATACTCCTTAGCGACCGCATTTCTACCGCATTTATTCTACTCTCGTGCTTCTTCTGCCACACCCAACTTTCACTACCATACGTTAAAGTAGGGACTAATACAGCACTGTGAATTGCCATACGTGCCTTTTTTGACACATTCTGACTTTTCACAATAGAGTGTAGAGCCCCATTTACTTTATTTCCTGCATTCACTCGTCGTTCAATGTCCTTATCATATCTCGCATCCCTGCTGAATACACATCCCAAATATACGAACTCATCCACTTGCTCAATTAACTCTCCTTCTATTCTTATTTCACATACCGTTTTGCTTTCATCTCTTTCAAAAACCATCACTTTCGTCTTACTCGCGTTCACTTTCATTCCCCTTTCTTTTAATGACCTGTTCATTAATGTAACCATCATTTGCAACTCGGCCGCCGACGACGCAAGTATGACTTGATCATCGGCGTACAAAAGGCATTTGATGGTTAACTCACCCATTCTTACCCCTTAATTAATATTATTACCGTTATTCCATTCTGTATTTGGTACTAGGAACGTCTCGTGTATCATGTTAGCTTCCAAGTCCGGAACAATTATTTATCGGTCGTGCAGTGCTGCCACCTGCCACTAAACACTTTACTACAGCTATTTTATAAAGCGATGTATTTTTTTTTTATATGGAAGAGGGGGCAACCGAGCATGCGGCTCACCTGATGTTAAGTGACTACCACCGCCCATGATCAACCGCAACACCAGGAGAATTGCGGGTGCGTTGCCGGCCCTTTAGAAAGGAGTAAGCTCTTTTCTTGAAGGTCCCCAGGTCGTATCGGTTCGGAAAAATCGCTGGTGGTAAACTATTCCACAGAGAGGTTGTACGTGGAAGAAAACTCCTTGTGAAACGTACAGTGGTGGACCGCCAAGCATCCAGATGGTGTGGATGGTATCGGGACGTTTGCCGTGTAGTGCGTTCACGAAATTTGGCGGCTGGAATTAATCCGAACAATTCCTCAGAGCACTCCCCGTGATAGATGCGATAAAATACGCAAAGAGATGCAACATCTCTTCGCAGCGCCAGTGAATCGAGCCGATCGGAAAGCACTCGGTCGTCGACGATTCGAGCCGCTCTGCGCTGGATGCGGTCAAGTGGAAGGAGCTGGTACTGGGGAGTCCCAGCCCAGAGATGGGAACAGTATTCCATGTGCGGCCGAACCTGCGCCTTGTAAAGTTGCAGGCGGTGTGCCGGCATGAAATACTGTCCCGCTCTGCTGAGCACGCCAAGCTTTTTAGAGGCCAATTTGGCCTTCCCTTCCAAGTGACCACGAAACTGCACGTCACTCGATATGTCGACGCCGAGGATTCCGATACTGGCTGAGGCAACAAGGGGAGTGCCTTGAAACTGAGGGGATACGACAAAGGGGTTCTTTTTAGCGGTTAACGCGCAAACTTGTGTCTTCTGGGGGTTAAACTGGACTAGATTTAGTCGTCCCCAATCTCTGAGACTCTGTTCAGCAAAGACTCGACTTCAGACACAAGGTTGTCCCGGCACTCGGAGACGTTTTCCCGAGAAATATTGGCTCGGCCTGTGTAAAGAGCATCACCAGTGCTGTCATCTGCATAGCAATGAATGTTACGGGTATGCAACATATCATTGATATGCAGAAGAACAGCGTTGGCGATAGCACGCAGCCCTGTGGAACACCAGCATTAATAGGCTTGCAATCGGAGCTTGCACCGTCTACAACGATCTTGATGCTCCGATCTGCAAGAAAGCTGGTGATCCAATCGCACAATTTCTCGGGAAGCCCATAGGAAGGGAGCTTCGAAAGAAGCGCTTTGTGCCAAACCCAATCGAAGGCCTTCGCAATGTCCAAACTAACGGCCAATGCCTCCCCCTTGAACTCTACTGCCTCCGCCCATCTGTGTGTGAGGTAGACCGGAAGATCACCAGCTGACCGACCACGGCGAAAACCGTATTGGCGGTCACTAATCAGCTGGTGATTCTCAAGGTACCTCATGAGCTGGCAGTTTACAATGGAAAAATTTACGTTTTACTCTATTTTTGATGTGTTTTACGCTCGTTAAAATTTTGTTTTGTTTTTTTTTTTGGTTTTGTGTCGCTGTAAGAGTGTACAACTAAATAAAAATGTTATTTTTGGCTAAAATTTGTAACTCAGTGTTGCACTGAAGAATCAATTTCATCTTAAATTCGCAACACCCTATTCCACCGTAATTTACCCAGATCTTAGTAACTAAAAGTAAGCAGATGAAAAATTCATATACCCTATAGATTCAAATAAACATGGTGTTTTGTGCTAGATACTTGACAGTTTGGCGAGCAGTGGTAGGGCGCTTGCAAAAAATTGACAGCACGTTGGCAACCCAGGTTCGATTCCTGCCGGAGCCAGTGAAATTTTTTATTACAATTTCATGTGCTAAAGTGGAAACTTGAAAGCCTGAGGAATTACTATATTTCATAACATTTGTTAAGTCCGCTAAGAAGCAGAGCGGTTAACGAATTGCTTTATGGCCCTCTCAGAATTAAGGGTAGGCGTTGTGCCATGTCAATTAGGGGGTCTATGGATGTAGATTTAATTTTTTAACATTTTATTTTTTTCTTTTCACATTTTCTAGCGTTAGCAAAATTCCTGACACATCACGCTAAGACCAACGTTCTGTTAAAATCAAGGGATTCCGAGACTGACGTTGTTTTATATTATCCTGTTGCTGAGACAAATGGTGGTTTCATTACTGCGAAGATCAATAAATGATACACGGATACAAAGATGCCTTATCACCCCTGTAAATATAAAATAAAATGCCACATACTCTATGTTTGTAATTATATTGGCACTTGTACCCTTCAAATAGAAACACAGCAGCTCCCATACCCTGCAGAATGAAACACAGCTGTGGGTACACTGCTAATAGGCAGGAGAAACATGCGTAAGAGGGTCGCATCATCAAAAATTACCTTATCTAGAGGCTAGATAGAAAAGACCCCCTTCCACCTGTGTAATTGTACAAATCTATTTTATAAATTTCCGCATTTTGTAGCAACATGGTATGTAAATTAAAGTTTTATGACTAGGACTTGTCATGCTACAGTATAGAAAGGTAGATATATGGTTGTAATAAATTGAAGTCATTGTATGGCATAACGTTATTAATGTAAGGCGAATCGCCTGAATTCTTTTAAAATTGATACGTAAGAGAGAGTAAGAATTCATAAAGCAATGTATCATTTGAATATTGTCTGTTATTTAAGAAAAAAATGAAATGAATGCTGTGGTTTTTATTAATTTAAACATCAAAGCAATGTTTATGAAAAGAAATTGATTCCGATAAAAATCCTTTTATTTGGAATAATATTTTTTGGATAATGTGTTCTAAAGACTCTAATGATGTGGCGTTCAAAGAGTCTTTAGACTCAAATGAACCTTTTAGATACTACTCATTTGTTAAAAGGGGACGGGTATATTTGGTTGCTACTTTGAGCATACCAAGAGCATATTCGAGTCCTTTACCTATATGCTCAAAAAAGTACCATGATATTATAAGTTTACTACCTTTTATAGATCCTGTTTATCATAATTTTTATAAAAATTTGAAAACCTCAAACACGAACCCTGACTCTGTAAGCGACAGTGACGAAAATTACGAATAAATTATAACACTTATGTTCTACTAACTTTTGATTTCAATATGTTAACTCCATTGTTATCGATTTAATTAGTTAACGTTAATTTGGTTAAAAAATGATAAGTGCCATTTAAAATGAAACGGCTGTGTTTTTAGTTTTAGTTAATATATTTAAAAAAACCTGATTAATAAATAGTTACTGCAGCAGTGGTTAGCTTTTTCTACTTTACCTAACTGATTTATAAATTAAACTTGAACCTTAAAAGTCTTATACTGAAAAATTACGTTTTTGGACTTAACATGTTTCTCCCAGACACCACAGATATATATATTATATATATTATATATATATATATATATATATATATATATATATATATATATATATATATATATATATATATATATATATATAATTTTTTGCTTTATCATTATTAAAATTTAATGCATAACTTAAATTCTTAAGCTAAGGCTTTAGAAGAGAGCGTTAGACAGAGCGTGCAGTGTAGCGGCGCAAGCGGCTGCATCCCGAGCGCCACTCCACACAGTGCAACACAAAGCGTGTGCTCGTCGTGCTCGTGAACTCTCCACCCCTCTGCACGCTAATGCTCAAGTGGAGACGATAGGGTGGCATACATTCCGAGTGCCACTCAGCACGCTGCAAACAAAGCGTGTGCTCGTCGTGCTCTTGAACTCTCCGCCCCTCTGGATGCTAAAGCTCAAGTTGAGATGAGAGGGTGGCATACATCCTGAGCGCCACTCAGCACGCTGCAAGCACAGCGTGTGCTCGTCGTGCTCATGAACTCTCCGCCCCTCTGCGCGCTAATGCTCAAGTAGAGACGACAGGGTGGCATACATCCCGAGTGCCACTCAGCAAGCTGCAAACAAAGCGTGTGCTCGTAGTGCTCGTGAACTCTCCGACCCTCTGCACGCTAATGCTCAAATTGAGACGACATGGTGGCATACATCCCGAGCGCCACTCAGCACGCTGCAAACAAAGCGTGTGCTTATCGTGCTCGTGAACTCTCCGCCCCTCTGCACGCTAATGCTCAAGTAAAGACGAAAGGGTGGCATACATTCTGAGCGCCACTCAGCACGCTGCAAACAAAACGTGTTCTCGTCGTGCTCGTAAACTCTCCACCCTCTGCATGCTAATGCTCAAGTAGAGACGACAAGGTGCCATACATCCCGAGCAGCGCCTTTTATCTCGCTGCAAATCAGGTGGGTGGACCAATGGAATTCTATGCTCCTTCAAAGGCCAATTATTAAAATGTCGTAGTTATTGCCATGTGATGACAAATTCCCCTACTTACACAAACATCCATCAAACTGAAAATCACAGACGCGGTGGTGAATCGCTCTCGCTACTATTTTGGCAGTACGTTCCCTCACTTTATTGATTTCGGGAATCGACGACGTTAAATTATTTAATAATAATATAATAATAATAATAATAAGGTAATTAATTATATAATATCTCCATTATCTTCTCATATGACGTTATGATCATTATCATCTATTTAAGGTGTTGGTAGGAAAAGATAAAACTAAGTTATTTAGTAATAATTTCCATTAGACGCAGATTAGTGTTAAGTTTAGCAAATCCATCAGCGACGGAAAAGACCCATGTACACCAGACAGAAAGAAGATGTCATCATGATCTATTACATATACGCGAACAATAAAATGAAACTAGTTTTTACGGATTTTATCGCCCTTATTAACCTTATTCTATATACCCGACCTTTCGAGCACTTTACAGCACCGATGGTTACGAGTGAAGACTGAGGTGATCGTTGTCACAATGTCATAGTTAATCAGAACAGGATGAAAATTATTAATTTTTGTCTGTTTGTTACAGAGAGCGCGAGGGATCTGTGACAGTAAATAGCTAGCTGCCGAACTCAAACACGTCAAGCAAGTTTTGCATGACAACAAACTTCGGGGCCCGCGCCTACGTCACAGTGAACGAGTGAAGCCGGCCACAATCGAGCGTGTGCCTGCTGTACCGCCATATTTCAGAGGTGTCACTGACAAGATTGGCTACAACATAAAGTGTGATTCCATTAGATCTTATTTCAAGCCTCTACACTCGCCATATGACACACAGCAACATTAACCTGCTATTTCACGCGGGTTATTATATAAATACACTCACTCATAGGAAAACCTAAAATACCACAACACAACAGCAAAATTTCACGATAATATAAGTTCATACTGCGTAGATCGGAACAAAAATTTAAAAAAAATATTTTTAGTTAGGAGGTAGCCGTGGTTAACTTTGAAATTGGGACGTCGAACACCACAGTGCCCCCGTGACCGTGGATACTATAAAGTGTTCGAAAAGTGGGGAATATGAAATAAATTACTATACACGATAATGTTAAATTTGTTGTTTTGTTTAGGAAGATGTCACTTGAGGGCTCTAAATGTCACCCCACACAAACGTTCAACCCTTTATAGAATAAATGACAAACAGCAAGTAATTACATATTTCTTATAGCAGTCTTCAACTTTAAGGAGTGATGACCTGGTAAGAAATGCAGGAAGTCATTGGATGCATGTGGCTCGGGAACGTGAGCGCAAGAGAAGTATTCTTCGGGGAAATGAGTAAAATGCCTGAAATGACCTTAAAATCGTTAGAACATTTTAACATTTATAAAAAGTCTTTGTTTAACTTGAAAATATTTTAAAGCTTTTTTTCTGCAAAATATTTGAAAAAAATTGTCGGTGTTAGTTATTACCCAAGCTTTTTTTTAATTTAATATTCAATCCAAAAAAAACGTATAAAACAAAATGACACGTTTGTTGCAAAAATATCATACAACTTCATCATGTGGTTTTAAAAGTTGGATAAGGGAAATTTCAAGAATGTTTTATGACAACCAAGACGGCGGAAGGTTCATCTATACACAATTATATAATGCCAGAACTTAAATATGTAGGTCAGTAAAATAAAGCACCATCTGAATTTAAAGTCACCTAATGGTATTCCTGGTAAGCCACAGACTAGACTTTGTGTTTGTTTTTGTAGCACTGTGGTATTTACGTTTTACTTATTGGATTTGTTATTTGGAATTATTTTAAACACCTATGTATACTTTACAAGAGAGTTTAAAAGCTTGAAGTTTGAAACAAATTTTAAAATAATACAACACGCAGTATTTTTATTTATTTTTTATTTTGTAAAAGACAATATGATAATAATTAATTTATAAAGAAACCTCTTGCGCATCGATTTTAAAAGAATGCAGGCGATTCGACTTACCTCATGACGTTATCCCGTACGATGGCTTCACGTTATTGCGTCCATATATCTCCCTTCCAATACTGCAACCTGACAAGTTGCAGCCATAAAACTTTAATTTTAAATAGACAATTAATAAGATTGAAAAGTACACTTGGACATGTAAAATTAATAATTTGCTTCTATTTCCTGGTGGTTCCTGGGTTCTTTTTCTAAATACCCTCTAGTTTAAGCAGTCAGGGTTGATACTGTTTTTTTTTCGATTCAAGGAAGCTAGGAAGAGTTTGTGTTTTAGTATGAACCGTTAGGATGCCAAAATAATTATATATGGCATTTCATTTTAGCTTAAAGTGGTGACAAGGCACTGCTTGCCTTCTGTCCAAAGTTCGTTAATGTTGTGAATGGACTGCATCAGACAAACATAAACACAATCAGGTAAAATTGTTAGCTCGTTTGTCAAGTTAGCAGTAAGCTTTCCAGCTAAACTTGAAACACATGCTGTTGAATAATGGATTTGAACATATGGCGTTAAATTGTATAATTTGCACTCTAAACCATTAAGTTACCATGCATCGTCGGTTCGAAGTTTGAACAGAGTTCAATGTACACGTAAATTTGTCACACGGGGAAAAAGTTAGTTTTGTGTTAGAGCTCCCGTTTACACTATTTATTTATCAAGGTTTAATTATGAAATCTTAAAGTACTGCAATTCAACGATTGCAAGACCTTAAATTTTATTTGCTTCAGGCATTATCCGATATTTTAGTTCCTTTGACATGACATTAATTCATGCTAACTATTCTGGCTGCGTTACGTGATGAAATTTGACTGTTGAAATTGTGTTATTATTATTCAGTTGTCTGTCCCAAATTTGCTCAAAATTGACTTAAGGGCCGCCGTCAACTGTTGCGGCACTGTCAAAAGCGGGTAATAGTGACGGACTTGGATTGTGTTAAAAATTGATGTAGAAATTTAATTTTTGTTTCATTCATTAGAAGGTGGGATTTCATTCATTAGGGGATGAGTCGCTCGCGTCCGTAGGCTCCGAACACCTAACCATTAGGTACACCCTACACGTGTCCCCCGGGTGGTGATAAACGAGCGACAAAGCCGAAAAAATAGACTCGGCTCCTCGCCGTATGGTAGCGACGTAAAAACTACCACCACCCCTTGTTCGCACCATGACTCAGAAAATAAAAAAATAGCCCCGAGTTCCCGGCGCCCCTTAAATGGGGCAGGGGTGCGAAGAATCTCCGGGAGAAAAACCGGTGACGAGGTTCGCCACCCGTCACGTTCTGTCTCCCGGAGGGGCGAAAAAAGGATTGCAAAAACCCGTCTGGCTACGCTAAATGTATTTGGAGGAATGAATGATAAGATGGATGAAGTATGCAAAATGATGAGTGACAGAGGAATAGATGTGTTATGTGTGAATGAGACGAAACGAAAGGGAAAGGATGCCACTGCACATGGCACGTATACCGCGTATTGGTCTGGCGTAGGCGAGACCGAACGGGCATGCCAGGGAGTCAGTTTCATCCTTTCAGAAAGAATGGGTCAATGTGTGAAAGAGTATGAATGTGTAAGCCCGAGACTGCTATGGATACGAATGAAAGTGGGCTTAAAGAAGGTGTTCCTGCTAGGGGTGTACGTCCTAGACATGTCTAAGCAGTTTTGGGACATGGTAAGGATGGTGTTGACAAAATGTAAGCAAAATGAAAATATTATTATGTTAGGAGACTTTAATGGAAGGGTTGGGGTGAAGAGGTCTGGTTATGAAAGGATATTGGGAACGTTTGGTGATGAAAGTATAAATGAGAATGGTGAAGACCTCCTCACCGTATGTGTGGTAAAGAATATTTTTGTGACGTATACTTTTTTTCGTCATAAGAAGATTCACATATATAAATGGGAAAGAGGTGATGATAGAAGCATGATAGATTTCGTAATTGTGGACGAAAGAATGAGGAGCGCAGTCGTAGATACAAGGGTTTACCGGGGGTCCAACGTACGGACGTATCATTACTTGGTCTTATATCGAATTAATGGTCTTTTCAAGCGTTGGCAGCATCGGACATCTGTGTCTACCACTGCGTTACAGCGTATAAGAATAGAGAAGTAACAAGATGAAGATGTGATAGAGGAATATAAATGTAGACTGAGAGAAAATATTAGATGTTTGAATGAGTTGTGTATGAATGATTTAGACTTGAATACTGTGTGGGATAATATTAAGAAAAGTTTGGTGGATACCGCCGCCGAAGTATGTAGTGTAAGTAAGAAAACAAATGAAAGGAAAAGTAATACGTTATGGTGGGATGATGAGGTAAGGGCGGAAGTTGAATCAAAGAAGAAAACATGGTTAGATTTACTAGCAACCAAAGCCGGTAATTCTTCTGGTATGAATGATGAGATTGAAAGAAAAAAGGCAATTTAGACGTCTAAATAAGAGAGTAAAAGAAGTTGTTTAAAGAAAAAAGAAAGAAAGAACGGATAAGAATGATAGAAGGATATCTAATAATTTCCAGGCTAACAAAAATGTTCTGGAAACTCGTAAGAACTGCCAGGGGAAATACAAAACAGCCTATAATAAATGCTATAAGAGACGAGAATGGATGTATTCTGAATGATGAAGTTTCGAATTTAAACAGATGGAAGGAATACTTTGAAAGCGTGTTTATGAGTGAAGAGTCGTCTGAATTAAATGAACTAGAAATTCCGAAAGAAGTGGAAAGAGGTATGGAGATAAGTGTAGATGAAATAATGAAAGCAATGAAAAGCATGAAAGCAGGTGAGGCAGCTGGATATGATAGAGTATCACTCGAGATGCTAAGGGCTGGAGAGGGAGTGGTGACAGGCCTGCTGTACACTTTGTTTAATTTATGTTGAGAATTAAAACGGGTACCGGATGACTGGTGTAAAGCAGTTATAGTACCAATATATAAGGGAAAAGGGTCACAGCAGGACTGCAAAAACTACCGCGGTATCAGCTTGCTTAGTATTGTGGGTAAACTGTATGCTAAGGTGTTAATTGAAATAGTTATGAAAGAAACTGATGGAAAAATTTGGGATGTGCAAGCGGGTTTTAGAAAGGGAATGGGGTGCACAGATCAAGTTTTTTCCATGCGCACGATTGCGGAGAAGTTTTTAGCCAAAAACCAGAAAGTTTTTTGTTCGTTCATGGACTTGGAAAGGGCTTATAATAGAGTGGACAGGAATGTGTTATGCCAAACACTGAACTCATATGGGTTGAGCGCTGGTTTGATACGGGCATTAAGGTCTCTTTATAGGGACTCTAGTGCTTGTGTCAGGATCAATGGGCTCCATTCGGACTGGTTTGGCATCCAAAAAGGCGTCAGACAGGGCTGTGTAGCTTCCCGTTGGCTGTTCAACCTTTTTATGGACCGGTGTTTGCAAACTTTGAATGATGAAGAATGTGGGTTAAGAATGGGCGAGTTAACCGTCAAATGCCTTTTGTATGCCGATGATCAAGTCATATTTGCGTCATCGGCGGCTGAGTTGCAAACGATGGTTACATTAATGAACTGGGAATTAAAAGAAATCGGAATTAAAGTTAACGCATGTAAGACGAAAGTGATGGTTTTTGAAAGAGAAGAAAGCAAAACGGTATGTGAAATAAGAATAGAAGGAGAGTTAATTGAGCAAGTGGATGATTTTGTGTATTTCGGATTTGTATTTAGCAGGCATGGTAGATATGATAGGGATACAGACCGACGAGTAAATGCAGGGAATAGAGTGAATGGGGCACTACACTCTATTATGAAGAACCAGAATGTGTCAAAACAGGCACGTATGGTAATTCATAATGCTGTGTTAGTACCTACTTTAATGTATGGTAGTGAAAGCTGGGTGTGGCAGAAGAAGCACGAAAGTAGAATAAATGCTGTAGAAATGCGGTCTAATATGCTAGGGTTGAATTTGAATGACAGGGTGAGAAATTACGTGATAAGAGATAAATGTGTTATGCAAGATGATGTTGTGACCAGGATTAAGAAAGGAATGCTTCGGTGGTTTGGTCACGTAGAAATAATGAATGAAGAAAGAGTGACAAAGCAAATTTATATGGCAGATGTGAACGGCCGAGTCGGGAAGGAACGCCCTAGAAAAAAGTTTATCGACCAAATCGGCGATATTTTGAAAATGGGCCACGTTAGAAGTACCCTTAACCGACGAGCATGTATGCGTAGCTATATGGATGTAAAGGAGGCAAAAGAGGCATGTCAGGATCGTGCCAAATGGAAGTCCGTAGTCTCTGCCTACCCCTCTGGGTGACAGGCGTGAGTGTTTATTTATGTAGAAGACTACAGCCTATTAAAACAACGCTAACGGTCAAATGCCTAATATAAACCTCCTTCAAAGATAGACTTAAAGGGGGAATATTTGCCATAGTTAGTGTTTTTTTAGTTTTTTTTTTATTTGTTACCAGAAAGATTCGGCTGCTAATATCCGGTTCCATAATATATAGTATAGTATTATATTCAAATGTTTTTCTTGTCTCAACTTGCTTTAAATAATCGCATTCAATCATCTTCGTGTAAACAGTTGCTTAAGTACAGTTTTAGAATGGAAATTTCCGCATTCAATAATTGCTGTACATGAAAATGGCATCATATAAATGAACCTTAAAACAGACAAAATGAAATTAATTTAATATAGTCCCTCTTTGGGCATAATTTAAATATTAATAGGCCCATTATAGTTAGGTAGTTTAGCCTTAAATTAATTAAAAAATTATTAAGATATTGGTCGACCGTCCAAACACGAAATTGCAGGAAATACCCATCTACAAAGCGTGGTGAGTACCGTTACTGTTTACGTTACGGTCTATTAAAGCCCACTGCTGAACAAAAGCTTCCCCTATAGATTGCCTCATAGGAGGATATTTGCCATAGTTGCCACGCTTGGCAAACGGGTTGTAACCGCAATTTATTTATTATTTTTAGTCGTCCTTGGGAAGACACTGCTGTTCATCTCCTAATTTCATTTTCACCTCTTACGGCATCCACGGTATGGTATGCGGTAATTAATATTCTTACACCGCCACTAGACGGTATGTGGTCATACGTTGTAAGTACGATTATCTTAAACCGTACTGTAAGTGAGACTGTCAAGTTAAGTCGCGTCGAGTGTTGTTATTTTTTATTTAGCACATTCTAAAGGAGAGACCCGTGTAAAATTATGATATAAACTGCAAGGATCACAGGTTATTCTAGTACGGTTTTTTAACATAATTTGTGTTTTATTACGCAGTCCTTATTGGCAAAAATGAATTTAATATTTCTACATGTTAGTCGTACAAGCATCGACAAATTCTTCTACAGGAAAAGCATCACTTAAATACAAGAAATATCTCCGGTAGCTGCCTCTAACTTGCCTTTCTAAGAATATTCCAATTGATGACGAGGTCTGCGAATGAAATTTGATTTTATTGCTTGCCAGGTATGTAAATATGAAAACGTCTTCCGGACCGAATAAAGGTCACGGCGTCTCAGTTTCAAGGTGACTAGCCACTGGCGCAGTACAGGCTTATTGTGCCCGAGTGTATGCGCAAGCACAGATGCTGTCGCTATTCCCTTGCTTGCACAGTTCATTGGGACGGCAATCCGAAACGACCGGAGACCAGGCTCAAGACCTACGACTTTACGTGCTTACCGAGGCACGGGGGTGAAACACCGCCCACTTCCTGACTCCAGGCTAAGAATTTCTTGACATAAGAACTCAATACATCTGTTTGGTTTGCCTGATACATTATTCGAACACGCGACCACATGAGCAGTCCCGTTTACGACTTCTAGAACAACGTCGCAGCATGTAAATATAATACAGCTGGAATTCGTATATTCATATAATGGTGTTTATATAAAAATACTTTATATGTCCAGATTATAGAGCTAAACCCTTAAAAACTTTTTAATATAAAGTTTTACAATAAATATTAGTTAGTAAATTATTGATAATGAAAACCCAAAACAATTACCTAACAATTGATATTCCCCGCGTCACAGAGCCAGCGTCACGTAGCGTAACAAAATTATCATTAACTGCGTTATTGCTCCATTACAGAATCCGAGTTAATCAGCTTGATACATATGATTGTATTAATTTAAATAAGGTTTGACACTGATAGAAACTGCCTCTATGAGAAGTTAAAACATGTTATGAAGGAGTCTGCCCATAGCGCAACGAACTCTTATTTAATCCTTATTTACAGCGGATGCACCCTAGGCGGACTTCGATATCAATTGCGGGTTGACTAAGATTTCCACCACGACACCTAATTGAATTTGACAAGAAACACCGGTTACAATCTCATTCATAGTTTAATACTTAGGTCTTAAACATTGCTTTCAAGGCTTGTCTTGTCTTTTCAACACAATATCTTGGACCCGTATCTAAACATGTTAAGAAAAGTAACGCCCAATTGTCCGTGGCACTCACTATATCGCACGCGTAGCTCGTAGCTGCACATTACAAGCACAAACGTCTCAATATTCTACATTTATCGATATCTCAGCGTCGCGTCGCTTCGTAAAATCTACATAGTTGTCACCCGTATTCTCAAGAGTATAAGCGCTTGTATTCAATATTTTACATTTATTTTTAAGCAGTTTGTTATACGTTCTCATTTACTTATGTTGAGTTTCACTGAAACATCCTACAAGTAACGTGAAACCAAGAAAATAATTTCAATCTAAACCCGAATATTATAATTATTATTCAAATGCATAAACAATTTCTCGCACCGTCTGAATCATGCAAATATACACTAACGGTTGACGACATCTGCGATTGGATCAGGATATTAAAGAGCCTTGATTCAATCCTTGTTTGTTCACGTAGATTTTTAGTAACATTGTCGAATCACTGAGTGATATTTTGCATAAAAGTTGTCCCAATTTTACTTAAAAAAATAATACTCTAAGTAAATTACGTAATAATTAAATTTGAAAAATCTTAATATATAAAAACTTTGAAGTCAGTTGCTATTAGTCAAACAGTCAAATAGTTGACTTATAACAACTTACTATAAAATTAATAGGTCTGGATGTCTTTTTAATTATTTAATCAATTTTAACAAATCACGCTTCATCACTTATTCAGTCCAACGCCGCCGTCTTGGCTCGCTAGTTGCCTAGTTACAATAACATTTGAAACATAAGTATTTTTTTATTTGAGAGATTAATTATGTGAATATAATTATTTGTAAAATATTGATTATTAGTAAGAAAGTTATTTTTGTAATTCTTAAACGTTAGAAATTAAAATTGAGTCTCAACTATTTTTATATAGAAAATAGCATAATGTAGATAATAAAAGAATATCTTAAAATGACGATTAATCGTTTAGAAACTTGACATAAAAAGAAATATTTATACTCAATTATCTAACATTACTGAATTTTTTATATATTAAGAGTTTTCAAATTTAATCATTACATAATTTACTTATTGTGTTAATTTTTAAGGTTCATTCAATGTTGAAAACGATTAACTAAACATATTTGCTAACGTTTATGTTCCTTTTATTAATTGAACGAATCCTTCTACGGATTCATACAACAATTTTCTAACCAGTAGTAGTAAAAATTGTAAGGAAGTATAAATTATATTTCGATTTTTAATACATATTGTAAGCTATGTAAAGTGGAAACTTATATAATTTTAATTACTATTAAATTAAGTATCAATAGAAAATAAAATATAAATTTAGCCTATATATAGTAATATATAGTATAGTAATATATTAAAACAATTGTTGGTGAGTGTGTACAGTTTTGAAAGTCACTTAAAGCTAACCAATTTTGATTGCACTGACTGAACTTAGAGTGAAATTATATTTCTAGATTTATTTTTGAACCATTGAATCGGTGCGTATTTTTATGCAAACAGATCAAACAATTCCCATATATTGAACCTCAAAGTGAGAGTGAACAAGCAGTGAATATGTTTTTAAAATAATTGTCCTTACCCTTTATTATTTCACATAGATACGTAGGTCACTCAAAAAGTTTTGAGATGTTTGAAATTTAAAAATGGAACGCACCCGTGTTATATGTTTCTAAAAAGCAAATTTATTTAAAAATAGAACCCTCAATCATATCTCAATATAAAAAAAAACAAAAAACAAAGGGTGCGTTTGGCAGAAAAAAGCGCTGGCAAGCGCTTACAGGCGCTAAAATAGTTTTCGACCAGGACACGATTGCTACTTCAGTAGCGCTGACACAATCCGCCATTTTGCTTATTTAATTTGTTTGTTTTGAAGTAGAAATTATAAGTTCTTTTGTGCAATGTTAGTTTTAAGTAATATAATGATATGAATAGACATATACGTTATTACAAATTCATGATTAGTAAGTTTTTAATATTAATACTTTACAAACATATATTTAAATTAGGTTAGGTTCCCCGGTTAAAACTAACATCGTGTCCTGGAGGAAAATAGCTACTTACGATTTGATAGCGCTTACCGCTTACGATCGCCATTTTGCTTACAAGCGCTTGCTAGCGCTTTTTTCTACCAAACGCACCCAAAGTTGTATTAATTTTCCTGCAACGCTTTTCATTTAAAACTATGGATCTTAACCGTGAACATTTGCGCGCGATGACCTATTATGATTTTAAATTTGGTTTAACCGAACAATTAAATTTACAATGGTTACAATCGGCATTAGAGGACTCAGTTTCATAACGCACAACAATTTTTAGGTGGTTTGCTGAATTCAAAAGGGGTAAAAATAACCTTAAATATGACCAAAGAACCGGGGCCCCCAAACAGCAGTAACGGCAGAAAATGTATATAATGTAAGGACTACTGAAATGTTGGTGCAAGAAGACCCACGAATCACAAATACGGAAACATACATGTAGAATGGTATGAATGCTCCCCAAACCAATGTTTGGGGAGCATTCATACCATTTTTTATTCATACCATCTATGCATGTTTCAGAAATCATTACTTTTTTTTAATTTATTCTTATAAAGGGTGTACATTATTTATATTTTAAATTTTGCCAAACTGTAAGCCAGTTTGTCGGCAATAATAAATAAAAAAATACTGATGACGACACATGAACCTATTAATATTATATTATATAGAAAATAAAAGGCAATCATCGATACGGGTATACTCAGAAGGACAGTTACCGACAAAACTGTAAGGACCTCGCAATGTCGGCAAGAAAATGGTGTCTAGTTTTTTTTCGCGGAGCGAACATTTGTCGACGTTAATGCTAAAAAACTGTAGGTCAGTCAACTCTGAATGGTATACTACAGTTGCATTACCCAAAGCTTTTCAAGTTGTGCGGGAGAGAAGACCGGGCTTCGGGGAATCAGCTATATTGAGGAATCTGGTGTTCAAACTCTAAGTCACTCACCCTACTGCCCTGACTTAGCTACTTGTGATATCTTTTTATTCCCAAGCATTGATTTATATTCCCAAGAGTCAAATAAAAAATAAAAGGCAAGTTTTTTCAAGCGCCGAAGAAGTCGTGGCTGCCTACGAAGAAGCGATTTCCGACCTGTCAGATCAAGACTGGCAAAAGTGTTTTCAGAGTTGGAGTTTAGGCGAATGGATCTTTGTATAGAGCAGGGTGGAGAATATTCTGAAAAGATGTAAAATAATTATTACTCAACTGCACTTGTAGTTTAGCGTATTTTTATTTTTGATTTCCGTTTCACGTATGAAACAAAATTAAAAATGTTTTACTTCTGACACTATATTCATAAAAGTACAAATGAAATATTAAAAAAATATTTTAGGTTTTATTCATAAATTTATTCATGTAATTTAGTATCAGCCGTAGTCTACAGTCATAGAAAAATATATTAAACCTTGGTTCTGCTTCCTCATTACTGTTTTCTTATATGAGTAGTCAAATTTTGCTTTACAGATTAACATATGATACAGTTCGTTATATACACGCAATTCTTTAAATACATAATACAAGTTAACACCTTTAATGTGGATAAATATCTAGACTAAATACAAATGAACTTACTCGCTATACAAAAATCAAATAGTTGGCATAACTAAAATGAAAGACTTTCAGTGCACGTATTCAAACATCAATTTGAAACGTAACGAAGTGTTAGTAGATGTGATGGAGTTCAACTCGCGAATTACTGGTGTTGATATTCAAATAAAATATTTAACTAGTGTGTTAATTTTCTCCACAGCTTTATATTTTGTTTCGCGAAGCTTGTTTCAGTTAATATTTTAGGCAAAAAGTTATTTGCCTAATATCTATAAAAATAACCCATGAATTTTAAAATATTAAATAAAGATAGAATGATGATCGATTTCAGATGAACGCTTAAATAAATTGGTTTTTGGATCAAGACTTATTGTGCATATGCACGATAAAATCCGTAAATACTAGTTTTATTTAAATATGCATCTGTGTCACTGTCACTTGAACACTATATTTTATAACATATCTAATATTAATAATATCTAATGTTAGTTTGTGGTTTTGTAGTGTGTTTCGTATATTTTTATTCCCTTGTCGTACCCGTATACTAAAAGTTCTGCGCTCGTTACCGCTCAGAAATGTTTGAATTTCGAATGATATATTTTTCGAAACATAACGAATTTTTTATATGGAAGTCACATGTTAACTTTTTTTATCAAAATTTTAATTTCGTTATCCATACTAAAAATAAAGTTGACACGATACAATTTTATGGCGATGAGTTTTTATGATTTTAAAGGTTTACTATTTCCTTAAGATTGCACTGCTAGTCTTAAAATGTTTTTGGTAAGGAAGTATGTTATTTTAGCACTATTAATCGTTGGTACGCAGAATTTGAGCGTGTTCCTCGTCACAATAAAATTCTTGAAGGCTGGCCCTCAACTGCGATCACTGAGGGTAAAATTGCTACTTTCTTGACTAATTAAACAAAACTGGCGCATCACCTATGAGGATATTCGAGGACATTTGGATATTAGTATAAGTCAAATACAAAAATAAATTAAATCAGAACTCTGTCATTTTTGGCTTCTGAAATGGTTAAGCTAGTGATTCACACCGCAAACAGTTCAGACCATGCACCATGCAATTTATTTATTTCCAAAACTCAAAAAATTTATCAATAAGTAGATCGACATTTACGAAGGCCAGAAGAGACCGTGATAGCTCTCAAACTGCATGTGATAAACATGTCCTCAGACCAATTGTCCTTACGTTTTTAAATGGTTTGAACGAATAAAAAATGTTTAAAATGTAATGGAGAATAATTTAAATGCAGTATATATATATATATATATATATATATATATATATATATATATATATATATATATATATATATATAATTTGTTTTATTTATGAGTTACTCATCTTGGACAAAATTGCCCAAAATGACTTTACTATAATATGATACCGTAAATATAATAAAGTATAATTCTGTATTATATTACACCGTTAAAAATCGTCACAATATTTAGACCTGATAGGCGAAGTGGTCGAGTCAATAGTAAATTTTATGTTTACTTTGAAAAAAATTTGGGAATGAACATATTACAAAGAATACATATAAGAATGAAGTGAAGAAGAACGTCTGTTCAAGATAGACAAACACACTAACAGATAACTGAAATGAAACTTTTACACGTGGTAGAGCCAGGCTGCACCTATATGATGGTTGTAGCATGAATGAGTCGGCTCAACCGGGGAAGAACCACGCTCTCACAGAATACCAGCGTAAATAGCAGCTTAATGCTGCTGTGTTTCGTATGGTGAGTGTAGAAAACCGGAGACCCTTTTTACTGGAATCGAGGTATTTCACCTTAATTCACAGGGGTGACAAGGCATCTTCAGTCTTGATTTTTAATTAAGGGTAAATGTAGATGTCTATGGGCCACAGCATCCACTTACCATCAGGTAGTCCACAGGTTCATAGACGGGAGGTGCGCGTTCGTAAGCTGTTCACAACTTACAAACAAATGTCGTACTAAAGCGGGTATCCGCTAACCTTTGCGTCGAATGATTGATATCGATAATGATAACTTTGTTGACCCTGACATATTCCATCTTTCTGAGTTTCAATTCAAGCGTTACATCTGTAATATACTTAACACTTGTTAGTGAATAACTTTGGTATTACGTGCAGTCACTGGCACTGGCATTTATACACCTTTAACGAAGTACAAACGTAAGTTTTACTATAATAAAGTTAAACGTAGGTGTTTACATCTTATTGCTGGTGACTGTACCAAACTACGTACTCAATAATTAATATTAAAAGAAAATATCAGCTCTTGTTGCTTAGCATCTAATCGCGTACGATAATACATGTTTATGTTCACATTTGTTAATATGTGGATAGTGTATTTGACTACATATTTATTTTTATATTTAGCTAACAATATTATGTATATAATTAATAATTTTATTATACTATGTAGTTGTTTGCTATTTCTAATAAAGAGAAAAAAATGCATTATTATAGTGTTTAAATGTATTATCAAAATGTTATTGTCAAACCATTTTATCATTTCAAATATAGAGTTATTAATATCCTTTTGGTTATTGTGTGTGTACAGTTTTCTTGATAATTTTTATTCAAATGGTTAAAAATCACAGTATTGTATTAATCTCAGTACGTAGATATTTTACCATTATAGCTATAGATATTATACCATTTTCTCGTGCCCGTTTCAAAATCCATTCGTGTTAAATCACTTGGAAAGTTTACTCGCACTCACAACGCTGGCAGGCGGGTTCACCACCACTCTGCGAAGTTTGTTTTCAATATTGTATAACATTGTTAGATGGATTATTCCACCATCACATAATCGTCAAATCTTCAACTGCCAATCCTTGGAGTAAAATACGTGCTGGAGAAGCTATTATTTGACGAAAAAGGTTATTCCGGTCACAATCCTAATATATTATGTACAAATATGAAACTTCGTCCTCGTTATTCATGTTCAACATTGTCTGAAGAACTAGTAATTGTTTTGCAGAATAGCTTTTTAAGCAAAACTAAAATATACTTGTAAATTTAAGTACGACAACGTAGCGCTAAAATGAAATTAAGCAAATCTTTATATCTTGTGATTTTGGAATAATGGACCGTATTTAACCCCGTATGTCTGACGTGCTCGTAAATGTCATTCATTTTGTTCCGCAAGTCATTTGCATAATCGGTTATACTGCGTGGGGCATCCGGTGGTATCCCGGTGATCAGGTCTGTAGGCAGCCGTAATTCTCTCCCAAAGTTTGCGAAAGCTGGTGTCACTGATATACTTTCGTGAACAGCGCTTCGATATGACAGTGAAAACGGTTGTATGTGCTTGTCCCAATCTCGTTGCCGATTGTTTACAACTTTTGCTAGGTACCTCTCCAATGTCTGATTAAATCGTTCTACCATTCCATCAGATTGCGGGTGATAAGAAGTCGTTCTTGTTTTATGAGTACCCATAACTCGGCAAGTTTCCTGGAATATTTGAGACTCAAAATTCCTTCCTTGATCGCTGTGAATCTCTAAAGGTACTCCAAAACGACAGAAGACTTCATGAACTAGTTTATCTGCAACTGTTGAGGCTTCTTGATTTGGAATGGCGAAGACTTCTGGCCACTTAGTGAAGTAATCCATCACAACCATGAAATACTTGTTACCACTTTCACTCTCCGGAAACGGCCCCGCCACGTCAATGGCTATTCTCTCCCATGGTGCACCAACATTGTATAAATTCAATGCACCTCTACTACGAGTCTGAGGTCCCTTTACAGCCGCACAACTTGTACATTTGCGTCACCAGTCCTCGATATCGTTTCGACAGTGGACCCAGTAAAACCGTTCTCGGATCTTCAGTAGAGTTCGTTTGACTCCCAGATGGCCTCCTGAATAATCATTATGGTACAGCTGTAGAACATCCCGTACTTTAGCTTCAGGGACAACCATTTGTGAATGACAGCTGTCTTCCCGAACAATTTCCCATTTACGGCACGAAACTCCATCCTGAAGCAACAAGCTGTCCCACTGGGCCCAATAGCTCTTAGTGGTCGAACTCATCGCTGAGACGTCGCTCCACTTGGGCTTGGGAGCACTGGCCTTCATCCATTCCAGAATCGGCTTGATGTCCGGATCTTCCTGCTGTGCACGTTGTAAGCTGTCCTTCCACTCGTTGCTGAGGTGGTCTACCCTGAGCATCCTCACGGATACCACTTCCTTACTCTCTTGCCTAGTACAATGTTTGCAATCTTCAGGGCAAGATCTTCTTGACAATGCATCTGCGTTGCCATGAGATTTCCCGCTGCGATGTTCGATCTCAAAGTCATATTCCTGCAGTAGTTCAATCCACCTCGCAACTGGTCCTTCTGGATTTTTAAACTGCAATAGCCATTTTAGTGCAACATGGTCAGTTCGTAAGCGAAATTTCCGCCCCAGAAGATATTTGCTAAAATACTGCAACGACTTTACCACAGCTAGCAATTCGCGTCTTGTGACACAATAGCTCCTTTCCGGTTTTGACAATGAATTGCTGAAGTACGCTATCACGACCTCTTGGTCACCATTCCGTTGATACAACACACCGCCAAGTCCTATATCACTTGCGTCTGTGTTAACTATAAATTCTTTGCTTGCATCAGGGTATCCCAAAATAGGTGTTTTGCACAGACGGTCCTTGAGCTCCTGGAATGCGATATTGCAACTTTGATTCCAGCAGAAATTTCGCTTCTCCTCGGTTAGCTTGTGCAGAGGTTTGGCTATATCTGCAAAGTTCCTCACAAATCGCCGGTAATAGGAGCACAAACCCAAAAATGCTCTAACCTGCGTCTTGTCTTTTGGAACCGGCCAATCCTTGACAGCGGCGATTTTCTCTTGATCCGTGCCGGACCTTCTTCCGATACTACATACCCCAAAAAGTTAACTTGCCATTAACTTTTTGTGAACATTTCTTCGTACTCAACTTGAGGTTGGCACTCTGAATCTTAATGAGTACGCGTTCCAGGTTTTGAAGGTGTTCCTCAAGCGTCCGGCCTACGATGATGATGTCATCCAAGTAGACCAGACAGGCATCGCCAATTAGCCCGGTAAGTAAAAGTTCCATCAGCCTTTCAAACGTTGCTGGAGCATTGCACAACCCAAACGGCATTACTTTAAAATGCCACAGACCCTTTCCCGTCGAGAACGCACTTTTCTCCTTGTCCTTAGGGTCAATTTCAACTTGCCAGTAGCCACTTTTTAGATCCAGCGTGCTAAACCACTTTACTCCTGTAAGCATGTCCAGCGTGTCATCAATTCTTGGCAAGGGATAGCTGTCCTTCTTCGTAACGTCGTTCAGACGGCGGTAGTCAACACAAAACCGCATGCTGCCATCCTTCTTCTTTACCAGTACCACGGGTGAACACCATGGACTAGATGAAGGTTCAATAACACCATCCTTCACCATTCCCTCAATCATGGTTTCCACTTCCTTTTCACGTGCTACCGGCAATCTTCTTGGCCACTGACGGATAGGCAACTCTTCACCTGTGTTTATTTTGTGTTGAACTAAACAGTCTTTCCTATGTCAGCATCGTTTGACGAGAATACATCGGCGTACTCGAGTAACAACTTCTTCGCCTTGACCAATTCGTTCGGGGACAGAACACTGCGACAGTCTTCTAAAAGTGTGCTCACTCTCGTTTGTGCATCCTTGCTGGGGGTCCCAGTCGATAGATATTGGCACCGACGCAACCAATCCACTTCCTCACGAGTAGCAACCAGTTTGCCTTTTTCTATAATCTGTTTCTGACCACAAAGGTTCAGCACACGTACTCTTCAGATGTTAGTGGTTCTGACCATGGTTCGAGCCACTTTCTTTCTGACAGGAATGTGTTATGGCAAACACTGAACTCATATGGATTGAGCGCTGGTTTGATACGGGCATTAAGGTCTCTTTATAGGGACTCTTGTGCTTGTGTCAGGATCAATGGGGTCTACTCGGACTGGTTTGGCATCCAAAAAGGCGTCAGACAGGGCTGTGTAGTTTCCCCTTGGCTGTTCAACCTATTAATGGACCGGTGTTTGCAAACTTTGAAAGATGTAGAATGTGGGTTAAGAATGGGCGAGTTAAACGTCAAATGCATTTTGTATGCCGATGATCAAGTCATATTTGCGTCATCGGCGGCTGAGTTGCAAATGATGGTTACATTAATGAACTGGGAATTAAAAGGAAGGGGAATGAAAGTGAACGCAAGTAAGACGAAAGTGATGGTTTTTGAAAGAGAAGAAAGCAAAACGGTATGTGAAATATGAATAGAAGGAGAGTTAATTGAGCAAGTGGATGAGTTTGTGTATTTGGGATTTGTATTTAGCAGGGATGGTAGATATGATAGGAATATAGAACGACGAGTAAATTGACTCATCCGTAGAATAAAGTCCGATCTGTAGGGTTGATAGTTTTCAGTAGAGGCTGGAGAAGTTTTTAACTTGTGCAACTCTTTAACGGTGAGACTTAAGATTTAGATTTTTTGGTATGTTGTAACAACGCCCTAGCCTAGTTTAATGATATATAGTGTATATTTATTATCCCTTTATTTCGCGAGATAGTGAGTTCCATATCAACATAGGACGTTTTATACGCAAAACAGCGGGGTCCGTATCGAACATCATACGTTGTTTTACGGAGACGTCTGAATTAAGTAGCGTTCTATATTGACGTGGGTCATTTTTTGTTGGAATTATTCATCCTTTATGAGCCCTTTATGAATACCAACCTTAAAATATTTAAACGTAATGTTAGCCTTATTATGACTACCCTCCTATATAACTAAATAAAAAGTGAAATTATTATTTAAAACCGTTTATTAAAAAAATCAAAATAGATAACAGAATCATTAGATAGAAAATCACTTTCAACAGCAATCATATTACAGTTAGGTATGGACATAAAATTTATAAAATTATAGAACAACAGATCTATGTCAGTATTATAACAATTCAGAAGACGCGCGTGAAGAATCTTAAACTTTGTGTTAGTTATAAAATCAACAGTAACACAATTATTTTTTTAAATAACATTCCGTTTTTATAGTTTTACCTATTAGACCTTCATGACCTAGACGAGATTATATTATATAAAAACAATTAAACTGTACAAACACTGCGTTTTTGGCGCAATAGTTGAATCATAATGTAGTAATTAAATGGCTTATCGTATCATAATATGGTAACTAGGTAACCTACACGACTATGCACGGACTTAAGAGAAAATATAGGCGGAGAGACTATTTTAAATAGATATTGTCATATACCAAAAAAAAAAAACACGGGAGAGCGTTTCTATGGAGAAAAAACCACCCGCATTTCCTCTTAAACTAGCAGTCTTAAACTTATAAAATGTACGTAAATAGTAACATAACAATGGAAAAAATATGATATGAATATGAAGATATTTAAACTTCGAACTAGTTATTTAATTCAAAATAAATCATATTACAACCAGCCTGCATAATATTATAAATCAGTCTTACATCGTGACCTAGACGTGGGTGCACATACTTAATAGCAATGACATTGTACTAACATTGTTTCGTTAATTCAGTAAGAACAATACAGCTCAAAAAAACAAGCAGCAAAAAATGGAAATAGTGTATCTAAAATATTTCTTATTCCGATAAATTATCATCCGATTCTTCAGAAACATCAACGTTGGTGTGATGTGGCAAAGAGTTAAAGTATGGATGATACTCTGAGGGAATTACTTCTGAGTGGCACATATCCATTAAGTCTTTATATTTAGCAGCAGGAACCATAATAGGCTCAGAATATGCAGGTTTTAGTTCAGTTTGTACCGAGTTTCTCGTGTTACTGCGAATCAATAAAATATTATAATCAAACTCAGACAGGTCATATTTAAAAAACAATTTGTTTGGATCACTACCGTCTGCATGAACTTCTCGAATGTTACTCCAGTTAATCTTCTTGCCCTTAATGTCTTTCATCCAAACCTTATTATTTACAAGACATTTAAAGTCAAACACGTCATTCTGGGTTACGTTGCGGACAACATAGGGTTCTCCATTATTCTTGGCCCATCTTACTAATAAACGCCATTCATGAGCAGTGTAGATAGTTTTGGTTTGAGAAGCTCTCTCTATGACAGAGTGGATACTATCCCCCTCATTTTGGGTATGTCCCATCTCTAAAAACCGGTGTGTTATGCATATGTTGAACATTTTTGCGGCGTAAACGTACAGTGAAAATACAAAGCGGTTACGATTTTGCCCAGCACAATTGTCTGGCCAAAAGCGAAAATCTTTGGCTCCTTGGTCAACATTACTCTGGATAAAATTTAGGAGGCAACTGCTTACCTCATTTGCGCCACGTTTTGCCACAGATTCATCCCACATATAGCAAATGGATTTCCTTTTCCCCATGTCAAAAACTGTGAATTTAAAAGAAGATAGCTTTCTCTTATAGTAAAATATGTTTATATTGCCATGAGGACACTGCAATACTTTTTCGAAATCAAATACAGCAGTAACCATTTTTCCATTTGACTCTTCTGCGTTTTTTCTATCTTGGCTATTTAAATCCCTTGTGACCTTTTTACTAATCTATTGCTGTTGAAAAGATTCTTTTTCTTGGTCCGTTGGGTTCTTTTTCAACCGGAAAACGTGACATTCGTTGCACTGATCCTTTTTGGGAATATGGAAAGCTAGATTGAAGTTTAAGTTGACAATATCACGATACTGGCGTTCTTTTGTAGCCTTAGAGGAGTATTTTTCAGGGTCAAACCATTCAAGATACAATTTAAACATTTTGGCAATACTTAAGTCTCCTTTTAGGTAGAGCTTTTGGCTATCTTATTCTTATATCTTATATCTTGCGTATATAATGCGATTCAACAGGGACGAATACCCTAACATGGTCACAAATACTTTGTTTCATTGCGTCATCTATAACGATCTTATGATTGTCGTGGCGACCCCGTCTATCCTCCTCTAAAATAGCACTTCCATCGTACTTCTTCCACGCAGTCTTTAAGATACGAGTTGAAACTTTCTTACCGTGAGATTCTCTAGAACCTGTAATCAGCGGCAGATAATACTTAAAAGTATGTTTCCTATTATTATGAATATCTTGATTCATACATCTCTTTTTCTTCATTTTATCCGAATATTTGATAATGAAATTCCACTGCATAGCTCGATCTCCCAGTTGCCAAAATTTTGTGAAGCAGTCCAATCGCTATTGGTGAGATATTTTATCAGGGCATTTGTAACGGCATTTGCATGATGGCCCCATCGTTTTATCGCCTACAGTTTTACCCTTTTTCGTTACATATTTCCTACCTAAGTTCTTAAAACTTGCGTTTAAAGTCTTAAAATTTGCGTTTAAAGTCCGTCCATTCTTTTGGGCACCTTTGTCGTTTTCTAGTCGTTTTAGGAGTCACGGTGCGACCGTTTGAGTGCGAAGTAGCAGGTGAACTCGTGTTGCTAAATGACAACGAAGAAATAACAGAGGAACTGTCTACATGATTAGGGCAAAATGTGCTATCGCAGATCGAATGCACATTAGTAGAAGACGGCATAGGAGTAAGCACTGACAATTCTAAATTAACCGGGGTAGATCTGTGGTCAGAAACTTCTAACAGCTCATCAAGCTGTATTAATGGTGAATTTTCGAAACTAGAAGGCACTTCCAAGGAAAACGTACTGGGTTGATTGCTGTAAACATCATTAGCAGAAGGATCAGACATGACATTCAGTATTGAGCTGTCGCAGGTGATTTCATTGGTCCCACCATTTTCATGCGGAACTTCTTCCCATACATCAGCAGGTTTCTGACTGATTTCTTCTGCACCAGAAGGCAAAGGTGATGTTTGTTGTGTCATGCCGTTGTCATCAATATTCATATCTGAAGTTAAAAAAAAACTATATAATTTTAGGTATTGATAAAATACTATTTATAATATGTATTTTGCAAGACAGCGCAATTAATTTAACAAATTTTTACTGAAAAAACCCTTATATTTAACGATATTTTTGAATGAATAACGTCCTAACTAATCTCATTTTTTCAATAACAATGTCCTATCTTAATATCGAACCAACAAATCATGACACAGATACCGCGGGAAAACGTCTTATATTCACATGAAACGCTTAGAAATTCAATAATGTTCGTATAAATCCGTCCTAATATTTCATAGGACTTCTACTTTTTACTGTTTATTATAAGAGAAAGAATGATTACCCTGTAAAAGTAATTAGTAATTACATTACGGTAATCGTATTTTTGTAGTAAAAAATTCTTTATATACATCTCCGTCAAAAAACGTCCCATATAAAAATCGATCGTCCGCTGCTGTTTACTGAGACAAAAAAGCAATAAAGACTTATTATTTATTGATTTAAGAGCTTAAAAGAGTGTATCACAAAATAATACAACTGATATCGTTAACTTACCAGTTTTTACACTTTTCTTTGTATAAACAGCAGGAATATTAGAAATTGATGAACTAAGCTCAGGCTTTCCTCCATCGACTATAAGCATGACCAACATTTTTCGTGATCGTGACATCTCTAAAAATATGTTTTTCACGCAAAATACTTATTAAATTATTTTTTTCAACAAAACGAAAAAAAGCTAAGTGCGTGATACAAAAACGCCCTTCCTCCAACAAGCAGCGGCCGGAATGACGAACGGACGGGGCGCCCGCGCTTCTTCCGCTCCCCACGCGTCGTCGCTTGATCACTTCGTGCATTTTTTCTTTCATATCTTTTGTTTCTGTTTTGTCTCCAATAAAGTAAATAAATAAATAAATTTTTATGCGAAGCTTATGGCAGATCGAACGTTATTCGATTCTATATTTCCGAAACTAAATAAGATACGAAAATTCTATAAACACACGTCTGTAGAGTTTGTATTCAATAACTCGTCTAGCATTTTAACTCGTTTTTGTTCCATGATCACATCGGACTCTGTTCTACGGATAAGTCGAAATGCAGGGAATAGAGTGAATGGGGCACTACACTCTATTATGAAGAACCAGAATGTGTCAAAACAGGCACGTATGGTAATTCATAATGCTGTGTTAGTACCTACTTTAATGTATGGTAGTGAAAGCTGGGTGTGGCAGAAGAAGCACGAAAGTAGAATAAATGCTGTAGAAATGCGGTCTTTAAGGAATATGCTAGGGTTGAATCTGAATGACAGGGTGAGAAATTGCGTGATAAGAGATAAATGTGTTATGCAAGATGATGTTGTGATCAGGATTAAGAAAGGAATGCTTCGGTGGTTTGGTCACGTAGAAAGAATGAATGAGGAAAGAGTGACAAAGCAAATTTATATGGCAGATGTGAACGGCCGAGTCGGGAAGGGGCGCCCTAGAAAAAAGTTTATCGACCAAATTGGAGATATTTTGAAAATGGGCCACGTTAGAAATACTCGTAACCGACGAGCATGTATGCGTAGTAAAGGAGGCGAAAGAGGTATGTCAGGATCGTGCCAAATGGAAGTCCGTAGTCTCTGCCTATCCCTCTGGGTGACAGGCGTGAGTGTTTATTTATGTAGAAGACTACAGCCTATTAAAACAACGCTAACGGCCAAGTGCCTAATATAAACCTCCTTCAAAGATAGACTTAAAGGGGGAATATTTGCCATAGTTCTTTTTAGTTTTTTTTTTTATTTGTAACCAGAAAGATTCGGCTGCTAATATCTGGTTCCATAATATATAGTATAGTATTATATTCAAATGTTTTTCTTGTCTCAACTTGCTTTAAATAATCGCATTCAATCATCTTCGTGTAAACAGTTGCTTCAGTACAATTTTAGAATGGAAATTTCCGCATTCAATAATTGCTGTACATGAAAATGGCATCATATAAATGGACCTTAAAACAGACAAAATGAAATTAATTTAATATAGTCCCTCTTTGGGCATAATTTAAATATTAATAGGCCCATTATAGTTAGGTAGTTTAGCCTTAAATTAATTAAAAATTTATTTAGTTATTGGTCGACCGTCCAAACACGAAATTGCAGCAAATACCCATCTGCAAAGCGTGGTGAGTACCGTTACCGTTTACGTTACGGTCTATTAAAGTCCACTGCTGAACAAAAGCTTCCCCTATAGATTGCCTCATAGCAGGATATTTGCCATAGTTGCCACGCTTGGCAAGCGGGTTGTAACCGCAGTTTATTTATTATTTTTAGTCGTCCTTAGGAAGACACTGCTGTTCATCTCCTAATCTCATTTTGACCTCTTACGGCATCCACGTTATGGTATGCGGTAATTAATATTCTTACACCGCCACTAGACGGTATGTGGTCATACGTTGTAAGTACGATTATCTTAAACCGTACTGTAAGTGAGACTGTTAAAGTAAGTCGCGTCGAGTGTTGTTATTTTTTATTTAGCACATTCTAAGGGAGAGACCCGTGTAAAATTATGATATAAACTGCACGGATCACAGTTTTTTCTAGTACGGTTTTTTAACATAATTTATGTTTTATTACGCAGTCCTTATTGGCAAAAATGAATTTAATATTTCTACATGTTAGTCGTACAAGCATCGACAAATTCTTCTACAGGAAATGCATCACTTAAATACAAGAAAAATCTCCGGTAGCTGCCTCTAACTTGCCTTTCTAAGAATATTCCAATTGATGACGAGGTCTGCGAATGAAATTTGATTTTATTGCTTGCCAGGTATGTAAATATGAAAACGTCTTCCAGACTGAATAAAGGTCACGGCGTCTCAGTTTCAAGGTCACTAGCCACTGGTGCAGTACAGGATTATTGTGCCCGAGTGTGTGCGCAAGCACAGATGCTGTCGCTATTCCCTTGCTTGCACAGTTCATTGGGACGGCAATCCGAAACAACCGGAGACCAGGCTCAAGACCTACAACTTTACGTGCTTACCGAGGCACGGGGGTAAAACACCGCCCACTTCCTGACTCCAGGCTAAGAATTTCTTGACATAAGAACTCAATACCTCTGTTTGGTTTGCCTGATACATTATTCGAACACGCGACCACATGAGCAGTCCCGTTTACGACTTCTAGACCAACGTCGCAGCATGTAAATATAATACAGCTGGAATTCGTATATTCATATAATGGTGTTTATATAAAAATACTTTATATGTCCAGATTATACAGCTAAATCCTTAAAAACTTTTTTAATATAAAGTTTTACAATAAATATTAGTTAGTAAATTATTGATAATGAAAACCCAAAACAATTACCTAACAATTGATATTCCCCGCGTCACAGAGCCAGCGTCACGTAGCGTAATAAAATTATCATTAACTGCGTCATTGCTCCATTACAGAATCCGAGTTAATCAGCTTGATAGGTATGATTGTATTAATTTAAATAAGGTTTGACACTGATAGAAACTGCCTCTATGAGAAGTTAAAACATGTTATGAAGGAGTCTGCCCATAGCGCAACGAACTCTTATTTAATCATTATTTACGGCGGATGCACCCTAGGCGGACTTCGATATCAATTGCGGGGTGGCTAAGATTTCCACCACGACACCTAATTGAATTTGACAAGAAACACCGGTTACAATCTCATTCATAGTTTAATACTTAGGTCTTAAACATTGCTTTCAAGGCTTGTCTTGTCTTTTCAACACAATATCTTGGACCCGTATCTAAACATGTTAAGAAAAGTAACGCCCAATTGTCCGTGGCACTCACTATATCGCACGCGTAGCTCGTAGCTGCACATTACAAGCACAAACGTCTCAATATTCTACATTAATTATCGATATCCTAGCGTCGCGTCGCTTCGTAAAATCTACATAGTTGTCACCCGTATTCTCAATAGTATAAGCGCTTGTATTCAATATTTTACATTTATTTTTAAGCAGTTTGTATACGTTCTCATTTACTTACGTTGAGTTTCACTGAAACATCCTACAAGTAACGTGAAATCAAGAAAATAATTTCAATCTAAACCCGCATATTATAATTATTATTCAAATGCATAAACAATTTCTCGCACCGTCTGAATCATGCAAATATACACCAACGGTTGACGACATCTGCGATTGGATTAGGATATTAAAGAGCCTTGATTCAATCCTTGTTCGTTTACGTAGATTTTTAGTAACATTGTCGAATCACTGAGTGATATTTTGCATAAAAGTTGTCCCAATTTTACTTAAAAAAATAATACGCTAAGTAAATTACGTAATAATTAAATTTGAAAAATCTTAATTTACAAAAACTTTGAAGTCAGTTGCTATTAGTCAAACAGTCAAATAGTTGACTTATAACAACTTACTGATTTTTTTTTATATATTAAGAGTTTTCAAATTTAATCATTACATAATTTACTTAGTGTATTAATTTTTTAAGGTTCATTCAATGTTGAAAACGATTAACTAAACATATTTGCTAACGTTTATGTTCCTTTTATTAATTGAACGAATCCTTCTACGTATTCATACAACTATTTTCTAACCAGTAGTAGTAAAAATTTTAAGGAATTATAAATTGTATTTCGATTTTTATTACATATTGTAAGCTATGTAAAGTAGAAACTTATACCATTTTAATATATTATTAAATTAAGTATTAATAGAAAATAAAATATAAATTTAGCCTATATATAGTAATATATAGTATAGTAATATATTAAAACAATTGTTGGTGAGTGTGTACAATTTTGAAAGTCACTTAGAGCTAACCAATTTTGATTGCACTGACTGAACTTAGAGTGAAATTATATTTCTAGATTTATTTTTGAACCGTTGAGTCGGTGCGTATTTTTATGCAAACAGATCAAACAATGCCCATATATTGAACCTCAAAGTAAGAGTGAACAGGCAGTGAATATGTTTTTAAAATAATTGTCCTTACCATTTATTATTTCACATAGATACGTAGGTCACTCAAAAAGTTTTGAGATGTTTGAAGTTTAAAAATGGAACGCACCCGTGTTATATGTTTCTAAAAAGCAAATTTATTTAAAAATAGAACCCTCATTCATATCTCAATATAAAAAAACCAAAAAACAAAGTTGTATTAATTTTCCTGCAACGCTTTTCATTTAAAACTATGGATCTTAACCGTGAACATTTGCGCGCGATGATCTATTATGATTTTAAATTTGGTTTAACTGAACAATTAAATTTACAACGGTTACAATCGGCATTAGGGGACTCAGTTTCATAACGCACAACAATTTTTAGGTGGTTTGCTGAATTCAAAAGGGGTAAAATTAACCTTAAATATGACCAAAGAACCGAAGCCCCCAAACAGCAGTAACGGCAGAAAATCTATATAATGTAAGGACTACTGAAATGTTGGTGCAAGAAGACCCACGAATCACAAATACGGAAACATACATGTAGAATGGTATGAATGCTCCCCAAACCAATGTTTGGGGAGCATTCATACCATTCTATATCAACATCTTGGAGTAAAGAAGCTTTGTTATCGATGGATCCCTTGTTTGCTTTTCGAAAGCGAAAAACAGACACTCGTGAGGATTGGTGCCATAAAATGCGTCTACGTTTTGAAAACGGGGCATCTATGCATGTTTCAGAAATCATTACTTTTTTTTAATTTATTCTTATAAAGAGTGTACATTATTTATATTTTAAATTTTGCCAAACTGTAATCCAGTTTGTCGGCAATAATAAATAAAAAATACTGATGACGACACATGAATCTATTAATATTATCCGGAAAATAAAAGGCAATCATCGATATGGGTATACTCAGAAGGACAGTTACCGACAAAACTGTAAGGATCTCGCAATGTCGGCAAGAAAATGGTGTCTAGTTTTTTTCGCGGAGCGAATATTTGTCGACGTCAATGCTAAAAAATTGTAGGTCAGTCAACTCTTAATGGTATACTACAGTTGCATTACCCAAAGCCTTTCAAGTTGTGCGGGAGAGAAGACCGGGCTTCAGGGAATCAGCTATATTGAGGAATCTGGTGTTCAAATTCTAAGTCACTCACCCTACTGCACTGACTAAGCTACTTGTGATATCTTTTTATTCCCAAGCATTGATTTATATTCCCAAGAGTCAAATAAAAAATAAAAGGCAAGTTTTTTCAAGCGCCGAAGAAGTCGTGGCTGCCTACGAAGAAGCGATTTCCGACCTGTCAGATCAAGACTGGCAAAAGTGTTTTCAGAGTTGGAGTTTAGGCGAATGGATCATTGTATAGAGCAGGGTGGAGAATATTCTGAAAAGATGTAAAATAATTATTACTCAACTGCACTTGTAGTTTAGCGTATTTTTATTTTTGATTTACGTTTCACGTATGAAACAAAATTAAAAATGTTTTACTTCTGACACTATATTCATAAAAGTACAAATGAAATATTAAAAAAAATATTTTAGGTTTTATTCATAAATTTATTCATGTAATTTAGTATCAGCCGTAGTCTACAGTCATAGAAAAATATATTAAACCTTGGTTCTGCTTCCTCATTACTGTTTTCTTATATGAGTAGTCAAATTTTGCTTTACAGATTTATATATGATACAGTTCGTTAAATACACGCAATTCTTTAAATACTTAATACAAGTTAACACCTTTAATGTGGATAAATATCTAGACTAAATACAAATGAACTTACTCGCTACACAAAAATCAAATAGTTGGCATAACTAAAATGAAAGACTTTCAGCGCACGTATTCAAACATCCATTTGAAACGTAACGAAGTGTTAGTGGATGTGATGGAGTTCAACTCGCGAATTACTGGTGTTGATATTCAAATAAAATATTTAACTAGTGTATTAATTTTCTCCACAGCTTTATATTTTGTTTCGCGAAGCTTATTTCAGTTAATATTTTAGGCAAAAAGTTATTTGCCTAATATCTATAAAAATAACCCATGAATTTTAAAATATTAAATTCAGATAGAATGATGATCGATTTCAGATGGACGCTTAAATAAATTGGTTTTTGGATCAGGACTTATTGTGCATATGCACGATAAAATCCGTAAATAGGTACTAGTTTTATTTAAATATGCATCTGTGTCACTGTCACTCGAACACTATATTTTATAACATATATAATATATCTAATGTTAGTTTGTGGTTTTGTAGTGTGTTTCGCATATTTTTATTCCCTTGTCGTACCCGTACACTAAAAGTTCTGCGATCGTTACCGCTCGGAAATGTTTGAATTTCGAATGATATATTTTTCGAAACATAACGAACTCATATATTGATTAATATATTTTTATATGGAAGTCACATGTTAACGTTTTTATCAAAATTTTAATTTCGTTATCCATACTAAAAATAAAGTTGACACGATACGATTTTATGGCGATGAGTTTTTATGATTTTAAAGGTTTACTATTTCCTTAAGATTGCACTGCTAGTCTTAAAATGTTTTTGGTAAGGAAGTATGTTATTTTAGCACTATTAATCGTTGGTACGCAGAATTTGAGCGTGTTCCTCGTCACAATAAAATTCTTGAAGGCCGGCCCTCAACTGCGATCACTGAGGATAAAATTGCTACTTTCTTGACTAATTAAACAAAACCGGCGCATCACCTATGAGGATATTCGAGGACATTTGGATATTAGTATAAGTCAAATACAAAAATAAATTACATGAGAACTCTGTCATTTTTGGCTTCTGAAATGGTTGAGCTAGTGATTCACAGCGCAAACAGTTCAGACCATGCACCATGCAATTTATTTATTTCCAAAACTCAAAAAATTTATCAATAAGTAGATCGACATTTACGAAGGCCAGAAGAGACCGTGATAGCTCTCAACCTGCATGTGATAAACATGTCCTCAGACCAATTGTCCTTATGTTTTTAAATGGTTTGAACGAATAAAAAATGTTTAAAATGTAATATGTATGCTGCAGTTATATTAGTAGTTTAGTTGTAGCACGAATGGGTCGGCTCGACCGGGGAAGGACCACGCTCTCACAGAATACCAGCGTGAAATAGTAGCTTAATGCTGCTGTATTTCGTATGGTGAGTGTAGAGAACCGGAGACCCTTTTTACTGGAAACTAGGCATTCCATCTTAGTCCTCACGGGTGACAACGCATCTGCATTTTGATTTGTAATCGAGGATAGATTATATATATTTACATATAATTTGTTTTATTTATGAGTTACTCATCTTTGACAAAATTGCCCAAAATGACTTTACTATAATATGATACCGTAAATATAATAAAGTATAATTTTGTATTATATTGTTTTAGCACAATTAAAAATCGTCACAATATTTAGACCTGATAGGCGAAGTTGTCGAGTCAATAGTAAATATTATATTAACTTTGAAAAAAATTTGGGAATGAACATATTACAAAGAAGTACATATAAGAATGAAGTGAAGAAGAACGTCTGTTCAAGATAGACAAACACACTAACAGATAACTGAAATGAAACCTTTATACGTGGTAGAGCCAGGCTGCACCTATATGATGGTTGTAGCATGAATGAGTCGGCTCAACCGGGGAAGAACCACGCTCTCACAGAATACCAGCGTAAATAGCAGCTTAATGCTGCTGTGTTTCGTATGGTGAGTGTAGATAACCGGAGACCCTTTTTACTGGAATCGAGGTACTTCACCTTAATTCACAGGGGTGACAAGGCATCTTCAGTCTTGATTCTTAATTGAGGTTAAAGGTAGATGTCTATAGGCCACAGCATCCACTTACCATCAGGTAGTCCAAAGGTTCATAGACGGGAGGTGCGCGTTCGTAAGCTGTTCACAACTTACAAACAAATGTCGTACTAAAGCGGGTATTCGCTCACCTTTGCGTCGAATGATTGATATCGATAATGATAACTTTGTTGACCTTGACATATTCCATCTTTCTGAGTTTCAATTCAAGCGTTACATCTGTAATATACTTAACACTTGTTAGTGAATAACTTTGGTATTACGTGCAGTCGCTGGCACCGGCATTTGTACACCTTTAATGAAGTACAAACGTAAGTATTACTATAATAAAGTTAAACGTAGGTGTTTACATCTTATTGCTGGTGACTGTACCAAACTACGTACTCAATAATTAATATTAAAAGAAAATATCAGCTCTTGTTGCTTAGCATCTAATCGCGTAGGATAATACATGTTTATGTTCACATTTGTTAATATGTGGATAGTGTATTTGACTACATATTTATTTTTATATTTAGCTAACAATATTTTGTATATAATTAATAATTGTATTACAGTATGTAATGTGTTTAAATGTATTATCAAAATGTTATTGTAAAACCATTTTATCCTTTCAAATATAGAGTTATTAATTTCCTTTTGGTAATTGTGTGTACAGTTTTCTTGATAATTTTTATTCAAATTGTTAAAAATCACAGTATTGTATTAATCTTAGTACGTAGATATTTTACCATTATAGCTATAGATATTATACCATTTTCTCGCGCCCGTTTCAAAATCCATTCGTGTTAAATCACTTGGAAAGTTTACTCGCACTCACAATGCTGGCAGGCGGGTTCACCACCACTCTGCGAAGTTTGTTTTCAATATTGTATAACATTGTTAGATGGATTATTCCACCATCACATAATCGTCAAATCTTCAACTGCCAATCCTTGGAGTAAAATACGTGCTGGAGAAGCTATTATTTGACGAAAAAGCTATCATGATTCCGGTCACAATCCTAATATATTATGTACAAATATGAAACTTCGTCCTCGTTATTCATGTTCAACATTGTCTGAAGAACTAGTAATTGTTTTGCTGAACAGCTTTTTAAGCAAAACTAAAATGTATTTGTAAATTTAAGTACGACAATGTAACGCTAAAATGAAATTAAGCAAATCTTTATATCTTGTGATTTTGGAATAATGGACCGTATTTCATTATCATCATCATTACACAAGCTCTTCACAAGTCCACTGCTGAACATAGGCCTCCCCCAAGTAACGCCACAAAGCACGGTCCTGAGCCACCTGCATCCATCGACTTCCTGCATGTCTTACCAGGTCGTCACTCCATCTAGTGGGGGGTCGCCCTACACTACGCCTACCGGTACGAGGCTGCCACTTAAGAACCTTTCTTCCCCATCGGTTATCGGTTCTTCGAGCTATATGGCCGGCCCATTGCCACTTCAGCTTACTAATCCGGACCGTATTTAACTTTAACAAATTTTTCATAATACAGTTTAACTTTACTTTGATTAGCTGTGATTGTTACAGAAGGAAAAAAGCCAACCGACAGATGGTAAGTGACTACTGCAGTCCATAGAATAACTCCATCTATTCCATAATCCATAAAAATAGCAGCACAGCATGCAGGGCGATGCTTGGGGTTTCTCTGCGTAATAAATTTAGAAATAGGGACAGTAGAATTAGATTGACTGACATAGCCCAACAGATTAGTAAGATGAAGTGGCATTGGGCTGGCTATATAGCTCTAAGAATCAACAACCGATGAGGAAGAAAGGTTCTCGATTGGCAGCGTGGTACCAGTAGGTGAAGTGTAGGGCAAGCCCTCACTAGATGATTGGGAGTGTGATACTTGGGGTTTCTCTGCGTAAATTTAGAAATAGGGATATCTGTAGTAGAATTAGATTGACTGACATAGCCCAACAGATTAGTAAGCTGAAGTGGCATTGGGATGGCTACATAGCTCTAAAAATCGACAACCAATGAGGAATAAAGGCTCTCGAGTGGCAGCGTCGTACCTGGCAAGACATGCTGGAAGTCGATGGATGCAGGTGACTCAGGACCAAGCTTTGTGGCTTTCCTTGAGGGGGGGGGGGCTACGTTCACTAGTGGACTTGTGAAGGGCTGTAATGGTGATGATGAGATAAGTGCAGAAAACGCATGTCGTTTTATGGTATGTATATGCTATCTATATACACCTATATTCATATCACCAATTACGGAAAAACATGTTGATATTATGACTTGGTAATACATTCCTATATTCGGTATATTTTCTGGTACCAGTATTATATATATGAAAAACTCTTAAAACATAATTACATTTTTGAACGTATGTATGCTCCATTTCGTGGCATTTCCGGCAGTTTTTCATAACGTCACAAAATTAAAACTAAAAAAGACCAACGCACACAGCAGCTATTTTCCATTAACTGAATTCATTAAAAAAACATGAAAGAAATGGTATAATATTGTAAGAATACTTTTAACCTCTTGTAAAATTATTAACATTTTAACTGTAGATCCTTTAAATAATGTAAAATATACGTAAAAATAAACACATACAAAGCTTAATCTATAATTACTCAATAAGCGTTTTATTTTAATTATAAAACATAATGTTAGGACCTTGAGACCAGCAAAGAAATTTAAAGGAAGCACTGCATACGTTTGTAATAAAGCCAAAACCATGCACAACTTGATACTCACTCACACATACAATTTTTCGGACCAATACGACTTGGGGACCTTCAAGAAAAGAGCTTACTACTTTCTAAAGGGCCGGCAACGCAGCTGCAATTTCTCTGGTGGAGACGCCAGTAACTTAAGTTATCTTCGATAAAGATTTAGTGGACTGTAATTTTGGTGCATACGGCAAAGGGGAAAATAAATAGGTGGGATAGCACGCACTGACCTGATGAGGGCTGCCGCGCCTTCCTCCTGGAGTGTCTGCTATGCAGCGAGCTCGCCACGTGGTTCGGCGCACACGCACTCTCGGAACAGTCTCGTGAAGTCCCACACTCTCCACCTTTGCCCTTACGGGGACGTCTCACACTTTTATGAGTTACAAAGACACAATGTCTGATGCGGTGAATATTAAACATAAACAGGAGAACTCAATGTTCGTCCTGCGCGGTTTGCGGTTAATGTACATAAGACGCGACGGGTGGCCGTGCATTGCGGATGGCGTAATATCACTTAGTATAATGACGCGCGCCGAGATCCTCTTTTTCACCTCGGCGGCAGCGCGTGCGGTAGGAAAAGGGAAGGAAGGAAGGAAACAAAAAATATGCACTAGTCATGTTGATAAAGTAGATATAACTTAGGACGAACTCAATGCGATATGTAATGTAATGTTGATAAAGTAGATTGTTAACTGGCGTTACCATTTCCTCCCGCCCTTAAAGGGTCACCTTTAAAAGACAACCGTAATATAAAAGTAAAAGGAAAACAAATAAATAAGCGGTATATAAAGTGAGAGGATGCGCTCAATGCGCATGTCTCATCTACTAACCTTACTTGGTAAGCGAGAAAATGTATACATAAATATAATATTGCGGTTTAATACTTTTTAATATATATAAATATAAACTTAATTCCTAATTTAGATAAATAATTATAATCAAAATAATCGTGATTTATTGTCTTGGGAGAGGGCAAATACGAGCAACAGGACGGAGATATGTTCCCTTAGTAGTTCTCACGGTCACTACTCGAACTACGCCATCCTTCGAAGGATGAACAGACTCGACAATCGCTAATGGCCAAGCAAGGGGCGGTTCATTATCATTTATCATAATTACAACGATGCCTGGTACGATAGCCGTAGACGGGGTGTTCCACTTCTGACGAACTTGTAATCCGTGAAGGTATTCCGTCCTCCACCGGTCCCAAAACGACTGAACTAATTTATCCAGTAAAGAATGCCTGTGTAACAGACTGGTAGAGTCAGATTTGACTTTGGGTGCGGGTAATGACAATAAAGGTGCGGTATTCAAAAAATGACTCGGAGTAAGAGCAGAAGGCTCTGCAGGATCAGAACTCAATACTGTCAAGGACCGCGAGTTTAGCAAGCACTCAATTTGCGCAAGAACAGTATTAAGCTCTTCGTATGAAAGTAACTGATGTCCGATAACTCGGAACAGATGCGTTTTTACGACTTTGATTATACTCTCCCAGGCGCCTCCAAAATGAGGAGAGTTGGGACAGATGAACTTCCATGTTATACGATTCTCAGCACACTCTTGCTCAAGCTTTGGGCGGTATTCAACGTTTAGAAATTTATAGAGATCGCGAAGATACGAAGCGGCACCTTTAAAATTCGTTCCATTATCCGAATATAAAAACTGAATCGGCCCTCGTCTAGAGAGGAAACGTTTAAGCGCAGCGAGGAAACTAGAACTACTAAGATCTGTAGCGATTTCTATATGTACAGCTCGAGTCGTGAGGCATGTGAAAACACATAAGTACGCCTTCTCGCTGCGTACACCACGACGACGTACAGGAGTGTATGCGATAGGACCGGCATAATCGCAGCTCGTGTGTGTAAATGCCTTAATAGCTTGTCTTACACGACTATGGGGAAGATCAGCCATCAAAGGGTAAGTTGGACGGGGTCTAAGCCGGAAACATATATTACATTTGTAGACTCTGCTTCTCACAGTGCGGCGTGCGGAAAGTATCCAAAATTTTTGACGGAGCAATGACAATAACAATTCAGGCCCAGCGTGTAAATTTTTAATATGATAATAGTCAATGATCATGTTCACTACATGATCACTGCGCGGGAGTATAATTGGATGTTTTTGCGTGTAATCTAATGCGAAGTTCGAAAGACGACCACCAATGCGGATTAAACCATTCTCAATAAAAGGCCTTAAACGATTGAAAGCGGGCGAGCAAGGTTTGTTACCTTCAATATTTAAATATTCCACTGCAAAATGCTGTTTTTGCAGGGCGCGGAGGATTATAACCTCAGAGAAACTGAGATCATCAGCAGTCACTACAGTAGTGTTGCGGCGGGGCAATAATTTAGCAAACTTACACACGTACGCAATTATACGTAGAAGTTTACTCCAAGAAGAGATGCGGAGTGCGAGCTCATAAATCGCAGAATTACAGACGGATGTGCACACAGTGTGCGACAAAATCTTCTTCTCAGGCATATTTGCAATAACCTCATTGTCTAAAGTACGAAGAGGCCATTGAGATGGATCTAACGAAGTCCACTGAGGCCCATGGAGCCACAGGGGGTTTGAAACTAATTTATTTGGCGTAACGCCACGTGAAAGTATGTCAGCGGGATTCTCAGTACCTGCGACATGATAAAAGTTATCAGCGCGAATATTGTCGGTAATCTGAACAACGCGGTTTGCAACAAAGGTCTGCCACTTGTGTGGCGAACTCTTTATCCAGTACAGAGCTACTTTTGAATCTACAAAGGCATAGACTGATATTGCAAGGTCAAGAGAATAATTGTCGAGTACTCTGCGAAGCAATTTTGAGAGTAAAACCGCTCCACAAAGCTCAAGGCGTGCAATAGATAGTGGTTTCGTCGGTGCGACTTTAGTCTTTGCACAAATCAACTGGACGGTGTTACCATTGACGCTCTTTACATGTATGTAGACTACGGCACCGTATGCGTGCTCGCTGGCGTCGGAAAACCCCAGGAGTGACGCAGTACAGTTTTTGGATACACCAACATGTCGCGGGATACGTAAATCATTAAGAGCTGGTAATTCAGCACAGAATTGCCTCCACATCTTAATAATTGGCGGTGGTGGTATGTCGTCCCAATCTAAATTAAGTTGCCAAAGCTGCTTTATTAACAATTTGGCGTACGCGACTGTGGGAGCAACGAAACCCATTATGTCCCACAGGCGAGCGACAGTAGATAAGATGGCGCGCTTAGTGCACGTCACATCAGCGGGAACAGATATCTTAAAATAAAAGGCGTCACTATCGGTAGACCAATGCAAGCCTAGTATTTTATGTGGCATTGATTTATCGAACTCTACTTCTCCTGTAATTTTATGGGAAGTAGGGAGGTCATCTAAAACAGATCGACGGTTGCTATGCCATTTTATCAGGTCCCATTGGGTACCCTTGAATAAGTCTATCAGCTGCCGAGAGGTCTCACTGGCCTCGGATTCACTGGGCATAGAGAACGCGATGTCGTCCATATATAGCGAAGTAAATGCGATACGACTCGCAAGTGGATACTTTGCGCCGTCGTCATCAATGAGCTGTCTTACCGTGCGCAATGCATGGTATGGACTCGAAGTTAAACCGAAGCACACGCGATTGAAGTGGTATAACACAAGTGGGTCTTGTGGACGGAAGCGGTAAAGGAAGCATTGGTAACGACGATCAGAATCGCGAACAACTATTTGCAGAAATTGTTGGCGAGAGTCGGCTGTCATAGCGATTGGATGTAAGCGGAAAGTTAAAATTATATTGAACAAGTCGCCTTGCAAATTTGGTCCTGAATGCAGAATATCATTTAATGATCGTCCAGTGCTAGTCTTACTGCTAGCATCCAGGACGATGCGCAGACGCGTTGACTTCTTATCTTCGCGTAAGACTCCATGATGCGGTATGACATATATTGGAGCGGGTTCATGAGAGTCATACGGCGGTGCGGGGGATATATAATTTTTAGCTAAGTATTCCTTTATGACGTCATCATATGCTAACCTTAATGTAGGCGAGGCTTGAAGTTTCCTCTCCAAGCACATGAATCGTCGTCGAGAGGTTTCATAAGAATCTCCGAGAGAGTAAACGTCATCTTTAAATGGCAGGCCAACAATATATCTACCAGTAAAAGGATCGCGGGATGTCGTAGATTTATAAAACTCTTCACATTCAATGTCTGAAGGACACTGAATGGGCGGTGCGGAGGGTGGCTGTTCAAGCTCCCAAAATCGTTGCACTAATTTGTCAACGATAGGAGACTCTAGAACTGAGCAGCACGTTAAAGAATGATTTACCTGAAGTGTCGGCACTGAGCCCATAATAACGTAACCAAATACCGTATTCAAAGCCGAGGGCCCGGACAAGTCGTTAGACGAATAAATTACGTCTGGACATAGTAAGTGCGGGAAAAGGGATGCGCCTATCAAAACATCAATTTTATTATGCATGCTATAACATTCATCAGCGAGTCTTATGCCATGGAAGTGTGATAAGACAGATGTGTCTACCACAGCAGTGGGCAAAAGGTCGGTGATTTGATCAACAACTAGCGTTGAAATATTGAAGTTAATATTCGAGTCGAATCGTGAGAAAATTTTAATATCAATCGATTTCGATTTTACAATTTTTTCAACTCCACCGAATCCCTTTACTACAGTACATTCGGTATCGTGTTGTTGAACGCCTAAACGATGACAGCACTCTTTAGTCATAAAATGGCTTTGAGCCGCGGAGTCTAATAATATATGAATAATTTGTTTCTCTCCCTTAGCATCGTAAGCAAATACTTGAGCGGTTGATAATAAAACAGTTCTCTGCGAACGACTTGCGCGCGCGGGAGGCGGTGAACGTTGAGAAACATTCTTGAACGAAGTACACAACGCGACGTCTGAACGCGCACCTGCGGTGAGGGGTGGCGAGTGTGCGGGCGCGGGGGTTGTAGACTTCAGTGTAACTGGCTGAAGCGGTGGAGAACGCGCCAGCGCAGGGGAAGCATTATCGCTTCTGCGGTGGAAGTGCAACAATGTGTGATGTTTAAATTTACAAACTCGACAACTATAATTTGAAGAGCAACTAGACACTCGATGACTTAAACTGAGACAATTCACACATGCATTTTTACTCTTTACGCACTTAAATCGTTCCTGCGGCGTCATTTTATTAAAGTCTGCACACTTAAATAGGTGTTGATGCACAATATTATCGCACAGACACTTTGAGCAAGTAGTCGTCTTGCTTAGGTACGCCTGATACTTCGGCGACGAAGTATTATTACAGCGACGATTATTACCGTTACCTCGTCGATTGTTTGGTGCGCTATTAGAATTTGTACTAGAATCGGTGCGTTGCAAAACTTTGGAGCGGGTCCTAATAAAATTTACTAAATCATCAAAGGTAGGTACCATCGAGTTATGACTATATTCGAAAGAGCGAATGGTATCCAGGTCCAGCTTCTTAAGCGCGATATGAAGAACAATTAAGTCCGCGAGATTATCTAACTTTAAATTTTGTAAAGCGCGCACTGCACTTATAAAGTTATCAGTAAATAAATCAAAATTATTTGCGGTGGCCGATTGCAATGGCTTAAATTCGAACATCTGATTAATATATGTAGATGCTAGCATACGCCGGTCTTCATATTTGTCAACGAGTGCTTGCAATAAAATTTTATAATTTTCAGCGCAAGGAGTTATACCTGAGCATACAGATAGGGCTTTTCCCGTTAGTTTACCTAGCAAATAGTATAACTTTTCAGCGTCGGTAAGCGATGTGTTGTCATGGGCGGTTGATTTAAAGCTAGCATAAAATAAAGGCCATGAGCGAATGTCACCCGAAAATGGCATAAGTTCGATAGGCGGAAGTGTGAATCTGGCTTTAGACGGTGTACTAGTACTTTGTGAATTAGATTGCGAATATTGTAAATAAAGCCTATTTATTCTACCGCAAAGAGACTCAAACGCAATGAGGCTGTTATAATCAGGTTTAGCAATAGGGTTTATTTTTAATAAATGTGAATTATAATTATCTAAGACCTGTTTAAACTCAATACGTAAACCATTAATATTAGAACTTCCATCAAGAAAACGCTCCATCGTTGAAGTGTTTATGTGGATGTCCGAGGACATATCATATATTTTTTGCACTATTTCAAATAAAGCATCTCGTTTAGCTAACAATAAAACCAACTCAGCATCAGGTGTGCCCTCATTATCCGAGGAATCGCTATTATTCGATGCTATTTGTTTTTTAGGCGGCATTACAACTTAAGTTATGCGGCAAAAATAATATAATTATAAGCGGGTAGTCTGTAAGCGACCTCGCTACGCGGTTGAATTATTAAATATTAGTTTTGTTAACGATGAACTTTAATTGTTAACTTTTATAATAATTATGAAGTTATTTACAACGAATATAATGCTTAAATATATGTGCAAATAATAAATGTAATTTAACAGTATAATCTATAGATGTAGTTAAAAGTTGATGACGTGATGTGAACATACAACAAATAATTTATATAGATAATTATATGCTTATTCATTCTATGAATATAGTTTTAAAATTACTATGAATGTCACCTATTAGGACCTATTCTAGTGTTCTAATAAGGGCGGGGTTAATCCGAAGTCGGATTAAAATATAAATAATTAATTGTATAAACGCTTATTACGATAACGATCTAATAAGGGCGGAAAGTCAAGGTCAATCCAGCGAGAAGTGACCATTAAAAATGGAGACGCCAGTAACTTAAGGTATCTTCGATAAAGATTTAGTGGATTGTAATTTTGGTGCATACGGCAAAGGGGAAAATAAATAGGTGGGATAGCACGCACTGACCTGATGAGGGCTGCCGCGCCTTCCTCCTGGAGTGTCTGCTATGCAGCTAAAGATCCTCTTTTTCACCTCGGCGGCAGCGCGTGCGGTAGGAAAAGGGAAGGAAGGAAGGAAACAAAAAATATGCACTAGTCATGTTGATAAAGTAGATATAACTTAGGACGAACTCAATGCGATATGTAATGTAACGTTGATAAAGTAGATTGTTAACTGGCGTTACCATCTGGTGTTGCGGATGTTCATGTGCGGCGGTATTCATTTAACATAAGGTGAACCTATGCTCGTATGCCCCCTCTTCTATTTAAAAAAAATCTTTTTATTTCGATATCAGCTCGTGAAACATTACAGCTGGATGCACACATATGCACCTAAGTCATGTTATTTGGCCACAAATGATTTTAGATGCATATTGTATGTAAAATAAGTTAAGCATGGTTTTGGCTTGGTGTTTTGTCACTTGAAATGTGTGTATAGGTAGCGCTTTCTCTTTCTTTCTTTGTTTTTTTAAAGTTTGGCCCTGCGTACACAGGGCAGTAAGAAGTTAAATATAACAAGAAACGCAGTCACATCGCGCTGTAGATGCGAGCTTGAGTTAAACAAATTCATTTGCATTATGTCTGAACTTTCCGCTATCTAAGTCTGCATTACAAAATGCAGTTATATTTTTAAAAACGACTTAAAAAAGAACGTTCTATATTTGACACTTATTTTTTTATATAAATTCACCGTTGTCAATCACGACTAAATCGATTTAAAAAATATTTTTGTGTTTAATATCTTATACTATGAAAGTGGTTGCATATTACTTTTAAGAAACCCCGAAAAGTGGAATAATTGCCATTGCCGTTACGAGCTATTGAGGTCCACTGCTGAACATAGGGCTCCCCAATAGATTGCTTCATAGGGGGGATATTTACAAGCTAACTTGGCAAGAGTCATTATAAGGTAGACTGTGATCTCCTGATTTGATTCTGCCTGTCGCTTCTCATGACAACTACGGGATGATATAGGGTAGTGGTGATACTTACACCGCCACTATACGGTGGAATAATAGAGAATGAAGTTTTAAATGTAACTATATAGAATACGTCGTACGTACAAGTAACCATTTCAATTTTTCCATGAAATTTTCTCCTTTGTATTATGAAAGTGCGAGTTTTAACTATTTAACTATCTTTATTCCCCATCATTAAGGTCATATATCCAAATAAAATCTAATGATAATAAAAGCAGTTAAAATAATTTTGCATGATAATTTTTTATCTTAATATGATATCGCTTGTATATTATTAAGAGTTATGTGATTAATTTTGTCCAATTAATACATAATATAGTGTTTCGATTACGTTACAATTAGAAATAAGTCTGTTTTAAGGAAGTAGTCCGATGGCCGTATCGCCACAGTCTACACAAAATTTGACATTTGTGATGATATAAATAAGTTGAAATAATACCAGTTTTTACGGAATTTATCGCGTATATTTAACTTTTTAATACCCGACGTTTCGAGAGCTTTACAGCACCCATGGTCACGGGAAGGACTGAGATGTTTAACGTCCAGATGTCATAGTTAACCGCGGTGACCATAGATTAAAATTTAACTTTTGTTCCGATCTACACAGTATGTACTTATGGTATCATGAAGCCTTGCAGTTGTATGCTTGGGTTCGGATTTAATTTTATTTATTATAGGATCCCAAGCAGATGGTAGCACTCAGCCGTCTTCTCTATTGAAATTAGGGTGTTTTTTGATTTCAATAGCCTCGCGAATCATCCTTGGAAGGAATCGGTGTTCTTTAGCGAGGATTTGTGGTCTATCAAATCTGATGTAGTGACGGGGGCGATCCTGTACATGTTCACAGACTGCAGACTTCCCGGAGCGTCGATTATTCACATCAGCTATATGTTCTTTGACGCGGGTTTTAATTGATCTTTTAGTTTGTCCTATGTAGGAGAGACCACATTCACAATCAAGCTTGTACACTCCTGCATCTTGCAGATGGACGTTACACTTGACTGATGGTAAAAACTGACCAATCTTATTCGGCGGCTTGAAGTATGTTTTGATGGAAGCGCGCTTCAAGATGTAGCCAATCTTGTCAGTGACTCCTCTAACATATGGCAGTACAGCAGGTACACGCTCGACTGTGGCCGGCTTCACTCGTTCTCTGTGACGTAGGCGCGGGACCCGAAGCTTGTTGTCATGCAAAACTTGCTTGACGTGTTGGAGCTCGGCAGCCAGGTGTTTACTGTCACAGATCCCTCGTGCTCTCTGAAACAAAGATTTACCCACGGTAGCTAACTGTGAAGGATGGTGGTGAGAATCACCTTTTAAATATCTATCTGTATGGGTCTTTTTTCTATACACAGTATGGCTCAAGGTGTTATCAGGATTCCGAATTACTAACACATCTAGAAAAGCTAAGGAATTGTTTGCCTCTAACTTCATTGTGAACGGAATTTTAGAATTTATAGAGTTAAGATGGTCTAAAAATGCAGTTACTTTATCTAAAGGTAGAATTGTGAAAGTGTCGTCTACGTACCGCTTGTAGAATCTTGGATTTATGGGAGAAGTAAGCAGGGCTTTCTCCTCAAAGTCTTCCATGAATATGTCGGCGACAATGGGAGATACAGGTGAGCCCATCGCCACACCATCTACTTGCTTGTAGAACTCCTCCTTCCACAATAAGTAGCCAGATGTAAGGCAGTGTCTGAGTAATACTGCATATTCTACGGGCATGTTGTTTTCCTCCAGCCTCCTAGTTACAATTGAGATGCAGTCTTCAACAGGTAAGCATGTAAACAATCAATCATCCGAATCAATGCCAGAACCAAAAGCAACCATTGACAAACACAGATCATAGATTAATCGCGTTCTATAATCTGTCAAAACAAACACTGGATGATGCAACAATTAAGGTTTTATCCAAAGGACTCAATTACGCTATAAGTCCGCGCAGATTACCGTACGAAGAAATTATCTGTAGCGTCGAGGACTGTTTATTTAAAAACAATATGCGGAAAGAAGATTTGGAGGCGATACTTCAGGACATTTCGTCTATTTTACGTCGATGTTCAGTGCCTAAACCGAATCTTCCCAGAGACGAATTTATAGCGTTAAAGAACCTACGCAATAAACCAGAACTTACGATTCTCCGTGCAGATAAGGGAAACGCCACGGTAGTCATGGCGTATCATACGTCAGATTATAATTCTAAAATACAAGAACTTTTGTCGGATGTAAGTACTTATAAAAAGGATAAAAACGACCCAACAAATAGCACACTAAAAACAACTAGTGGTCTCATAAAGAAACACTCCGAAAAATTAAATCTGGACGTAAAATGGGCAATACCTACGTGCGCCAAATCACCAAAGTTGAATGGGTTACCAAAAATACACAAGCCCAATGCTCCATTACGTCCCATAGTGAGCCAGATCGATTCACCAACTTACAGATTGGCTCAACACTTAGCGAAAATACTCTCACCGCTCAGGGGACATACAAGAGCACACATAAAGGATTCCTACCATTTTGTCAGCGAGATTAAAGACCTGCGTCTGGCAGACAATGAAACTATGGTCAGTTTTGATGTGCAGTCATTGTTTACATGCTTACCTGTTGAAGATTGCATCTCAATTGTAACTAGGAGGCTGGAGGAAAACAACATGCCCGTAGAATATGCAGTATTACTCAGACACTGCCTTACATCTGGCTACTTATTGTGGAAGGAGGAGTTCTACAAGCAAGTAGATGGTGTGGCGATGGGCTCACCTGTATCTCCCATTGTCGCCGACATATTCATGGAAGACTTTGAGGAGAAAGCCCTGCTTACTTCTCCCATAAATCCAAGATTCTACAAGCGGTACGTAGACGACACTTTCACAATTCTACCTTTAGATAAAGTAACTGCATTTTTAGACCATCTTAACTCTATAAATTCTAAAATTCCGTTCACAATGAAGTTAGAGGCAAACAATTCCTTAGCTTTTCTAGATGTGTTAGTAATTCGGAATCCTGATAACACCTTGAGCCATACTGTGTATAGAAAAAAGACCCATACAGATAGATATTTAAAAGGTGATTCTCACCACCATCCTTCACAGTTAGCTACCGTGGGTAAATCTTTGTTTCAGAGAGCACGAGGGATCTGTGACAGTAAACACCTGGCTGCCGAGCTCCAACACGTCAAGCAAGTTTTGCATGACAACAAGCTTCGGGTCCCGCGCCTACGTCACAGAGAAAGAGTGAAGCCGGCCACAGTCAAGCGTGTAGCTGCTGTACTGCCATATGTTAGAGGAGTCACTGACAAGATTGGCTACATCTTGAAGCGCGCTTCCATCAAAACATACTTCAAGCCGCCGAAGAAGATTGGTCAGTTTTTACCATCAGTCAAGTGTAACGTCCCTCTGCAAGATGCAGGAGTGCACAAGCTTGATTGTGAATGTGGTCTCTCCTACATAGGACAAACTAAAAGATCAATTAAAACCCGCGTCAAAGAACATATAGCTGATGTGAATAATCGACGCTCCGGGAAGTCTGCAGTCTGTGAACATGTACAGGATCGCCCCCGTCACTACATCAGATTTGATAGACCACAAATCCTCGCTAAAGAACACCGATTCCTTCCAAGGATGATTCGCGAGGCTATTGAAATCAAAAAACACCCTAATTTCAATAGAGAAGACGGCTGGGTGTTACCATCTGCTTGGGATCCTATAATAAATAAAATTAAATCCCAACCCAAGCATACAACTGCAAGGCTTCATGATACCGTAAGTACATACTGTGTAGATCGGAACAAAAGTTAAATTTTAATCTATGGTAACCGCGGTTAACTATGACATCTGGACGTTAAACATCTCAGTCCTTCCCGTGACCATGGGTGCTGTAAAGCTCTCGAAACGTCGGGTATTAAAAAGTTAAATATACGCGATAAATTCCGTAAAAACTAGTATTATTTCAATGTGTAGTGTTCGCGTAAATATAAGAAATCATTATATAAATAAGTTTACGTTTTACTTCACACAACTCTGACTTTTTTTGAAACAGACTGACGACGAACCCGCGACCAATTATTATCTGTATGTTAATAAGATAGTTTGTATCCAAATGTTCTTATAAGTAAATAAATGATGATGTGAATGACATGGATGAACGTACGGTCATTATAAGCTAGAAAACGCCTCCGGGCGTTTCAATTGCACTAAGAAGATCGTGATAATTGCAAAGCCTACCCCATGTTCGCAGCGATTCTTGACAGCTTTATCCTGCCAATTTAAAGTAAAAAGTTTCCTCTCATTAGTCAATTAGTAGTAGATATACGTTTTTACTGCTTTAGATTGCTAATCCGGGTTGGTGCAATTAAAAAAAAAACGACAAAATTTTTGCAAGCTCGTGTCAACCATATTTACACTTTTAAGACGGTAAGTAAATAATGTCTTATATGAACAAGTGTAAAATTTCAAGGTAGGGAAAAACCACTTTTCTTTGTAAATTACTTTCTATATCAATTTTGAACACACTCCTAGTCAGTCTCCGTTATCCGCTTATAACAAAACCAGAACATTCGGTCCTAGTACTTAAACCAATTAAAGGCAAACTACGCAACTAAATAGTAATTGCATTACTTTATCTCAACATTCAAATCTCAGCACGGAGCACAGACGGAATAACTGTCAATGTCAAATTAGTATCAAAGGGATCCAAACATTTATTTTAACAAATCCTGACTTACACTAGTAAAATTAAAGGTCTTGAATTTGTTGAATCACAATAGTTTTATTTATTTTTTATTTAACTGTAGTAGGTGTAGAGTGCAAACGCAAATATAACAATACACCCTGTTCGAGCCCACGGTTCATATTAGCCTTATGATTTTTAGTACGGACTAAAAAAACTTGCCACTTTAGATTGGAATCAATTGTTCGCCTTACGTATAGAGCACGCAACCGCCTGTTTAGTTGTAAAGTTGGTTATAGATATCAATTGAGCAAACGATCTAACAGTTTACGCTTTATTCTCTGATGCTATGTACGTGTGACTGCTGCGGTCAGTAGACACCTTCCACTGACTTCAAACAGAAGGCAAATGATTTTTTGTCACCACTGTGGGCTAAGATAAAATTCCATGTAACTTGTAATTATATTTGTTCTTAACCTCTAAACTAAAACGCAGCATCTCCGTAACACTCCAGAATGGAACACAATAGCATCAGTTTTATAAAATTTTGCATTTCGCAAGGATATTGGATTTAAAATTAAAGCTTTATGACTAGAGCTTGTCAAGTTGCGGTATTGGAAATGTGATATATGGTTGTAATAACATGAAGCTATCTTATGGGATAAAATTATTAAGTGATTCAAATCACCAGCATTCCTTTGAAATCGATGTTTAGATTTTTGGAGATTTACTATTTTTTCTAATACTAAAAGAAATTAATGCTGTGGTTTGAATAAATTTCTAAAGTATACGCGTACTTTCAAACTTAAAATCTGATAAATTATACAATGATTATTAAAAGGTGAATTGTTTCAAAATATTTTCAGATATCAATCACGTAACTAAATCGTAACTACGATACTGCTACCAAAACAAACATGAAAGCTTTAAAGTGTGAAGCTTTTCGAGTACAATATTTTTCCCACAAATTCTAACGTTTTGTCATTTCTATTCCTCTTTCTGACCTAAATCTTTTAGGTCTGATATTTTATGTATTTGGCGTTCAGAAATCTTGGTTGTCATATTTTCTTAATATTTAATGTTAACCACAGGAGGAAATTGCATGATACGATATCGTCCTCCAGACCTAATTTCGGTCACGGCAGCCAGTCCTAAAGGAGACTAGATATCTGTTGGAACGGTAATCTGACACGACCGGGTATTTTCAATGAGAAACATAACATCACCATCATCATTACAGCCCATCGCAAGTACATTGCCGAATATAGACATCCCTCAAAGAATGCACCTACGCACGGTTCTGAACCATTTACACCCATTGACTTCCTGGATTTCTTACTAAGTTGTCACTTAATAAAGTTAGAACTGCTTTAAGAAAAATGTAATTGCTTGCTATTTGTAATGTTGTATTCCAAAAAAGACGATAGTTAAAGAGGCATGCTATTTAGAGCAATTAATTTTCTTTCTGAATTGAGCTCCTCCCGTTGTAGGGTAGATTTGCCATACTTAACAAATATCTGCGTCCAATGCACCATGAACAATCTGTGAGATTTTTATGATAACTTTTTTAAGTCGATGGAGGATGCTGATGGCCCGTTTCCGTGGTTTGTTGTGTTGGTAATTTATAATATTACTATTATATATTTCATTTACATAAATATTATCATGCATACATAATCTTATACATATTATTATAATTTATGACAATAATTTGTATGCATAGTCCGTGTGTGCGTTGGCAAGGCAAATCTATTTATTCCCTATTCTCTGGTTATTCGTGTCTTCGTTATTAATATGAATACATTGACTAAAAAAACCCTTTCCCTTTTCTTACACCTTGTACAGGTGTAACTGCTGCACTACTAAACGTACAATTAAGTCAGAACCCATGGACGTATGCAGCGGGAGCTGTTTAATAAAAACCAATGATTGAAAATGAACTTTACAAAACTTGTTCGGGGGATATAATCTACTTGAAAGAAAAGTTATATTTAATATAGTTCCAATTGAACGTCTTTGTTCGCCTAAATGTGATTTTTATTTTTAAGAATATGTTAAGTATGTTGAATGTTGAATATGATAAGCAGACTATTAAACATGATTTTTTAATAGTTCCGGTAAAAGTTGATGTCGGTTAACATATTTTACAATATTTTTAATTTATTACATGTATAAGGGATACGACATTAACATATATTATTTTCTTTTCCAGTAACCACAACTACCTAAACTAAAGCAATTAATTCCAACTGCTGCTATTACCGACTACAACAGTTCGACACATTTTGTATCTTATGTAATAAACTCACTAATTACACTTTTACTCACTGCAACTCCACAAAATAATTTTCATTTACAGCAGGTGTTGCGTGATACGTGGCTCGATATGGTCGCGCGCAATTTTCATGCAATTTTATGTAGTACATTTACGACTAATTCCGCAGTCCGCATCAAACTGCACTATTTGATACAATTATGAAAAGGAAATGGCGTGTCGAAACTACATGCGGTGTAAATTTAACCTGATTGTTAAAACAAATTATTAGGTTGTTATTATAATTGTGTAAATATTTAACTTAAAGATGCAAAGTAAAGTAACAACTTTAAAACGTATCACATGTTACGCATATAAAAATTATTCAATTCTAAAAGTAAAGGAACATACTACTCACAGCTGGAATTAGGCTGAAAAGCTTTTCAAACTCATATTTACTCAAAGGCCTTTAAACACCAAAGAAATTGTTAATTGCAATTTTAAAGTGCTATTTTGTGAAGGCAAACATCATGAGGGAGCTTATGTGGCTAATAAATAAAATAATTCCATGAAATGTGAAGTCCAACAGCACGTAGTTGAGCAGCAGACTTATTGCTCCACGACTCCCAAAAATGAGAGGAGGCAAGTGTCCAGCTGTGGGACGTAATAAGACCGTACACATAGTTTACTTTATTTATGTATAAATTAATCACACACAAATAAAGAAAAACAAAAATCAAATCACGGAGAAAACTCTTAATTAAGTGATTATTTAAAAAAATAATACCATTTAAATATCTATGAGTTTGATAACAATTATGAATAGGGATCATCCTGAAGATAAATGAAAAATTATTCAGAAAGATTTATTTCATTTCATTGCATACATTTTTCTGAAATGTGAAAACAAACAAGTGCACAAACTAACTTACAGCCGTAGTAATAATTTTAACTACTTTTTTTCTAAACACAACGAAACAAATGAATAAAAAATACAATGACTTTATAATTTAATATATCTGGTTTTAAAAACATCCCTTTCTTATTTATTTAGTATCTAAATTCAGACATGCTTACAATTTTATATTGCAAAAATCCTTACATAGCGGCATGTTGTAAGTAGAGCACTCACACACGCCAGCGCGTAGTGAGACGTGCAATTTGTTCCACTAATAATATACCGGTATTACATAGTGTACTGTGAAATCATGGCAAGCGTTTTGTTCGAATGTACTAAATTACGGTATGGGATATTTCAATAATTAAATTAAACAAGAAAGTAATTACTTAACAAAAAAAATTGTTGCCACAAATCTGCATACCTCACGTTACGCTGTATCCACGTACTGACCCACCACAAGTCTTGTAAAGTGAACGATGTATCTCTTCTGATATGTATAAACCATCGCTCGTAAATATTTTAGGTCTGATATTTTATTTATTTGGCGTTCCGAAATCTTGGTTGTCATATTTTCTTAATATTTAATGTTAACCACAGCAGGAAATTGCATGATACGATATCGTCCTCCAGACCTAATTTCGGTCACGGCAGGCAGTCCTAAAGGAGACTAGATATCTGTCGGAACGGTAATCTGACACGACCGGATATTTTCAATGAGAAACATAACATCACCATCATCATTAAAGCCCATCGCAAGTACATTGCCGAATATAGACATCCCTCAAAAAATGCACCTACGCACGGTTCTGAACCATTTACACCCATCGACTTCCTGGATTTCTTACTAAGTTGTCACTTAATAAAGTTAGAACTGCTTTAAGAAAAATGTAATCGCTTGCTATTTGTAATGTTGTCTTCCAAAAAAGACGATAGTTAAAGAGGCATGCTATTTAGAGCAATTAATTTTCTTTCTGAATTGAGCTCCTCCCGTCGTAGGGTAGATTTGCCATACTTAACAAATATCTGCGTCCAATGCACCATGAACAATCTGTGAGATTTTTATGATAACTTTTTTAAGTCGATGGAGGATGCTGATGGCCCGTTTCCGTGGTTTGTTCTGTTGGTAATTTATAATATTACTATTATATATTTCATTTAAATAAATATTATCATGCATACATAATCTTATACATATTATTATAATTTATGACAATAATTTGTATGCATAGTCCGTGTGTGCGTTGGCAAGGCAAATCTATTTATTCCCTATTCTCTGGTTATTCGTGTCTTCGTTATAAATATGAATACATTGACTAAAAAAACCCTTTCCCTTTTCTTACACCTTGTACAGGTGTAACTGCTGCACTACTAAACGTACAATTAAGTCAGAACCCATGGACGTATGCAGCGGGAGCTGTTTAATAAAAACCAATGATTGAAAATGAACTTTACAATACCTGTTCGGGGGATATAATCTACTTGAAAGAAAAGTTATATTTAATATAGTTCCAATTGAACGTCTTTGTTCGCCTAAATGTGATTTTTATTTTCAAGAATATGTTAAGTATGTTGAATGTTGAATATGATAAGCAGACTATTAAACATGATTTTTTAATAGTTCCGGTAAAAATTGATGTCGGTTAACATATTTTACAATATTTTTAATTTATTGCATGTATAAGGGATACGACATTAACATATATTATTTTATTTTCCAGTTAAACGTACGCAGTGCTTCCTTTAAATTTCTTTGATGGTCTCAAGGTCCTAACATTATGTTTTATAATTAAAATAAAACGCTTATTGAGTAATTATAGATTAAGCTTTGTATGTGTTTATTTTTACGTATATTTTACATTATTTAAAGGATCTACAGTTAAAATGTTAATAATTTTACAAGAGGTTAAAAGTATTCTTACAATATTATACCATTTCTTTCATGTTTTTTTAATGAATTCAGTTAATGGAAAATAGCTGCTGTGTGCGTTGGCCTTTTTTTAGTTTTAATTTTGTGACGTAATGAAAAACTGCCGGAAATGCCACGAAACGGAGCATACATACGTTCAAAAATGTAATTATGTTTTAAGAATTTTTCATATATATAATACTGGTACCAGAGAATATACCGAATATAGAAATGTATTAACAAGTCATAATATCAACATGTTTTTTCCGTAATTGGTGATATGAATATAGGTGTATATAGATAGCATCTATATACCATAAAACGAAATGCGTTTTCTGCACTTATCTCATCATCATCATTACAGCCCTTCACAAGTCCACTAGTGAACGTAGCCCCCCCCCCCTCAAAGAATGCCACAAAGCTTGGTCCTGAGTCACCTGCATCCATCGACTTCCTGCATGTCTTGCCAGGTACGACGCTGCCACTCGAGAACCTTTCTTCCTCGTCGGTTGTCGATTCTTAGAGCTATGTAGCCATCTCAATGCCACTTCAGCTTACTAATCTGTTGGACTATGTCAGTCAATCTAATTCTACTACGGATATCCCTATTTCTAAATTTACGCAGAGAAACTCCAAGTATCACACTCCCAATCATCTAGTGAGGGCTTGCCCTACACTTCGCCTACTGGTACCACGCTGCCACTCGAGAATCTTTTTTCCTCATCGGTCGTTGATTCTTAGAGCTATGTAGCCAGCCCAATGCCACTTCAGCTTACTAATCTGTTGGGCTATGTCGGTCAATCTAATTCCACTATGGATATCCCTATTCCTAAATTTATTACGCAGAGAAACCCCAAGCATCGCCCTGCATGCAATGATGCCCTGATGCAAGCAAACTTGAGTGCTGCTATTTTTATGGATTATGGAATGGATGGAGTTATTCTATGGACTGCAGTAGCCACTTACCATGCGTCAGTTGGCTTTTTTCCTTTTGTAACAATCACAGCTAATCAAAGTAAAGTTAAACTATATTTTGAAAAATTTGTTAAAGTTAAATAATGCGGTCCATTATTCCGAAATCACAAGATATAAAGATTTGCTTAATTTCATTTTAGCGCTACATTGTCGTACTTAAATTTACAAGTATATTTTAGTTTTGCTTAAAAAGCTGTTCAAGATACTCAATCATAATCACACCTTTCGAGTCCCAGAATACTGAAGCCATCACCTTATTTGCCGACAAAATCGACTTAGCCTTTTTAGGGGGTGGTGAACCAGGTCTTCTCCACTGTTTTGATTGTTGTTTTGTTTCCGATGTACAGTAATGAACCCATGTTTCGTCCATAGTAACAAAACGATTCAAAAAATCATCTGCATCGGCTTCAAATAACTCCAAACAGTCGCGTGAAATAGTCAATCGCGTCCTTTTTTGTTCAACTGAAAGCAGTCGCGGAACCCACCTCGCAGACACCTTGTGGAAACCCAACTCGTTGACAATGATATTTTGAGTTCGTTCATAAGAGATGCCTATAATCTCGGCTATCTCTCTAATTTTTAATCTGCGGTCTCCCATTATTAAATCAAGTACTTTTTTAATATTTTCGTCAGTAGTTGACATCGAAGGCCTTCCAGAGCGGGGTTCATCTTTCACACTCTCTCTACCACGCTTAAATTCTGCTATCCATTTTTTGACGGATGAATATGACAGAGCACAATCGCCTAATGTACTGACCATGTCATCATGGATGGCTTTTGATGATAGCCCCTTCTTATGGAGGTACTTAATGACGGCACGCTGCTCGATTTGCTCCATTCGCGGAAATTATGTCCAATTACTTTGTTAATAAATTTATAAAATCACAACTAATTATCGCACACGTTTCGAACTTCACACAATGAACTAGTCTGAACTAAACTAAATAATGTGGGTAGATTTGATTTTTAGAATTGAATGGATCTGTGTTAGGCCGAGTACTTTTCAATCCACCCTCGTATTATTATATTATTATTAGATAATTTAACGTCGTCGATTCCCGAAATCAATAAAGTGAGGGACCGTACTGCCAAAATAGTAGCGAGAGCGATTCGCCACCGCGTCTGTGATTTTCAGTTCGATGGATGTTTGTGTAAGTAGGGGAATTTGTCATCACATGGCAATAACTACGACATTTTAATAATTGGCCTTTGAAGGAGCATAGAATTCCATGGTCCACCCACCTTATTTGCAGCGAGCTAAAAGGCGCTGCTCAAAATATATAGAATTTAGTTCCAGCATATCATATGTAGATATTGCTATATTATCATGAAATTAACTAAACTGATATCGACTATGGCCACACGTAATTAATAGAGTCAGAATTTGTCAACCACTCAGATAGTATAGCACCACACGTGTATTTACGCACTGACACTAGGAAAGTCACACCACTGCGGTAGCTGACCACTTTAGTAGAGTCTACTACACCTGAGGATACCTCGTATATAGGTGAAACACGTGTTGTATTATCGTTGATGGTGTGTTTACCCTAGCGCAGTAGTGTCGGGAGCGGTGGTGCTGGAATTAATGGTGACTGGGATAGTGCTGAAGGAGGGCGGAAGGTGCTCTTCATATAGGTAAGACTATCATTTTAATTTATTGAGCAGATATGGTCAAAATAATTCTTACCAACTTTAATATAATGGATTTCCTCAAAGTAACGCCTCATTCTAATAATTGAATTATACACTCATGGAATAATTTAGAGGTACGTAAAAGTGTGTATACAACATCATGTGATATCATGTGGAAATCATGTGGATGCTGTGGCCAATAGAAATTTATCTACAATACATTTATCCTCGATTAAGAATCAAAACGCAGACGCGTTGTTACCCTGAGGACTAATATGGAATGCCTCGTTTCCAGTATAAAAGGGTCTCCAGATCTCTACACTCACCATACGAAACATAGCAGTATTAAGCTGCTATTTTACGCTGGTATTCTGTGAGAGCGTGGTCCTTCCCCAGTCAAACACACTCATTCTTACTACAACCATAATATAGCTGCAGCATGGCTCTACCACGTTTATCAATTAGACTAATTACGGTTTGATAATCTTTGTGACTACTTGAAAACTTTAATTGAAGCCTCATGGTCAAGTACAAAGCTTTAAACTGTTCATCAGTTGCTAACTTGACTTGTTAACTACTAACGTTTAAGGACAGACGAGGACACGCGGGTAAACTATATAGGAAGTTACATCTCATTTAATATCATGATTACGGTTTAAGTTGATCTTTTATACAATAGGGGTGACAAACGAATTCAAGTATAAAAGTGAATGTTGTGGCGTTATCACCCCTGAGGCCTAAGATTGGCAAGTAAAAAGGTTTGCGAGTTTCATAATGATTTTTTATATTTACGTAAATAATACACATGGAATTAAACTTATTTTATGGATTTTAACGCGCTTAATTTAAACCATTATATTAGGATTGTCCCAACCATTATATCAGATTTGATAGATCTCAAATACTCGCAAAATAACACAGACTTTAAAAAGGACACCTACACATCTCAATTAATAAAAAAAAACAATTTTGAAGGTAAAGTTAAAGCACTTTCCATATTAACAGGGTTCACAAAATATATAAAAGAAAACGTTTTTGTTTGTTGTTAGAATAAAATGGGTTACAACCATTTGTATAATAATTTAAAATTTAACTGTAGCGGACTGCCACAGGGCAAACAGTGTCGTACTTCTCAGCATTAACTGTCTGGTGTTCACCAAATGGAACTGTGTAGACAGGATCCGTCTGGAAGAAAAAATGCAATCATTTTGTTTTATAATATAATGAGTTTCAAGATTTGAAGTTTGTATAGTTTAAATTAATAGAAACAACAGCATTAATTTCATTTTTTTTCTTAAATAACAGACAATATTCAAATGATACATTGCTTTATGAATATACCTCTTACGTATCAATTTCAAAAGAATTCAGGCGATTCGCCTTACATTAATAACGTTATGCCATACAATGACTTCAATTTATTACAACCATATATCTCCTTTTCTATACTGTAGCATGACAAGTCCTAGTCATAAAACTTTAATTTACATACCATGTAGCTACAAAATGCAGAAATTTATAAAATAGATTTGTACAATTACACAGGTGGAAGGGGTTCTTTTCTATCTAGCCTCTAGATAAGGTAATTTTTGATGATGCGACCCTCTTACGCATGTTTCTCCTGCCTATTAGCAGTGTGCCCACAGCTGTGTTTCATTCTGCAGGGTATGGGAGCTGCTGTGTCTCTATTTGAAGGGTTCAAGTGCCAATATAATTACAAACATAGAGTATGTGGCATTTTATTTTATATTTACAGGGGTGATAGGGCATCTTTGTATCCATGTAACTTTTATTGATCTTCGCAGTAATCAAACCACCATTTGTCTCAGCAACAGGATAATATAAAGCAACGTCAGTCTCGGAATCCCTTGATTTTAACAGAACGTTGGTCTTAGCGTGATGTGTCAGGAATTTTGCTAACGCTAGAAAATGTGACAACAAAAAAATAAAATGTTAATTATGTTAATTAAATCTACATCCATAGACCTCCTAATTGACATAGCAAAGCGCCTCCCCTTAATTCTGAGAGGGCCATAAAGCAATTTGTTAACCGCTCGGCTTCTTAGCGGACTTTACAAATGTTATGAAATATAGTTATTCCTCAGGCTTTCAAGTTTCCACTTTAGCACATGAAATTGTAATTAAAAATTTCACTCGCTCCGGCAGGAATCGAACCTGGGTTGCCGACGTGCTGTCAATTATTTGCAAGCGCCCTACCACTGCTCGCAAAACTGTCAAGTATCGAACACAAAACACCATGTTTATTTGAATCTATAGGGTATATGAATTTTTCACCTGCTTACTTTTAGTTACTAAGATCTGGGTAAATTACGGTGGAATAGGGTGTTGCGAATTTAAGATGAAATTGATTCTTCAGTGCAACACTGAGTTACAAATTTTAGCCAAAAATAACATTTTTATTTAGTTGTATACTCTTACAGCGACACAAAACCAAAAAAAAAATAAAAAATTTTAACGAGCGTAAAACACATCAAAAATAGAGTAAAACGTAAATACATCGCTTTATAAAATAGCTGTAGTAAAGTGTTTAGAGGCAGGTGGCAGCACTGCACGACCGATAAATAATTGTTCCGGACTTGGAAGCTAACATGATATACGAGACGTTCCTAGTACCGAATACAGAATGGAATTACGGTAATAATATTAATTAACAAGCTCATTGTTGTTAATCACACGTAATATTTTCGGCATTAAAAATAGAAAATATACTCTCATAGTATTTATACAAAAGTAAGGAATGACACCGTCTTGAAGGACTTAAGAGAAGGAGATTAATGATAATGAATATTACAGTATCTAGATTGTTTACGAGACTACAGTGTCTATAATATCAATAACATTTAAAAGCAAAAGGTAGCCGAGCTAACTATAACATCGAGTCGTAAAAAAACTCAGTCACCTCCGTCACTATGGCTGTTGTAAAGCACCCCCCATACGCCGGGAATTAAAAAGTCAAATATAAAACGCAATAAAATCCGTAAAACTAGTTTCATTTAATGAGTAGTTTTTGCCTAAATGTGAAAACCCATTAATATTAGTTATTACGGATGCTAATCTGTTCGAAATCCAGTGAAATATTTTCTGTGTATTCTAATATTAGTAGTTCCCGAAATCTGATCTGTCATGTCTGTGAACATTTCAAATTGATGTTTGAACGCGCGCACCGAAGCTTTCGACGTTTTATTGTATCAAATATTTAAATCATAAATGTCATATCTGTGAAGCCAGTGATTTTCATTTATTCTTTACAGCCGTTCACAAGTGCAGTGCTGAATATTACCCTTCCCATAGGAACGCCACAAAGCACGCTCCTGAGCCACCTGCATTCATCGACTTCCAGCATTTCTTACCAGTTGGTCACTCCATATAGTGGGAGGCTGCCCCACACTTCATATTCGCATATTACACTCGTATTATGATGAAAGTAAAATTAAGCTTTAAGATAAATAAACTTTTAACGTTTAAGTTGTACTTACCAAGCCTAAGCAGTCTCCTTAAAAAAAGAAAAACATTTCTCGATTTCATTCCCTTTGGCAAAAACTAAGCTTCGAAAAATATGAAGTGTTTGTACTCTCTTTTCACAGTTAATTGAGCCTGTAGAGCTTTTTGATTGACTGAAAAGGAAAAGGCAGATATTTTCAGACTGCTACAAGATTTTTGTATGTACAATAATAATGCCGTTAGTAAAATTATGGTAAGGTTTAAGTGGCCTGAGTCTGAGGGGCTCATAATATTAAGAGTATGACCGCGAAAGTTATTTATTGATAACGCCTACTATTACCACTGCCACCTATCAAAAGTCCACTGCTAAACATAGGCCTCCACCGTACATTGCCTCGAAGTTGCCACCGGTTTGTCAACAGCAGTTTTGTGTTTTATTCAGCTGTCATCGGGAAGATGCTGCTGCGTCTGCTTCTCGTTTAGTTTCCCTCTGTCGTCTCCTACTTTATAGAGGAATGGATTTGTTTATACCACAGAAAACTAAATATTAAGGCAATAGAATTCGTAAAAGCACGTGACCTTGTCGGCGCACATGTGACTCGTAAGCCACAAGACGTGAGGAGCGTTTGTTCCGGTCACCATTGTTGTTTAAATAAATAAATAATGGCGTTTTGAAGTATATCATGAAGCATAATTTGCCAATTTTCAAATAAAGGGATAACATTTCATAAATAAGTACTTATTGTTTTAAATAATGTTGTTTTTAATGAAATTATACTTAAATAAAATTATTCACCTCCAGTACTACGACTGTCTCCGAAAATGTAACTGTTTTTACATTTCACATCATTTGCAAGAGAACGTAGAACCTCTCCCAGTGGAAACGCTGCAACTTTGTGTTAGGGTTGGTTAACCAATAACTTAACTGTAAGTGTGTTAATTCATTGCTAAGCAACCTGATCGCAGTAGTCCTATTGATATTTAAATTATGCCCGAAGAGAAACGAGGATCCTGGAAGACAGGAAATTAATTTTATGTTGTCTGATTGCGTAGATGCGTATCTGCGTAGCATGTTCTGCGTAGCATGTTGAATATATTCATCAGAAAAATCTTTACGCCTGATAGGAATTTATTAAAAGTGCTTAGCAATGCAAAAATATCTAAGATAACAACGATAAACGTAAAATTACATTTTCAGGTGCATATATTTGGCCTATATTATATACGTCCATGTCGAAAGATTGAATGAGAGGAGAGCGACACAAGAGATACTATGTCTTATATGTATTCCGAGCAGTCGTCTGATGCCGAGTCATTACACAAACCGACCCTTTAAATTTTCACTTTTGAATCCAACACTTTTAAGCAGTAATCGAGTTATTTTACCTGACAGTTCAATCAAATAAGTTCCGTGGGATAAATATAATATTGTTATAAGTATTTATACTGATTAAAACAACTTTTACGGATTTTATCGCGTTTTATTTATTATATTTTTAATACCCCACGTTTCGGGTGCTTTCCTGCACCCATGGTCACGGGGGACTGAGATGACTGACGTCCCGATGTCAAACTTAACCCGGAGTACCTTCAACTTTTTTAATTATTGTGTTTGGTCCGATCTACGTAGAATGAACTAACCGTGTTTTGAAGTTTTGCGGTGGTATGCTTGGGTTTAGTTTTAATACACAGTTACACACATCAATCATCGATTACGAATCAAAATGCAGGTGCAGACTAAGATGGAATGTCAATCGTTTTCAGTAAAAAGGGTCTCCTTCTCTGTACTTACCATACGAAACACAGCAGCATTAAGCAACTATTTTACGTTGGTATTCATTGGTCCTTACCCGGTCGAGCCGACTCATTCCTGCTACAACTATACTACTAATATATCTGCAGCATGGCTCTATCACGTACATAATATAATACCGCTAGATGAGATGAGACCAGTAGATGGAATTGTCCAGCGTTGGCTTACTATAAGTTAAAAAAAGAACACTAACTGAATATTGCCATTTTTTGCATGACTGAACTTAGAAATAAATTTTAAATTACTGTTACAATTTTGTTATATAAAAATTATAACAGAAGTATAAAATGTATTTATAATTCATACGTGATCAAATCTCATGATAACACATAAATGTTATCACAGTAAGCAGGAAGAGAAATGAGTGAAATTCAATAGGCGTGCACTTAGTTCTTATTTCGTTTAGGGATTAAAGTGTGTTCCTGTTAAATCTGTAGGTGAAAGGTAAAAGAGCTTAAGTCACAATGTATAAACTTTACAGTAGATCCTATTAATGACGACTAAAACCTCATGGAAATATTAAAGATAGCTTTTATAAAAAAGTAGATATCGGATCGATGTCAATAAAAACCTAGGAATAATTTATTTCTTTAACTACGACCTTTGATATATTTTTGACCCACTAAAACCTCCTAAGGTTTTTTTTGGACTTAATGTTCTTTAACTTTGGTGAGTATTTCAATAACTAAGTATTGTTATGTTTATTAAGTCCCTATATCATTGATAAAATTGATTACAAAAGGGTAAAATAGTAATATTGTAGTACCTAACCGCTAAAATTGAATATTTTGCTAAAATATTTAGCTATGTCAATAAAAAACAGTATTTTAACAACTTTATTTGTATTATATTATAAATCAATCACAATCAAAATCAAAAAAAAATATTTCGGTTCCGGTAGGTCACGCGCTGTACCATCATTTTTTTAAAAGTCGTGAAAATGGGCGGAACCCATTGCAAAGCTTTTTGCAAGTCTAGATATTTGTTAGTCGTGATCGGCTTACAATCTTGTCTTATGGGCTGCAGTGCGGGTAGGGTAAAATCGCCCAAAGATCTTCTTCGATTTCTTATCAAAGACACCTTTTCAAATTCATTTTGTTTAAAAGAAGTTTTGTAATACGTTGTCCCATAGTCTTCTTTCTTGAATTGCATCCATACTATATCAGAGTAAGGCACTGACTGACCGATATCTCCTTTTTGCGATGAACAAAGGGAGATGAGGTACCTTCTCGGAGAATTAGTAAATTTTTAAATGCTTCCCTTGGCATATCGATAACTTCTATCGGTGCTTTATCTGAAGAACAAGACCTAATCAATTGTTGCCAATCCCATGGCGTCATTATAGAAAATTGCGGTTGTCTTTTTTTTCCTTTCTATAATAGAATGTATACCGTCCACCTCCATATGGGTATGACCCTTCATTAAGTATTTGTGGTTAATAACTTGCAAATTCGGTATATATTTTAGTAGCCACAAATAGCACATTATAATATGAACATTTTTATTTTGTCCGGCACAATTATCGGACCAAATTGTAACCTCTTTGGTAGATGTGTTTGAAACATTTTTTTCAAACCACTTGATTAAGCCCGATGATAATTCGTTCCCTCCACGGACCGATACGGATTCATCCCACATAATGCAGGTACTTTTGTTCGTGGAACTATCTAATATTGTGTAGTTAAAAGTCCACAACTTGCAAAGATAGAAACTAAGATTGTTCGTCTACAAAGGAGTTGGTAAACATTTTTGTAAGTCTACAGTAATTACTTTCTTACCAGCGGTAGTATTTATACATTCCAATTTATCAAAAGCTTTTAAATCATATCTAGCCTTTGCCTCTTTCAAGTGATCATCATATCTGCTTTTTAGTGCCTCTTTTTCGGATCCCTCAGACAACTGTTTAAATCCTAAATTAAAATGAGTATCAAAAATATTTCTGTATGTCCAAATTTTTGCAATCATCTTTTTATCAACATTCTCTATTGTGCATTCCTCTTCATATAATTTATACATTAATTTTAAATTTAAATGTGCACCTAAATATTCACGCCTTCTTTTTTCTCTGCTGTAGTAACTTTCATATTTAGGGAATGATTCTATGTGTTTTTTAATCATTTCTATTACTTCAGTCTTTGTTTTGTTTAGAGGCTCCTTTTTTCCTCTTTTGTCTTCTTCTATAATTCCATAGCTAGATTTTTTAATTGTATTTCGAACCACCGTTTCGGATATACCCAGAGTTCCTAAGAAAAATATCTTACAAACACCGATTTCGTTTTGATCAACCAGAAATCTATACTCTAAAGTATGATTTCTTTGTTTTTTAGAGTCTTCTTTGCGTATTCTTCGTCTTTCTATAGCTCTTTTCCGAACACATGTCAAAATAAATTGTCGTTTCATGTCCCACGTCTTTCCTTCGTTCCAATATTTTTCAAATATATGTCTTCGTTGTATTTCATGTAATTTGCCCGATATTGCCTTTTTACGTCTTAGATTACACTTCCATGTTTCTGGTCTTTTTAACCGTTTTCTGGCTTTTATTTTTTCAACAAATACTTCAGAACCTATTTCCGTATCTATTTCTAAACTTTCGTTTATAGTAACAGGAGGTCTTGCATTATGTCTGTTTTTCGAAGGAATAGAATCGCTTGAGTCACTTGTGTTTGGAATATAATCATCATCATCTGTCGATAAAATCTCACTCAAAGTATCACTTTTTTCGCCTGTTCTATTGGTGTTATCATCAGATTGTGATGATTGTGTAGGAGGTAATACAGAGGGAGATAGTATCTAATTCATCGGTTCGAATATTCTGCTTTGTCCTTCAGCTACTGTTACATCAGGCCATTTGGAACATTCTGGTTGATTCTCTTTTATTATATTGTCACCATCTAAAAAGATTATGTGTAAATAATTTATTTAGATACAACGCCATTCATCATACTTATTACAAAATGATGATAAAGTCTATAACTAGGGTATGTCGCAATATACGTAGAAAGCTGGCACCCGGGGCAGAACTGACAGATATAGTTTACTAGTTGCGCCCTGCGGTTTCTCCCGCGTATGTGCCGATTCTATGACAATATCACGATAAAAAGTAAACTATGCATTCATACAGGTCTCCATATACATATCAAGTATCATCTCAATCAGTTTATGACAAGATTTTGACATACATTTTTGTTTCATTAACTATCATTCAACTGACATTCGACGAGAATATAAGCATAAGAAACGGGAGTATAAATGTTGCCTTTACGTGCGCCATATATTAAATATATTTTTCAAATAAAATAAAATACAATTTATTTTTGCTGACAGTTTGGGTTATCGCAAGACAACAACAACAACAACAATATTACAGTATTCATTAAAATTGCTTTGATAGTAGTTAGGCCTATTAACTTCAGTATGATATTATTATTAAAATAAGGTGTTTGAAAAATGTCGTTACGAGGTTGAAAAAGTATCATATAATCGCAGAAAAGCTCTTTAAATTACGTACCGGATAATTTTATCATATTGACAAGTTTCCTTCCTCGTCCGGTAAACATTTTGTTTCATTTATATGAACGAAAACAACAAGTTACACGTAGTTTAAAATCACACGCAAATCTTCTCTGCCTTCGACACGATTGCATTGCCCGTTGTGGCCAGTGGCAGCGCAAGAGTAGCGGGCGGGGGGTAAACATAAATAAGACGTGCGCCAACGCGCGAGTTAGTGCAAAAGAATCGTAAGTCCCACATAATGTCATTTAACACTGAAATGTCGTCTATAAATGAATGCTAAAAGATATTAAAGAACTTTACGACTGTTTACTTTTTATGTACTCAGGGACTTAATATCCAGTTACATTTGCTAATTTAAAATAATACGGCGTTAGGACTTAATGTCTTTTACTATTGTATAAATTCGAGTTTTCGAATCGGAATCTGTAAAAACATGAAAACGGCCAAAAATGGACTTAAGGTTCTTTAACTTTCACCTACAGAAATATTTATATAAGTACACAACGTAATATGTTGCATTAGAACTAAATAAATTACGGCAAATCTTCATGGAATAAAATTACTTTTACTTCACACGTCTATCATCTACACCTTAACCAAGGCAAATCGACATATGTGAAAAAGAATTTCGTACACCGTACACGTGTATAGAGTAACCATAAACAGTTAAGTAACAAGAGTGGATATCAATTAGAATAATTATAGTTTAATAACCTTGATGACTACTTGAAAACTTTCGCTTAAGCCTCATGGTCAAGCCCAAAGCTTTAAACTACTAATCAGTTGAAAACTTGTCTTGTTAATTATAAACGCTTAAGGACAGACGAGGACGGTACGGTACGGTTTAAGTTGAGCTTTTATACAATAAGGGTGACAAACATGTTCAAGTATCACCCCTGAGGCTTAAGATGGGCAAGTAAAAAGGTTTGCGAGTTTCGTAATGATTTCTTATATTTACGCAAATACTACACATGGAACAAAACTAATTTTATGGATTTAATCGCACTTAATTTTTAACATTATATTAGTATTTTTCCAACCCTTCATGTGAGATTTGATAGATCTCAATTACTCGTAAAAGAACACCGACCCTTAAAAGACACGTACACATCTAAAAGTTTAATTAAAAATAATTCGAAAATGCAAAAATTCATAAATTTTCTATTTGGCCTCTAGATTAGATAAAATTGTTATACAACTCCCTTACGCATGTTTCTCCTGCCTACCAGCAGTGGACACACAGCTGTGTTTCATTCCGCAGGGTAAGGGAGCTGCTGTGTTTCTATTTGAAGGGTTCAAGTGCCAATATAATTACAAGCTATGTGGAATTTCATCTTATATTTTCAGGGGTAACAAGGCATATCTGGCTTTCTGATAAAATAAAAAAATGTCTTTCAATAAGTATTACATGTAATCTATATTGAATGAAAATGATTATATTCTGTTCTGATTGAAGTTGGTTGAAGGTGTGTAATGTACACTCTCAACCTATCATGTTATTATTAAGAAAACCTAAATTATGATCAGACGATTGCACGACCTAATATTTTCCGTAAGTTAGGCAAGATTGTTCAAAAAGTTGGCGTCCTATTGACACTTATTCGTGTCATTAATTATGTATGTGCTTCGCGGTTAGATTTGACTGTTGAGATAAGGTAGTGCAATTATTATTTAATTTCGTGGACCAAACTCGGTCTTAATTGGATTAAGCTCTTGGGTCGCCTTGTGCGGCACTGTCAAAAGCGGAGAAAGGCCTTAGACTGTGTTTATAATTGATATAGAAATTCAAAATTTGTGTTATTCGACGATGACGTATACAGCTGCCCCTAGAACCTCTAAAAGTAACTCAAGACGTGTCCCGGAAACGATGCTGCCATGCCAGACTATACTCAGTCTTCAGCTTTTACGGTTGGCTCTTTCGGGCAGACAGGATTTATGGCAAGGACTTTGGAGCTGTATTGAAAATGCATAAGTCTCGCCGCACGCATTTGAATATCTGTCTGTTCAGTTGCTTGTATACTGTCAAATCTGCTGAAAACTGCAGCCTCATTTCCCGTCTAACAGCCATGAGATTAAAAAAGTGATCGGAGAGTTCTTGTATTATTCTGCAACGGGTCTTACAGAACTTAGCTCCGACCATTGCATTGAACAGTTTCCACAAGCTTGTCATTTATATCATTCACTTCTTTGCAGTTTTATAAGCAGTTTTCAATATTTACGTACAATATAGTAATTTTGGCAGAATCATCAAAAGAACTTTTTGTACATATCTTTATCGTGGGAAAATATTTATGGATTTATGGACCTTCAAGTGCAGGTGCAATATAATGAACTTCTACCGTCCAAAACCCCACGGAAGTCACCATCAGCGTATACGATGGATGCCGAGATCTTAGTTTGGAACGCAACTGATGCCCGGGTTTTTATATAGCATAGGGTGACAAACGAGCACACAGTCCACTTGATGGTAAGTGGTTGCTGTAGCCCATAGACATCTACATGTATCCTCTGTTACAAATCAAAATGTAGATGCGTTGTCACCAGTGAGGACTTAGTTGGAATGGCATGTTTTCAGTAAAAAGGGTCTCCGGTTCTCTACACTCACCATACGAAACACAACAGGATTAAGGTACTATTTTACGCCGGTAGAGCTGTTCTATTCGTGCTACAACTATACTACAAATATAACTGCAGCATGGCTCTACCATGTATATAACAATAATAGTCTGCCGTATTATAGGTGCCAAACTTTCCACGGCTGGACGCACTACTGGACAAAGTAGTGCTATCCCAGCCTGGAGAACAAGAATTGAAGAACGTATCGCAAAGGCTAGGGCTCTCATCGGCAGACTGATATGCTTCAGGTCAGGCAATACCAGGCCAAGGATTGTGCGCACCGTCAGGATGGCGTTTGCTGGGACAAATATTAGTTTGTCCCAGCCGGATATAATGCAAAAACTGACGGAGCGCATAGACGACCTGAAGCAGAGAATCGCTGCTTGGGGAAAGCGAATTCGGCGATATACCGAGAGGTCGACACGGTTCAACCAGAATCGTCTCTTCCAGAGTGATCAGAAGAGGCTCTATAAATCATTGGAGCGACCAATGGTAAGTGGAACGGGCCCAGTACCGAATCAGTAGGTCTACTCTAATTCAACGAAAAACGAAATTTCGATCGAAATTTCGCTCAATTCCTACCATGGTTCCATTCGATTCGAAACTTCGTTGAAACGAAATTAGTTTGACGTTTAAATTCTCTAAGCCTACTCTATTGCACTAAAGTTACGAACGAAAATTGAAGTTTGACAGATACTTGTTCGTAATTTTAACCTCAAATTGACGAAACCAAAAGTGTTAACTTTTTATTTTCGTTTTGGTCGATTTTGTTAAAAATTTAACTAAAATGGCTACGAGACAGCTTTTAATCGCGGCTGCTTTACGTGAAGAACGATTGGAGCGTAGAAGGAATCGGCGCCGCCTGCGTAATCAATTAAATATTTCAAATATTCCCGATCTAGAGTTTGTCGGAAATTACAGACTCAGTCGGGAATTATTCGAGGAGTTGTGCCAGGACATAGTGCCTTTATTGCCTCCAAAGGGAAGACGACATGGAATCGAGCCCACACTTAAAGTAAGTTTAAATTGTTTAAACACTCCCTTCTCTTTAATTTTTCATTTTTCTGTTCATAAGCCTCAATCTGTGTTAATGTATTTCAGATACTTACTGCTTTGAACTTTTATGCCCGAGCAAGTTACCAGGGGTCAGTGGGACAAAATATGGATGGGCCCATGGCACAACAGACAGTGTCCCGTTGTTTACAAGAGGTAACAACTGCACTTAATGCACCCCACATACTAAGGAAGCACATAAGATTCCCACAAAATAGGAATGAAAGGAATCTTATTAAGCGGAAATAAGTACTTACCTTCCTATCTAGTATTGACCATTAAACTTATTAACATGTGAAATACCTAGTAATTAAAATATTATTTTGTTATTTTAAATGAACAATTTACATAAAAAGTGTGCCAAGACTAGGCAAATAAGTCATGCAAAAACAAATATAATTTTATTGCACAATTTACTATTGTATAATAATATTGTATCCTTATTGTAGATTTTATGATAAATATGGGCTACCCGCTGTGGTGGGGTGCATCGATTGTTCACATGTAGCCATAGTGAGGCCTTTGGAGCATGAGGAACAATATTTTAATCGAAAACATTTTCATTCGATTAATACTCAAGTTGTAAGTTTATGAACAATATTTTAATGTTTTTATTATGACATTCACTATTTTATTACTTACATTTTATCCTATGTTACATTGATGGAAATTCTTTTTCAGATATGTGACAGTGATTTATTAATTACAAATGTTGATGCTTCATATGGTGGAGCAACTCACGACGCTTATATTTGGAGGGAATGTGAGATAAGAAACCACTTGGAGGGTCTCCAGGATGAAACAGTTTATCTATTAGGCATGTCTTGATTTATAGTTTTGATATTCATTATGTATAAGTAATGTGATGATGCAATTTACACTAATATTATATTTTTAAATTTTTAGGTGATTCTGGTTATGCTCTAAGGGAGCATATGATGACACCTGTATATAATGCTGTTGAGAACTCTCCAGAGGGAAGGTACAATTACCTCCAAAAATGTGCACGCTGCACCATAGAACGCACATTTGGTGTATTGAAGGGTCGATGGAGATGTCTTTTGGCAGCTAGGGAACTCCATTACTGCCCAGAAACAGCAGGTAAAATCATATTAGCCTGCTGTGTTTTACACAACATGTGTATAAGGGCTGGTATTGAAGGTCCCGAGTTGACTGAAGAGGAACACCAATCGGAGAGAACCAGGCAGGTTCCCTTTGAAACAGCCACATCTTCTACTCAAGCTCTACAGGCAGGTCGAAGGGCAAGGAATTCATTAATACAAATGTTAGAAAGGAACCGGTAAGATAAACTCAAACCAAACAATTGTGCAAGTAGATTAAAATACTCAATTACAAACTTTTTTTTGTTTTAGGAGATAATCATCATCATCATCATATCAGCTACATTTAAGCCGTTTATTTGTGATTAAGTAACAATCAAAATCCATACTTTCTCATTTATAATGTTATAGGATTAGGAATTAATATTACTGAAATGTATGGCACTCACTTCTTACCTAAAACATACACTTCTTATCTTGTTATAATTGTAAGCAATGCGTTTTTTTTAATGTTAACTTTTATGTCTAATGAATTTAGTTAATATTGCACACATGTACAACATTATCTATTTAGGTATGAATTTTCGAGTAGGTACCTAGTAGACTAGTTGAAAGTTATTTGCTCTTACCTATCCGATGTGTAGATAATTAATTTCAAGACCTACCCATTGTATGTAAACTTTTGTTAATTTTTGTGATGGAAAATTACATTACCTTAAAGGTCATTTTACAAATTTGATGACTCTGTATGAAATATACAAGGAGAAAAAAATCAGCCCTTAACGAGTTTCTTGCTGGTTCTTCTCGTTACAAGGTCTCCCGCTTAGGGTTTGAGAACCGATGGCGTAGCTTCTTTGACATTCACAAGTGCTTGTAACAGCCTAGATTAAAATATTTTTAGGCATAAAATTAGTTCTGTTTTATTTTTTCACCTACTTATCGTTATCCTACCTACCTAGATGTTCATAAAATGGCAACAAATATTTACTTAATCCTTACCTATGATATTGCAGATATTTTGTCACATACAGAAAAAATAATAACTTCTATGATTTTAAATACTTAACAGTATCTTTATATTATATTGAATTATGGCCATGATAATCAACTATCAGTAATAATAAAGTTCTTATTTTAGCTTTCTTAATCTGAAAGTACAAATAGTCTCAAAAATAGTAAAAAAAAACAATAGTATTCTAAAATAAATTTATTTAAAACCTAACGCCTATTTTGCCTTAAAAACTCTAAATAATCTCGCCCTATGTCACGCAACTCTTCCAAAGCAGCCCTGATGCCTGCGAGCTCGGTGTTCCTCACTGTCTCCCTCTCTGCACGTCCATCTTCATACTGGTACAATCTGCTTCTGACATCGGAGCCAGCAGCAGATTGTATTCTTCTGGGACGTGCAGATTGTGAGGCTGCAAAACAACATTCCAATATGTTACATTGCAGTAAATACTTAATCAATAAGTATATTTTTTGTGACAAACAATATTTTTCTTGTAATTTTAATCTCGACTGTAGTTTAGTAGTAAGACCTTCATGTATCAAATACATCCATACATACCTTGTGTATCAATTTCGATCGAAATTTCGTTTTTCGTTGAATTAGAGTAGACCTGCTTGCTTTCTTTGCTTGGGTCGGCGTACTCCTCAACTTCTACATGCAAGTCCAGGCTCTGCTGCTGCAGTTGGCTTCCTTGACTGTAGGTTGATGGTCTGGATTCATTCGTCTGAAATGAATATAAAAGATTGAATGCTTAATGTTTAAGTGAAGTATTAATTTTTAATGTCTACCACAATACAAATTGTATTATATTTTTACCTGATGGGTTAAAAAAAGTAGCATACTCACGTAGAAAAATAATTTTGTAAATAAAAATCATATATCATTAAGATAAATATTTGAACATATCAAAGTTTAGAAATAGGGAAATCAAAGAATGATGAGGTACTTACTTCAGTGAAAGCTGGCACTCTGGCTCCAATTTGGCGGTCACCGAACCCATCTCCCATTATGGATAAGACTTTTAATTCTGAATGAGAGAGTTGGGGTGCCACCAATGGACCACCTCCAGTCATTGACGCCGACCTCCGGGAATCAGCAGCGGCTTTTTTGGCCAGATGTTTTCTATCAAACCATACCTATCCAAAAAAAAGTAAATATTAAATCTTTGTCACTCACTTTTCACTGATAAATAGCTTAAGAATTTAATTATATTACTACGAATTACCTTTTGCCACTGCTGAACTGTCTTTGTGCAACCGCCCATGGAATTGAGCATATTGCACAATTCATCCCACAGCCTCTTCGCCTGGACTTTTCCTTCTAGACTCCTCAATCTCCCGCGAGCAAGATCCCTATGCTCGTCCAGGAAATTGAGGAGTGCATCAATTTGTTCAGGAGTAGCCGAACCCGTATGTGGAGCCATCATTTTACACTGAAAGATGAGATGAAAACAAATTATGGGTACCTATTATTACAAAAAAATATGTTATGGAAGTATTATAAGTGCAAAACAATTAACATTACTTACACTCTTTCTGAATATAAAACCAAATTAAACCAAATAGAAGTCTTTGTGGACCAAAGGACGCCCATATGAAGACTGCGACTTGAAATTGAAACTTTGTCAGGGAATGTGTATCGCGTTTGCAAAGTAGGCAAAGAAAAAAACAAAACATATTAATAACTCTTCACCTGAGCACACAGGAAATAATCTCTACCTACGTCTTACACTTGAGCTTGAGAAACAAACTTAAAACTATTCAAACTTTCAAAGAATGCAAACAAAAAATCCACAAGTGATGACTGACAGCATTGTGATAATACGGATAAGTTTGGTTGTTATACGATACTATAAACACCGTTTGTTATTATTGTACACCTTAACTTAGTCGGTTAACGGTCATTGAAAGGGTTATTTTAGTGTCACTGTGATTTTCTTCGAAAACTTGTATATTTATTGCTTATGTAAGATTTTCTGGAATAATATGCATAAAAAAACCACGATTATTTTAATAAATTCGTAAAATACATAACATTGTTCGTTCCATTCGTTCACGAAAATTGTCTATGGACTCGAACTTTGCGTGCGCGTCCGAAAATGATATAGAGTAGGGTGAGACACGAAACTTCGTTTAAATTTCGTTCGATAACGAAGTTTCGTTTCGGAGAAAGAGAGTAGGCCTGCAGGCCGACACGGTCGCATTCTGGCGCGGCCTGTGGTCAGAGCCCGTAAACCACAACGAGGGCCCTTGGACGGAAGTTGTGGCGAGTCAGTGTGCGGGTATTACGCCCATGGACCCCGTCACCATAACGCCGGATGACGTAGCTGAGGCGGTCCGTAGGGCCCCGAACTGGAAAAGTCCGGGACTCGACGGGCTGCATCACTACTGGCTGAAGGGGTTTGTGGTGTGTCACACTGTGCTCGCCCGACAGTTCCAAGAGGCTCTCAACCAGAAGTCGCTCCCGAGCCTCTTCACTACTGGGATCACTCATTTGGTTCCTAAAGACCAGGTTACCACAGACCCGAGCAAATACCGCCCCATCACGTGTCTGCCGACCATATACAAGACACTAACATCCATTTTGAGCGCGAGAATCACTCGTCACCTGGACTCAAATCAGGTGATGTCGCGCGCTCAAAATGGATGTCGGGGCGGTGGTCGTGGAACCAAGGAACCACTCCTCATTGACGCGGTCATTGGCAAAGTGGTGAAACGCAACCGTCGGAACTTCTCCGCCGCCTGGATAGACTACAGAAAGGCATTCGACTCGGTGCCCCATACATGGCTAAAGAGAGTCCTCGAACTGTACAAGATAGACTGTACAGTTAGAGACTTCCTCGGGCAGTGTATGAGGCAGTGGAGTACGATCCTTTGTCATCTGGGCGAGCGAATGACGGCTGCGGAGAACCACATAAGGATAGGAAGGGGTATCTTCCAGGGCGATTGTCTGAGTCCAATATGGTTCTGCCTCTCTCTGAACCCTCTCAGTACCTTACTGGAGGGCTCCGGGAGGGGATTTCAGCTACGGAAGGGAGGGACAAAAGTGACCCACCTTTTCTATATGGATGACCTCAAGTTATTCGCCTCCAGTCGCTCCCATCTTGTGGAATTGCTAAACATCACTTGTGAATTTAGCAATTCCATTGGAATGGAGCTGGGGACGGATGAGTGTGCGGTACTCCATGTTGAGAGGGGTAGGATTGCTAACTCTGAGGGCATAGACTTATCTATGCTCGTCAACTTAAGGACCCTTTCCGAAGCTGAAACATACCGATACCTGGGTATGTCACAGAACATCGGTATCGATGAGGCTGGTATGAAACAGTCAGTTTGCGACGTGTTTTATGCACGCTTGACCAAAGTGCTTAACAGCCTTTTGTCCGGTGTGAATAAGACACAAGCATATAACGGCTGGGTCATGCCTGTCCTCATGTATACCTTTGGCATACTCAGGTGGACTCAGACTGAACTTAACGCCCTGGATAGAAAAGTCCGCACTACCATGACGTCCCACAGGATGCATCATCCGAGATCGTCGGTAATGAGGCTGTACTTGCCGCGAAAGCATGGTGGGCGTGGTTTCTTGAGCGCGCTCACCATGCATAATCGCGAAGTGTGCAGCCTCCGTAATTACTTCCTGGCGAGATCGGATGATCCATTCTATAAGGACGTCATTTCTTGTGATAAAGGACTTACCCCTCTATCCTTAGCCAACGAGCAATGGCAAGACCCGGCAGTGCAGATAATTTCCGACCGGGAGACCGTATGGAAGGAGAAGGAGCTCCACGGGAGGTTCTACAAGTCTCTACATGGGCCTTTCGTAGACACAGTAACCTCCCTCCACTGGCTACGCTTTGGTGATCTCTTCGGGGAAACCGAGGGTTTTGTCTGTGCAATACAGGATCAGGTTATTAAGACCAACAACTATCGGAGATACATCCTAAAGGATGGCACCATCGACATCTGTCGAGCTGTCATCTCCGGTTGTTCGGCGCTTTCTAACTCTGAGTACTTGCACAGGCACAACCTAGTAGCCAGAATTCTACACTAGGAGCTCGCTCTGAAATACGGTCTCGTGGATCGGAAATTGCCGTATTACAAGTACTTGCCGGAAGCCGTGCTCGAAAATGATCGCGCCAGGCTCTATTGGGACCGGGCCATCATCACAGACAGGACTATTCTTGCGAATAAGCCTGATATTGTGCTGATGGACCGGGCACAGTCAAGGATATTTTTGGTCGACATTACCATTCCGTGTGACGAAAACCTCGTGAAAGCCGAAACAGATAAGCAAACAAAATATCTGGACCTGGCTCTCGAGGTGACCTACATGTGGGGTGGTCTGCCGACCGAAATTATTCCTGTAGTCGTCTCTGCAAACGGGCTAATCCCAGTCAGCCTCTCGGGTCATCTGAGGCGGCTGGGTCTACGTGGCGGACCGCTCCAGGCTCAGATGCAGAAGGCGGTGCTCCTCGATACCGTCCGCATCGTCCGCCGGTTTCTTTCCCTTTCCCCCTAACCCTCGGCCGTTTGGTCTCCCCTGCCGAGGGCCTCCATCTGGTTGGGCTTTTATTTATATATGTATTTTTATATTTAGTTTATGTTATTGATATTTATGTATATTTATCTTTTCATTTCCATTTATAATTATATATTTATAGAACCCAACCAGATGAGAAAACTATATTGATAGCCCACAAAATAATAATAATATTTCACAACTACCACACAGCGTCATCTAGTCTCAAGCTAAGCAGAGCTTGTGTTATGGGTACTAGACAACTGATGAAACATACTTATATATTTCTAAATACATAAATATTATAGATAAATTACACCCAGACACAGAACAAATGATCGTGCTCATCACAAAAACATTTGTCCTGGGTGGGAATCGAACCCACGACCAATATATAGTATATACTACTCAATACTGCCAGTGCTCAGTCACCAGAAACTGGTTCGTTGACGTTGTTCGTTGAGATATACTGCGTGCTGGAGAGGTCAGCATTTGAATATATTCTAACATCCATTCCAGATAAATGTAAAATAATTGAGTCTTAAAAATACAGAAGTAGAAAACACGATGAGAGTTAGTTGCCCTTGATAACTTTTATATGTGGTAGAGACACGCTGCAGCTATACTACGGATACAAAACGAATGGGTCGGTTTAACTGGCGTAGGACCACCTTTTTACAGAATACAGCGTAAAATATCAGCCAGAGACCATTTTCAATAGAATTGAGGCGTTTCATCTTAGTCTTCAGGTGTTCATGTGTTGTAATTATCACTCAAAAAACAGATTGCGTTCTCACCCAGTAAAAACCGCTTCCGGTTCTGTATACTCACCATACAAAACACACAAACATTCAACTGCTATTGTGATTCTGCTTATCATAACAGTAATACAGGGGCAGCGTAGTTTTACAAAATATTTTTTTTAAGAAAAAGATTAACAAACGAGCACACACTCCATTGACGGTGGTCCACCGTCCACCTAATGTTGAATGGATGCTGTGGCCCACATACATATATATTTATGAGGTTAAGAATCAAATGCAGATACGTTGTCACTCATGCGGAGTAAGGTAGAATACCTCCGTTTCCTACACAGTTAAACATCTGAGCACTATGCGTTAAAATCTGCAAGCAAACATTAAATAAATCAAAATATTTTTATACAATTGCACTATTAGGCCACACACAAATCCTCTGTAACACATTGAGATTCTTGCGCAATATCATGACGCGCTGGCTTTTGCGCGTCAATAATAAGTCTTAATTGAAAAAACATGGATTGAAATCCCTTGTTCATAAGGACATAAGCTTTTATGTTTTATCTAAAGGGTGGTGTTTGTGTCGTATTGTAATGGATTTAATATTTAACACAAATAGGATAGATAATTGTGTAAGTTTCTTTCACTGGGATGTGCTAACTGTAAAAATTACCTTTTATATTTGAAATGAAACATATTTCAGCTCATCATCATCATCATCATTACAGCCCTTTGCAAGTCCATTGCAGAACGTAGGCCTCCCCCAAGCAATGCCACAAAGCACGGTCCTGATTCACCTGCATCGATCGACTTCCTGCATGTCTTACCAGGCCGTCACTCCATCTATTGGGGGGTCGCTCTACACTACGCCCACCGGTACGAAGCTGCCACCCGAGAACCTTTCTTCCCCATCGGTTATCGGTTCTTCGAGCTATATGGCCGGCCCATTGCCACTTCGGCTTACTAATCCGTTGGGCTATGTCGGTCACTCTGGTTTTACTGCGGATATCCTCATTTCTGAGTCTATCACTCAGAGAAACTCCGAGCATAGCCCTCTCCACAGCTCGCTGAGTGACCTTGAGTGTCCTCATACGGCCAGCAGTGAAGGACCACCTCTCAGATCCGTAAGTCATCATTTTTCAGTTGCAAGTATTGTATTCACATGGTATGAACTGTTTCTAATGTAAGCGGTTCAACTTCAACTCATTGTCCGTTTCTATAAAAACTCGATTAAAACTTTAAAAGTTGCAAATAAAGATAATATTCGTTGAATTTCGACGAAACTGGTTTTTAAAACCGAAGTGACAAACAATCTAACAATTCACCTTATGGTAAGAAGTTAGCTACTGCATCTCATGGCCACCTGCAATAAACTTCAAGTAAAAATGTCTACACTACTCACTAACTTGAAATGCCTTGCAGCCCTTCGAACAGAAAAATAGCGATGCAAGTACTACTAAATGAAAGGATAATACCGACACAGACGGAATTCTATGCTGAAAAGGAGTCCCGTAATCGAGTAATGCAGTCATAAGATTTTTCTCGAATTTTACCGTAGTCGCCTTCACAACATACAAGAGACGACACGGAGAGAAGAATGCTCTAACAAGACCCCATAGTTGCACCATATGTTGGGTTTTACGTTCTTGCAGGTCCGTTCTCTAAGCGTTCGAGTTTAAAATATTATAACAACTTCCAACAAGAAACAGCCCTTATAATTTTAGTGCGATCTCTTTCATGAAAAAAAAGTAATCAATTTCGATGTTAAGTAGTCGAAGTTGGTAAAACGCACGGACTAAGCTTAAAATACCTGTTCTGTCTTGCCTTGAAGACACCAACTTTATTTAAATTCCTTAAACTCTATTGATTTTTTAATAATTGAAGTATTTTTTTATATTTTTGCATGAAAATGATGAGATATATATAATCTGCTAAATAATCTAAGCCACTCGTGTTCCCGTGTAATTAAATATTGCAAGCAATACTAGCAGTTCCCACCTTCAACTCCGTGAAAATGCGTAGTGAAACTTCTAGAAAAATTAGCTTCGTTTGTGTTATTTGAATTTTGTATAGAATATTGTATATACAATACACCCGATTGGGTAAAGTTTATGTATTTCAGATTTAATTACTTGTTGAATGTTTAGTAACACATAGTTTGTATTTAATGTGAATTTGAATGATTATGTATTAGCCGAATAAATTACGACATTAATTTTTGATTCATAATATAACTGGTTGCGGAAAGACGGCTTAAGAATATCTAATATCACCACATCATCCCGTCGTCGTCGAAAGACGCGGCGCAATGAAAGGTTGTAAGAGATGAGCCGCAGCATCTTCCTAAAGACTTCTGAAAATAATATAAAAACTCTACTTTGCGGTCGCGGCAAATACTCTAACGATTCATTAAAACAAATTAAAAATATTCAAGCAACAAACAAACACGTTTGCTTTACATATTTTAGACACCCTTTTAATGGAAAAGGGCTTTACTTTACCTTCGTAACTGTTGAAATTAAACTGTTACATGCGTAATTACGTGTCATAATGAGGAACTGCCGGGAATAACGTAGAACGCAGAACACGTTTAAGTAATTTAATTAATTAGATGATTTTGAATCGCAGTGACTTAAGTCGTGTATAATGGCTTTACCAGTAGCGCTGGGGGGCCGCGGGTTTGAATGCCTCAATTGTTATGATTGTATTCGAGCACCAGCTACTAATAAGTCTATAGATAAAACCATTTTTAGCGTCAGTTCCCAAGCCGCGCGTGTTGAGTAAACATTACGGTATCTTGTTTGGTTTAGTTATTTGAACTCGAATTTATTAATAATATGTGGGAATAAGTAAAATTAAAATTAAAATTTGATAATGTTTCTCTAAAAGTACCTCAATTTAATGTAAAACATTAAACAGCTTTTGTAGCAAAACGAAAATTGACTCATAAATTGAAATACGTAGCGCTAAAGTGAAATTAAACCCTACCTTTTTAATTTCATTTTAGCGCTGCGCTTTAACCTTTAGCAAATTTCCCAAAAGATACTTTATCTTTACTACATTAGGCTTAAATTATTTTGGACTTTACTTTACTTTACTTTAAATATTGCATATTATATTATTTATAAATATAATATACATAGTGCACACTTAATAACATCCTACATAATTAGCCATATCAGCTCTGTATCCCTGGTCCAAGCACTGTAAATTTATACACAGTTAAGTACAACGAAAGAGAAAACTTGAACTTATTGGCACCCATGAAATTGTTAATTGCTAAGAAATGTCGTGAAAGACATAACTGATGATGAAGGAAGAAATCGTGATGATATCCTAGAAATATCAGACAAAACCTTTTATAGACATATTAAGTTCTACGACACTCTTAGAAAAGACGCTAGGTTGTGGAATGTCTTACTTACGCCGCCATTACGTCGCACATTGTACTGGGATGGATAAACGAGTCCTTAGCTATCAGAAATTATATAATGTTAACTGGCAAAATATTTGCTGGGTAACTTATGTAAACTTCTGCAGCCTAACAGTTATTACAACTAATTGAAATAAAGAACACATACATGAAAGCAGAATTCCGACAAAAACTATCAAACGCAATACGTAAGAGCAGACAACCGTTTTACGACACAGCAGTCGATTAGTATTGTTACTTATTGCATGATCTTGTTTTTGGTTTAGGATTTATATACGTGAATCCATTATTCAGAACTGAGAATTTGGAATTAAAAGTTATCTCGGCAATTCTCTTAAATACAAAGAGGCAAAAAATATTAAAATTCAAATGAACCTGGATATCTCTTTTCAGTTTCTGTTTTATTGCATAGTAGAGTGGACAGGGATGTGTTATGGCAAACGCTGAACGCATTTAGGTTGAGCGCTGGTTTGATACAGGCATTAAAGTCTCTGTATAGGGACTCGAGTGCTTGTGTTAGAATCAACGGGGTCTACTCGGACTGGTTTGGCATCCATAAAGGTGTCAGACAGGGCTGTGTAGCTTCCCCGTGGCTGTTCAACCTATTTATGGACAGCTGTTTGGAAAATTTGAAAGTTGAAGAATGCGGGGTAAGAATGGGTGAGTTAACCATCAAATGCCTTTTGTACGCCGATGATCAAGTCATACTTGCGTCGTCGGCGGCCGAGTTGCAAATGATGGTTACATTAATGAACAGGTCATTAAAAGAAAGGGGAATGAAAGTGAACGCGAGTAAGACGAAAGTGATGGTTTTTGAAAGAGATGAAAGCAAAACGGTATGTGAAATAAGAATAGAAGGAGAGTTAATTGAGCAAGTGGATGAGTTCGTATATTTGGGATGTGTATTCAGCAGGGATGCGAGATATGATAAGGACATTGAACGACGAGTGAATGCAGGAAATAAAGTAAATGGGGCTCTACACTCTATTGTGAAAAGTCAGAATGTGTCAAAAAAGGCACGTATGGCAATTCACAGTGCTGTATTAGTCCCTACTTTAACGTATGGTAGTGAAAGTTGGGTGTGGCAGAAGAAGCACGAGAGTAGAATAAATGCGGTAGAAATGCGGTCGCTAAGGAGTATGTTAGGGCTGAATCTGAGTGACAGGGTGAGAAACTGTGTGATAAAAGAAGAGTGTGGTTTGCAAGATGATGCGGTGACCAGGATTAAGAAAGGAATGCTTCGGTGGTTTGGTCATGTAGAAAGAATGAATGCGGAAAGACTGACAAAGCAAATATATGTTGCAGAAGTGAATGGAAGAGTCGGAAAGGGACGTCCTAGGCGGAAGTTTGTCGACCAAATTGGCGATATACTAAAAATGGGCCAAATTAAGAGTACCCTTAACCGACGAGCATGTATGCGTAGGTATATGAATGTGGAAGAGGCGAGAAAGGTATCTCAGGATCGTGCTAAATGGAAGACTGTAGTCTCTGCCTACCCCTCTGGGTGACAGGCGTGAGTGTTTATGTTTATGTATGCATAGTACTCGATTTAATAGGGCATAAAAACCCTATTAAATAGAGTGGCGCTTTGAATGCAAAACGTAGGTAGTCAAGCGGCCGCATTAGAGCGGCTACATACGAGACGATATCGGTGATGATCTAGGGTGGAAAGAAATCGGGGCTTACATCGGGACAGACCCTACACACGGGCCGGCCTAGCAGTACGCGTTTGGACTTGGAGCGGAAAGCATATGCGGTAGAGTTCTTCAAAATGCCTCCGACTCTCTTAAAACACCAACGTGTTGGTTTGGAATTAGCCATCTCGGTTAAATTATTCGAAAATAGAAAAAGAGGAGTTGCTGGGTGAAAAAATGGCTCCAAAAGAGACAAAAATTAAGCCACATAAAATGGTCTGTAATCCAAAGACGTGATTAATTTTCTCCGGATGGATGAAGACAGTTTTTACAACCTTCTATAAATGATTTCGCCACTTATATAAAAACATCAATTTCTCCTCCCTATGCTATTTAGTTATTTCTTCTCTTTGTTCATTTCTGCTTTGGTCAAAATCGGTTTATGTACTACACACAACAAACAAAGAAATAAAATACTTTTGTATAATAATATGTATACTTTTAGTTTTTTAATGTAATCTTTATTTATGGACTAAAACTATCAAAAATAAAATAGCTTATATCTTTTTTTAAACATAAAGAAACCTTTAATTTCGGAAAAACTCCCTTTTATTTAGCTTGTTTGTTGAAGATAAAGCCTCTCCTCAACAACTAACTTCTATTCCAACGCTATCAACACAAGACCGCACTCATATCTCATACGTGCCTTCATCCTCTTATCAACAACTAACTCCTGCTCCTTCACCATCTCCACATCAACAAACAAGCTATATAGAAGGGAGTATATCCGAAATTAAAGATTTATGTTAAAAAAAAGATATAAGCCATTTTATTTTTTGATAGTTTTAATCCATAAATAAAGATTACATTAAAGAAAAGTATGTATATTACTATACAAAAGCGATTTTGACCAAAGCAGGAATGAACAAAAAGAAGAAATAACTAAATAGCATAGGTAGGAGAAATTGATATTTTTATTTAAGTTGCGAAATCATAAATACAGAAAAATTCTTGAAGGTTGTAAAAACTGTCTTCATCCATCCGGAGAAAATTAATCACGTCTTTGGATTACAGGCCATTTAGTACGTTTATATGGCTTAATTTTTGTCTCTTTTGGAGCCATTTTTTCACACAGCAACTCCTCTTTTTCTATTTTAGAATAAATTAACCGAGATGGCTAATTCCAAACCAACACGTTGGTGTTTTAAGAGAGTCGGAGGCATTTTGAAAAACTCTACCGCATATGCGTTCCGCTCCAAGTCCAAATGCGTACTGCTAGGCCGGCCCGTGTGTAGGGTCCGCCCCGATAAAAGCCCCGATTTCTTTCCACCCTAGATCGCCACCGATATCGTCTCGTATGTAGCCCGCTTTACAATTGCAAAGAGGCTGTTTATGTTCTCTACAAAGTATGAACATTAAATTTTCATATCTTGACGTTGAGGTTATCGGTGTCTTCTTTGGTATTTCTTGAAGAAATTCCGTTAGTATAATATAAAATGTATCAAAAATATATAATGTTCCTCAAATATAAAATAATCAATTTAGCGATTAGTTAAAATGAAGTAAATACCTTTTTAAATCGCTAAATATTGTAGCAAATTAATTTAACTTCATAAGCAAGTTTAGCAAGTTAAAGATAGTGTATATCACACATAAGCTTTATTTTATTATTTACCATGTTAATTGTTCTACGTAACTGCACATAGCTTGACCCTTTGGTGACGAGGCATTCCCTCTTATTCCTCACGGGTGAAAACGCATCTGTATTTTCATTCTTAATGAAGGATCGATGTATATATCTATTGACTACAGCATCCATTTCAACAGGTGGTCTGTGTGCTCGTTTATGACCTATTATTCTATAAAAAAGCTAACCGTGACGATAAGGTACAACATCTGAAGGTACAAAAAACAAAAGTATATAGGTAATTTTTAAAGTGTTTTGGTCATTTTGAATATAATATTGTGATATTCTGTCGTTGAATTAATTCCTAACTATAAATAATACGCCCTACAGAATTACATTTGGCTACTGGAAGCTGATACTAATTAACTAAATAATAATTCAACAAATGCGATCTGCAACGGGAAGAAAAGTTTAAAGTGTCTTGTTTTAATGATTAAACGTTACTAAAATCAATCGCTATGTAACCAAACTCGTTTATTTCTATACTTAAAGAGAAATATGTAAACTTCGTCTGCAATTATCAACTTAACCTAACTTGTGCAAATTTGGTGCGCTCTGCCGACTAAATGGAATGAAATAATTTTAAGCAGTAAAGATATGCAAAATCAGTGTCGTATCAGATTTTTATTAGTATAGTCTTGTAAACTGACATTCATAACATGGAAAGAATCTCTTATTTTGCTTTTTAAAATGTTTTAATATAAAGACTCAATAAACTCTTTTTATAAGGTTACCAAAAATATTAAATATGTCTTTTAAAACCCAAACAAAACTAATCCGTTGTCACAACTTGTCTACGGGAAAGCTCTCAATTTTCTTTATAGGTTTATTCTTACTTTATCCCCAAGCGACAAATTTAGGTACGTGTGCATTGCACTCTGTTCAAACTTCAAATCCACCATGCATGACTTTATGGCTTGGAGTGCGGATAATATAACTTAACGCTGTATGCTGAACTCCATTATTCCACAGTAAAGGTGGTTAATATAGCGCATAGCACCATATTATAGCGCGCTATCTCTTCTTAACATATAGCGCGTGCTATGTAAGTAGTCGCCATGGCACTATTGCGCTATGGCGCTTTGGCGCTATTGAGTATTTAGCGGCAACTAGTTCCAGCAGCAGTCTCGTTGGGAGAGAACGTGTGATGTAAATTTGATCTCGTAGCGCGCTATTCATCGCGCGCGACCTAATTTAGTGTTGGACGTTGTTTATTTAGTGTATACTGTATATTTATAAGTGATCGAAGGACACTGTTGTCTGATATAAAATAAAGCCTAACTAATGTTTTTAAATGCTATTTACACACACACATACACACACATACACACACACATACACACACACACACATACACATACACACACACACACATATATATATATATATATATATATATATATATATATATATATATATATACAGAAGTGTATATAATAGCTTATATAAATACATAGTTGATTTTTAAAAATACAATAAATAAACTTTTAAATACACAGATATTTGATTTACAATTCATATTATTTACATCAATTATAATAAAAAAATAGATTATTTTATTTCGTTTTTAAAAGAACGTGCCTCAAAAATATTTTTGCATTATAGAAAGTCTTAAGCCTGAAAAGTATGAAACAGCGTTCATTGGTTTTTCTTTACCGCCTTATTTTATTTTAGTCTAAAATGCGACTTATTACGAAGTAATATTCTTATATAGCACGCGGTCTATCCAATGAACGACATGTAATGGAACGTGCTACGAGATATAGCGTGCTGACACGCTTTCTTATAAATAGCGCGCTATAACATAGCGTATTTAATAGCGCGTTAGAAATTTATAGTTTATACACTGATTTATAGCCCTTTTTAACAACTTTATACAATAGCATGTGTTTAAGCCTAGTTGGAAGGTTTATTAAAACAATAACTTGAAAAACGAGCTAACAATCTGCCTGGATGTATGTATTTATGTCTGCTCCAGTCTATGCACAACATTAATAAACTTCAGACAGAAGGCAAGCAGTAACTTTTCACCCCTTTAGACTAAGATGGAATGCTATATATAATTATTTTGGCGCTCTCACTTTTCAAACTATAACACAAACTCTTCCTAACTAACTTGACAGGAAATACTAGTATCAATTCTGACTACCTAACCTAGAGCCTAGTTAGAAAATGAACCCGAGAACCACCAAGAAATAGAAGCAAAATATTTTTTGTACAGGTACTAGCAGTACACTGTAAATATTGTTGTGTGAATAAGTCAACTAGCGCGATCTAGTGTCAGGAACGAGAGCGAGGGGAGCTTTGCAGAGAATGACATCACCGATCTCTCGACCGACAGCGCCACCCGAGGAACTAAGTTTCTAGAAAATCTATACTCGAGCTCTCGGTACCTTACGCGTGTTTACTTGAACATTCCGGATATTTTGCTAATTTGAATAAATAGGTGGCGCAAGATGCGATCGAGAGAGAGTTTAACTCGGCGACACAAGCGAAGCTTCGGAGCGAAATTAAGTGAATTAGTGTGTTTAATTATTAGTGTTTTAACTTTAATTTGTGTAAAGTAAATTAAAGTGTTAATTTAGGTAATTTTATCAGCAATATTTATTGTCACGAACCTCAAGCTCGTAACAATTGGTGTCAGAAGTGGGATAAAATAATGCCGATTTTACCTAAGGAGGAAACGGAGGGTGTCCGTACCCGAAGTCAACGCCAGCAGGAGACGGACCAGAGGAGATTTGGTGGTGCAACGCCGCAGATGTCTGAGGGCCAGCCGCCGGCCACGGAAGCCGGTCCGTCAGCAGCTTCTACGTCTGTGGCACCTGACTTAGGTGCTCTAATGGTGATGCTGCAGGAGCAGGCTCGCCGACAGGAGGAACAGGTCCGTCGGTTGGAAGAGCAGCTGCGGGGCGGCCAGGAGGAACAGGCTCGCCGACAGGAGGAAAAGGCTCGCCGACAGGAGGAACAGGCCCGTCAGCAGGCGGAACAGGCTCGTCGGTCGGAAGAGCAGATGCTCCTCATGAAGGACCTTCACGCTACCTTTGGGAAAGAGATAAGGCAGGTGAAGGATAGGGTTGCTCAACACGACAACCGCCTGTCGGAAGCTGAAACCCGAATCGAAGAACATGAAACCCGAATCAACCATGTGAACAATCGGGTTGACAACGTGATGGCTGACGTGAAGAAAACGCTAAACGACCTCAAACTTGGGGATGGAACTACAGCTCCCGTAGTAGCTGCAGCACCTTCGCTACGTGGATTCAAAGTGCCGCCGTTCGACGGGACCTCTTCCTGGTCGGCCTACAAAATCCAGTTCGAGGCCGTCATGGAGGCGAACGGCTGGAATAAAAGCCAAGCCATGACTGCACTCACCCTAGGCCTGCGCGACCAAGCCTTAACTGTGTTGGAAGCTCTCGGTAAGAAAGTGACCTATGAGCAGCTTCTGGAGGCCTTGGAGGCGAGATATGGTGACGCTCACCTGGAACACGTCTTTCGCGCGCAGCTTAAAGATCGCGTGCAACGCAGCAACGAAAACCTGCAGCAGTGGGCCCTTGAGGTGGAGAAGATGGTTCGTAAAGCATACCAGTCTGTACCTGCGCTCATTGGAGGGAACCTGGTGCAAACATTCATCGACGGCATCCGCGACCTGGAAGTCAGAGCTGCTGTGAGGCTTGGGCACCACGAGACGCTTAAGGACGCCTTGGCCCATGCACTGGAGGTAGAAGCCGTGCGGCAGGATCATCGTTCCCATCGCGTCAGGGAGGTTGCAGCAGCTACAGTTCGCGACCGCAACAAAGGATACAGCCCTAGGTGCTATGGCTGTGGGGAAAAGGGCCACCTTCGATCCAGCTGCCCTAAGCGAACCGCAGAAAGGGAAAGTGAACGATATCAGGAGGGTAGTGCAGCTAACGGCACTGCCTGGCGGCGACAGGATCATCGTTCACCTCACGCTAGGGAGGTTGCAGCAGTTACGGTTCGCGACCACAATAAAGGATACAGCCCTAGGTGCTATGGCTGTGGGGAAAGGGGCCATCTTCGGTCCAGCTGCCCTAAGCACACCCTAGGAAGGGAAGGTGAATGGTCTCAGAAAGGAAGTGCGGCTAACAGCACCGCCCAGCAGCAGCAGGAATACGACTTTGAGATCGAACATCGCAGCGAGAAATCTCATGGCAACGCAGATGCATTGTCCAGAAGACCTTGTCCTGAAGATTGCGAACATTGTACTAGGCAAGAGAGTAAGGAAGTGGTATCCGTAAGGATGCTCAGGGCAGACCACCTCAGCAACGAGTGGAAGGACAGCTTACTACATGCACAGCAGGAAGATCCGGACATCAAGCCGATTCTGGAATGGATAAAGGCCAGTGCCCCCAAGCCCAAGTGGAGTGACGTCTCAGCGATGAGTTCGACCACTAAAAGCTATTGGGCCCAGTGGGACAGCTTGCTGCTTCAGAATGGAGTTCTGTGTCGTAAATGGGAAAACGTTCGGGGAGACAGCTGTCATTTGCAAATGGTTGTCCCTAAAGCTAAAGTACCGGATATTCTACAGCTGTACCATAATGATTGTTCAGGAGGCCATCTGGGAGTTAAACGAACTCTACTGAAGATCCGAGAACGATTTTACTGGGTCCACTGTCGAAACGATGTCGAGGACTGGTGTCGCAAATGTACAAGTTGTGCGGCTGTAAAGGGACCTCAGACTCGTAGTAGAGGAAAAATTTTAAAAGTATCGAAGCACGTATTCATGTTCATGTATCGGGGAGCAGGGCGTAGGACTGTATAATAATTTAAGTTTCTAGTTTTAGTTTTCTTTATTATAGCTTTTTTAATATTGTATATAATTAAAAAATCTATTTAAAACGAAAAAAACTGTTGGTAGACGCGACGTAGTTGAACCTATGAACTACTGGTGTTGGTGTTCCTAAAATATTTTAATTCAACACAAATAGCTTACCTTTACATACTATTATCTCAGGGAAATGCTTGTGTTAGGAGTGATACGCGGCAGTAGTCAAATAGCGGATTCGGGCCCACGACCTCGAGAGTTCGCGGACAGCACCCTGCTATTAGGCTTCTGTCTTTAATGCAAGGTAGAATTGTGGGGGTCAGTTTGAATGACGACTCGGCATCAGACGTCCGCTGGGCTTGCTGTACAGATTATCTGTCTATTCATGATTATAACTACTTTTACGGATTTTATCTAAAATAAAAAGTAAAAATAAACGCGATAAAATCCGTAAAAGTAGTTTTAATCATGTGTAGTGTTCGCGTAAATATAAGAAATCATTATCTGTCTATTGTCAAGGACAGTTCGCATCTAAACTGTAGACAACGTTTGTGCGGAGTGTAGACAAAAAACGACGGGTTGCACTCCGGGAGTGCCTGCAGAAGTGAAAACTTGAATATAAACGTTGTGCATTTTTGATATTTTGGAATGGTTAGGGAATAATTTTGCACGAATTGCTCTAATTATCAGTATAACAGTACTATCATTTATGTGGTAAAATACAATATTTATTTATTGCGCTATCGTACACAAACATGACAATTTATATTACATTTGCGCTAGCGCCCTGCGCCGCCTAAAAGAAACAGCAGGCGCAGGCATATATATTCGCCGCGCCGTAGAAAGAGAGGGGGATACTTCCTCTTTTACGCCGTCCGTCTTACGAATTTTCGATCTGGTAATGTATCCTGACGCGAGTTTAGCATTGTTTACCCTTTAAAAAACTGTACGACGCCGCTAAAGAAGTTTACACTTCAAAAAAATTGTTGGATTACATCATGAGTAAGTTTTTATACGTGGTAGAGCCACACTGCAGCTATGTTATGGTTGCAGCACGAGTGGTTCCGCTCGACCGGGGAAGGGCCACGCTCTCACAGAATACCAGCGTAAAATAGCACCTTAATACTGCTGTGTTTTGTATGGTGAGTGTAGAGATCCGGAGACCCCTTTTTACTGGAAACGAGGCTTTCCATCTTAGTCCTCAGGGGTGACACGCGTCTGCCTTTTGATTCTTAACCACTCAATCCCCAGCTAAAACGATCGACATCGCCCGCGCTGTTCACAAAATGGCGTCGCTAATACTACCATATACAATAAATGTATTTACTCTGCAACCAGATCATATGTTTTCGTTCTGTAAATAACATTTTACTAAATGATAAATATATTTTCAGCTTGAATTCAAATCTAATGTTTTTATCAAAACAATATGATTCATGATCAAAATTGGCGAACTATTTTAAATATTGATAGAAACAGATTTTTTTTTATTCAATATGGATTGTCCATCACTGGTTTTAGCACGAATAAGTCGGCTCGACCGGTGAAGGACTACGCTCTCACAGAATACCAGAGTAAAATAGCAGCTTAACGCTGATGTTTCGTATAGTGAGTGTAGAGAACCGGAGATCCTCTTCACTGGAAAGGAGGCATTCCATCCTGGTCCTAAAGCATGACAATGCATTTGCATTTTGATTCGTAATCGAGGATAGATGTACATGTCTATGGGCTATAGCAACCACTTACCATCAGGCGAACTGTGTGCTTGCTTGTCACCTTTCTCCTATAAAAAAAAACTTCAAAATAACGAGAATGAAAAGAGGCACAAAATTTCGTCAAGGTAGGTAGTATACCATTGGGACTGGAAACCGGCAGATGCAATTTTGGTAGCATAAGAGTTCATCTCAGTTACAATTTGACCTAAAATGTGTAAAGGGTACGAAAATTATCATATGCCGAATTGTAAAACTGAACCAAACCAGTTCGCTCAGGTACAAAATTCTCCTCCTGGCCTTGAAAGGAGCCCATAGGAGACCATTCAAACTGAAGGTTCTGGCCTTCTAGCCGAGTAAGACTGGTTCCATCACTGACGATAAAAAATTCATCCGCATCTTCACTCTCGCTTGCATCTTCTCATTCCGTTCTGTTTCCCCCCTGACTATTCCTTTCGGCTCTAGCAGCATCTCCTATTCTCATCTCCCGTCTCCTCATAACATCCCTCGCCAAACTTACCAATTCAGGGGGGACTTCGTCATCAGTCAAATACATTTGACACAGTGGATGTTCCATCTTCCACTGTTGTCCCCCCCTACGGCCCCGTTGCGGATGCCCACGCCCAGGTGCGCTCTTCCTCGCCCAAATTCATCACGAGTTTCCGGGGACACAAATATTGCAAGGGCATCCGGGGCTAAAAAACGTCGTCAATGACGACGTCATCCACGCCGCCGTCTTCATTTAAAATTTCAATAACCACCATTGGTTCACTGCAAAAAAAATCCTTTACTCCACGTCAATTTCATCATATAATAATAAAAAATAAAAATAGATAAATAAAATTTACGACTCATATATGACTGGTATAGTCTAGGATACCTGGCACGGCTTTCCAGTAATGTGTCACGGAAACGATCTCTTCCTAAAACATAAGTGCAAACAAAAATATCCATGAAAACCACTTCACCAAAATATAAGAAATTCAGTGTGTATCAATGCAAACATAACACAAATGAATGTTTATACGTGGTAGAGCCATGCTGCAGTTATATTAGTAGTATAGCTGTAGCACGAATGGGTTGGCTCGACCGGGGAAGGACCACGCTCTCACAGAATACCAGCGTAAAATAGTAGCTTAATGCTGCTGTGTTTCGTATGGTGAGTGTAGAGAACCGGAGACCCTTTTTACTAGAAACAAGGCATTGCGACGGGTGACAACGCATCTGCATTTTGATTCGTAATTGAGGATACATGTAGATGTCTATGAGCCACAGCAACCGCTTACCGTCAGGTGGACTGTGTGCTTGTTTGTCACCCTATCCTATATATAATAGGCGTGTACTCGTATGTGGTGGTTTTTCCACAATTGTAAATTTCTACATCCAAAAAAATATAAGCTCAATAAACGATATTTTTCAAACAACATCGACTAACTGTCAGCTGGCTGTTCGATTGGCTTATAGCTTTCATTATGGGTATAGGAGAACAACTCTAAAACATGTCATCTATCCTATAAAAAAATGTATCACCTCGTATTCGACCCTCGGATTCGATCACCGGGCTGTTCGTGACGTCCAGTTGTAGAAGGAGAGTAAGCCTCAGGTGACGACGCGCGCGTGTCCCCACCTAAACATACAAAATATAATAGTCTATTCCGCACATCTTCCTCTCAAAACATGCAATAGTGTACTTGTAAAACCAATAGAACCGAAATCACAAAAAACGCAATACACGTGTTAATCAAACAAAGAAAGTAAGATTAGTGCAAATCAAAACATACATAATACCAGTGTTAAACCAAGCATGAAAAACATAATACCAGAGGTATTAGTGGCGTATAAAAACATATTTTTAATTGATTTTTCGTTGATTGATATAGTTAATATTGTCATTATCGAGCAAGTCTAACAGATCACGGAGTCAGACGAATCAATCGATATATATGATTGGATCCATAGAAATGAATAAATGACACATTTACTCCTTTATTATTTATATTTGACAATTAAAGAAAGAGAAAACAAAATAATTGATGTCTATATTAACCCGTCTAAAAATATTTTAAAATCATATAAGTTTAATATTTTAAGTGTGGTCCTACCCCGGTCGAGCCGACCCATTCGTGCTACAACTACACTGGTAATATAGATGCAGCATGGCCATATAAAATATATAGATTACTAGCCTGCTAGGCAGAAGTTGTTCTGCCCTTTTCTACGACCCTGTCATGTCCTATTAAGAATCCTTAAATTCGAAAAAAATAAATTGTGGGTTACTCATGATCAAAAAAAAACTATCCTATCTCTCAAGTTAGACCAAACTGCACACGGTGTGCAAATTTCATTAAAATCTGTTAAGTAGTTTAGGAGCCTATCGCGGACAAACAACGTGACACGTAATTTATATATATTAAGATAATTCACAAAACGGCATATTTTCGCATATCTCACTTAAGTAGCAACCATGGAGGTTAGAGAGAAGGAGAATGTCCGTGGGGTTTTTATATGTTTTGTTTTTATTTTAATTTTTTAAATAATTGTAAAGAATAAAAAAGACAGATGTCACAAATAAGCAATCAAAATATTATTCCTGTAATTTTGACAAAACATGTCATCGCTAACGTATTGCAAAAAATGTAATAAATTGCTTTATTGAGACGTTTTTGTTTTTTAAAGGAACCGTTTCAAACGTAGCATTGACGCATGTGCAGTACGGGTTCGTACTGCGCATGCGTCAATGCGCTTGAAAGCGTATGATGCGTAGTATCCTCTTAGTAGTCTGTGAGCGTATGTATTATGACTTTCAAATTATATAGACATATAATTTGGAATAAAATAATATTGCGAATATGAATTGAAATGTAAGCTATCCTATCTCTCAAGTTGGACCAAACTGCACACGTTGTGCATATTTGATCAAAATCGTTAAGAAGTTTAGCAGTCCATCGCGGACAAACAACGTTACACGTACTTTATATACTATAGATTATATATTGACTGCATACATGACTGAGAAGAATTACATCTCATGAAACTTTACTAACGGCGTCCTATGCATACATTTATTCTGCACTTGATTATGGTCTTTTACTTTGGAGTAACAGTACAGATACTGTTAAGGCCTTTACAGCCCACAAGAAATGTATTCAAGCTATGAATGGTTTGGCACCCGATTCATTGTGTAAGCCGTATTTTAAAAAATTACACGTTTCGACGCTGCCTCGTATTTATATCTTAAATTTTGTATGTTTTGTTAAAAATAATATACTTTTGTTCACAAAGTTAAGATATACTGTACAGAGGAACTTGAGGCATACTGAAAGACTGACTCATAGTGTAATGCCAAGCACTAGCCTATATAGGAAAAGTTGTTCAGCTATGTGTTTAAAAAATTTCAATGCACTGCCTACAGAGTTTCAATCACTCTCAAAAGTATGATTTTGCAGGATTGTTAAACAATGGCTTGAGGAGCAATGCTTCTACTCTGTTAAAGAATATTTAAAATTTATGATTAGGATAAGGCATCGATATTAAAATGAACTAAGTAATTATAATTATATTATTTTAATTAATGTAATAAAATGATTATGATGAATTTGAAAATATGTTATTTATTATATTAGTTGTGAAAATGTAATATTTGTATAAGATTAATATTTGTATATCAACATTATGACAAAACATTTATTTTATTTATTTATTTCTGAAACTTACAACTATCATTACAGGATTACCTAATGCGATAGTGTAGCTGTCTAACTGATTTGTGTAGATTATTTGATTTTTGTAACAAATTACAAACAATGCTGCATTTGTGAATACACTCAGAGTACAACAAAATAGGTCCGTCACACAAGCTATTAAGTTGAGCGTGTGGAGTGCGCGCGTTAGAAGTGGCTCACTCAGAAGGTTGGTCCGACCTCGCGGCTCCACAAACAGTCGCGGCTGCCGTCGGCGCCACACATACCTCGCAGTACTTTCGTTAAAAAAAGAAAAATATTTCTGGATTTCATTCGCTTTGGCTAAAACGGATCTTCCTAACATATAAGCACACTCTTTTCACGGTTAATTGATCCTGCAGAGCTCTTTGATTAACCGAAAAGGAAAAAAGGAGATATTTTCAGACTTTGCTACAAGATTCTTGCATGTACAATACAATGCTCGTAGTAAAATTATGACACGGAGTAAGTGGCCTTACGTTGAGAGGCTGATAATGTTAAGAAGGTGGTATTCGAAAGTTATTTATTGATACCACTTACCATTACCACTACCACCAATCAAAAGTCCACTGCTGAACATAGGCCTCCCACATACATTGCCACAAAGGGGAGATATTTGCCACAGCTGCCATGCTCGACCACCGGTTTGTCAACAGCAGTTTTGTTTTTATTCAGCTGTTATCGGGAAGATGTTGCTGCGTCTGCTTCTCGTTTAGTTTCCCTCTGTCGCCGCTTACTTCATATAGGAATGGATTTGCTTACGCACTGCTACGTGGTTCATGATGCTGCCAACAAGTGTTTCAGACTTGTTAATTTTACTACGGAACAACAAAGAATAATTAATACAAAGGTTAATACAGGTGGCTTCAATAGAACGTAAGAATTACTGTAATCATCGTGTTTAGCAGGTGAATTGACGATCACCATTATGTAAAAGAAACGTTATACGTTACCAGTTTTAGACTCACCGATCATTTCTCTCCCAGCTGCACTGCTATGGACGCTGATAGTATGCATCTTATGCAAATAGGTCAAACAATGCGCATAAATTTAGTGTCGAACTAAATATTGAACAGGCACAAAGAGAATGGAGAAGATGTGTTTTGAAAATTTTTGTTATAACAGTTGAATTATAATGACTTAAGTAGTGTGAGCCATACACTATCACGTATCTTTGAACAATGGTCACACAAAATAACTGATTATGCATTATCATCATCAATAGCTTGCTAGTCCTCTGTTGGGATTCATACGTTTATTTAGATTTCCTTTAATCACCACGCTTTACAGGGGGATTGGCGATCGCAGCACCAGACGTCCCCCACCTTCGGAGCTGCTTCTCGTCCCCAGTCCGGGTAGTTTACGTAAAAATATTCTAAATCCGATAGATGATGGATCAAATATTTTATTTTATTATAATGCTTTGTAAACCACATTTTTTCATATATTTGTTAATATATTATGTACCTACTACGATATCTAAGCATTATGTCCAATTTATCAGTAAAAATGAATTTACGAATAGTATCAACATCATTACGAGTATTGCCTATCCCGACTCTACTGTTAAACAACAAATTCAACCATAGACACCTACAGCTAACACAAAAAAACTTACCCCTAACATTAAAGACTTTCAAGTTTAGGACCTTACAACTTTGTCCAATAACTTTTATATCGTCTCCTAACAGAAAAGTTTCGAGGTCTCCGTTACCGTTACCCTTACTGCCTACTGTAGTCCCTGCTGAACATAGCCTCCCACATAGATTGCCCCAGAAGGCGTTTCTGAAATACTTGCCAAGCTTGGCAAGTGAGTTGGCAACCACAGTTTTATTTTTATTTTTAGTCGTTGTTAGAGAGACGCTGCTGCCCGTCTCTTGATTTGTTTCTATCAGTCGCCTCTTACGACACCCACAGCTATAATGGGGCAGTGGATATTAGTGCACAGCCACTACACGGCGAGGTATTGAGGTGAACACAGACAAAAGTTATATTTAGAGTCCATGTCATACCTAAGCCCGGTATGCATACTAGAGTTTGAACATCAATATTTTAAGTTTACCTTGTATTAAAACGCACCTCGGTGTCGAGGGCGCCATGCATATAATAAATAGCAAGCACATTTTGTTCTGAACGTGAACGCAACTTTACTTCGGCCATTACAAATTCATCGTCCGTGATATTGATGTCGACGTAGAGGCTAGAGGTGTTCTACAAACTTTTTATTACACAAATGCTTGTAAAATATTATTTTATGGAATTTTGTTTAAATATCATCAAGGTAAATAAGCTGTTATTTACATTTGAATATAACATATTCTAACGTATATAATGAATGTGGCATATTTATCTATTTCACCTATCATTAATATTCACCATGCAGATCATTGATAGTTAAAATTTCTGAATAATATCCTATATCTTTAAACGAGCGATTCTTGTATATATATATATATATATATATATATATATATATATATATATATATATATATATATATATATATATATATATATATATATATAATCGGCATCTCGGAAACGGCTCCAGCGATTTTCATGAAATTTAGTATGGAGGGGTTTCGAGGGCAATAATTGTTTTATCCATGTTTTTAGGAAATAAAAAACTGCTACAGTATCATTAGAATACGAAAGTAAATTTTGCCGGTGCTCAATAATTTACAACAAGTCAACTGGGATGACGAGCAGTCCTGAACTCATAAGACGCCGGTTCGAGTCCACATGTCTCCAGTCCGACTTTTTTTCTCTTTTTTTTTCAAGTCCCATCTTTTGTGAAAAAATTTATTATTTGGAGCCTTTTTATTTTAAGTATATTTTTTTAAGCACGACAAATAATGACCGAGAAGATCGAAAAACTTTATTCATATTTCATCAGTATGTAATTTGTATCTAAATATAATTGCCAAAAAACACGATTTCAAAAAAAAAAAAAATACCGAGCAAAGCTCGATCATCCAGGTACTTTAATTATAACATAAGCACTTTAATATTTTTGCAATCTTTATTATAATATTATTTAAAACACTAAAACTAAAACTAAAAATGTTAATTAAAATACTGGCTAGCTATGACTAGATGATATTTTTTTAAATAAAATAAAATTGATAAGAAAACATGATTAACGGATTAAGTAAAAATAACAAGTTTTCAAGACAACGACTGAGTACAAATACCTAAAAGTGAAAGTAATATTAAAGTTGATTTATGATAGTTTTAAGATAATTATGTTTAAAGTTTTTCCAATTTACAATTGCAAAAAAATTGATTGTCAATAATAATAAAAGTAAAATTAAAAAAAAAATCTATTGTTCATTAAGTTTTTTTTTCTGTATTTTTTAACAATCATAGTATGAGCTTTATGAGTCGTGCACTTTTGGATTTTCTAAACTTTTTTATTGACGTTTGACATAAAATTATCGAAGAATTAGCAGTATAGTAATGTTATGAGCTTGGGGTTCTTGACAATAAAACTGCCGACTGAATTACCAAAATTGACACTTTAATTAACGAACACCAATTACAACTTCAAAAAACACAAATTATTAAACACAATTGTACTACTCGTCACTTTAGTTTGCTGCCACAAACCTTAATAAGTTACGTGTCCGCGATTTAACACCTCACAGAGCCTTGTAAAGTGCAACGACGTACCACTATAACTTCTGTTTGAAGTTATAGTGGTACGTCGTTGCACTTTACAACAACAAATTATACACCACATTAACAACACAAGTGCTAGAGCTATTCATCAGTACAGTGCTTCAAAACCATGATCCTGTGATTACTATTTTACATTGGTGGGAAGCTTTCCTTTATTTTCGTTACTATACATTACAGATTATAATATAATATAATTATTTTAGTTTTATTAGTTTCTAAGATAAAAGAAGTATTGTTAGATTCAACTTTTCCAACGTATATGGGGACAAAACACAAATGAGTATCGGACGACTGCTGAGATTAATGCCTAGACTACTTGGCTAATGCATCGCCTGGTCCTAAGTGCGTTTTGGTCATTTTTTGGTTCTGGATATTTATTTGCTGCTGTTTATCTGTTCCTCTAATAGTTACTGATATATTTTAGTTTTATGTGCTGTTTAATATTCGAAAGATTTCAATTTAATATTTTCCTTGTATATTTTGCAGTGACAAGACTACCTGCCCCACATATAAAAATTAATACTGCACGTTCTTTAGAATGTCTTGCCCTAAAAAAAATATTTTAAGGGTTTATTTTAAAGATTATAAGCTATATGGCATCGTCACTCCATTCACTGTATGATGACATTATAAAAGAATTCACCAGTTCATTTCTACCCTTTCCTTCATGACTTGTCCAAGTATTCATGTTTCAGTATTGGCTTACGACCTATGTAACACTATGACGTCAGAGATCATTGCAACACACCCTTATATTAGCTCTAAATGTTTGTGTTTGATTTGTTTTATTGATTGCCAGTGAAATGTAAGCGCTAAAATCCTTTATTTATGTTACAATAATAACAATAGTGTCCATAATAATTAAATTTATCGTAATGGATTAACGAACAATTTACTTGTGGTTGCCACTTTACGCAAGATGCATCCTAAAAGTCTTACGTCCTTTACCCGTCACACTATACCTAAGTCCTCAAACTGAAATTGCACAGTGTCTTGTAAAGTGAAACGATATATCACTTCTGATACACTTAAGCCATCGCTCGTCTGAAAGCAAATCGCACGCCAAGTATCAACGCCAGTGAAATAGCCGTTCATCCGTACGACACATTAAATAACCAATTAAAGATTGTTCTGGGCAGAGCACGGCGATATTGTCCGGTTATATAACCCTAAGCACAAAAAGATCCGAAAATGAATAGAGACTGAAGTTTTCATGTTTGTGCCTATTATGAAATAAAAATACTACTTTAAAAAGTAAATACCAGTACATGTATCAGGTACCAAAATAGAAACTATTTGTTTAGTATATAAAGTGTCAGAAACATTTTGTCTGACTATGTCTCTCCATCCGATTACAATGTGAGAACTTTCAAGGCAAGAGTGGGCTTCTGTTATGTTAAGCCAGTGCTTTTAACCACGTACTGTTATATCACCAATTATCTTCATGTGAGATAGTAGTCAAACACTGGCTTCTAAAAGACCTACGGCTCATTATGCAGGCAGCATGCTACTTATTATATTAAGCCATGGGGACGTACTCGTATATTCAATAATATACTTGTAAAGTACTCGTCCTAATAGCGGAAACTAAAAATAATTAAGATTCAATAAGAAAAAAAATCTTATTCCACAGAGTATATTAATATAACCCCAAGTTAATATAATTATAAATTTTTAATTAAAAGTCGATAAAAACGAAAATGGGTTTTCTTCTACTTCAGTTGATCTTATTTTTCGAAATAATTAGTGCTATGTTCATAGATGCGTTGATAGAGTGCGTGGACTAAGGTGGAACGCCTCGTTTCTAGTAAAATAGATGTCCTGATCTCTGAAGTCCAAGTGTTGATTTTTCTGAATTTTTGCTACTTTTGATTACAAATCATGCTTTAAAGTGCCATTTTTGCCATTTGCCAAGTTTTAATAAAATTCCAACACTATAGTAATAAATTGTTGAAGATTGCTTCTTAACGTCCAATCGTTCTCATTCTATAGTCGACTTGTATGTTTGTCGACACACTCACACAAACGGCTAAAATGACTTAAATTATTTTTTTGAAGTGGATACTTCTTTAGAACCGTTGTGATTTGGAACTAGAAGAAACGAAAAAGCGACACTAAAAGAGACAAATATATTCACCGAGAGTAGAGAATTTAGCCTGCGAGAGAATCAGTGTAGACTGCTAATGCCCCTATTACACTACCCTGAATCAGGGCCCTAGATGAAGGGTGGGCGTGTCCCCTAATTAGGGACCTGAGTTATTACACTACCCTGATTTTACGCCCTTTCTCGGTCATAGGGATGTGAAAAAAGTATAAATATTTATTGAATCGATATTTATAAACGCTATCAATATTATTGCGTGAAAAATATCGATATATCGTCATGTTTTGCATGATGTAGTGGGATAAGGGCCAAAATTTTATTACTGGACGTTTTGAAGACGAAAATAACTATTAATAGTAAAGAACACTTTTCTTTACTATTGTCGTGTTTAGAAGAAAGCTATGGCTGAAGGACTATTTAAAACTTAGGTAAAATCACTCAAATATGCGGATTATCGGAGTTCTGGAGTCCAATGAATTTCGAATACCTGAGAATAGGGGAAGAGGAGTTCGAGGAGCTATTAAGTTTAGCTCCTTATATCGAAAAACAAAATGCGGTTTAAAGAAAGAGTGTAAGTGCAGGCAAAGATTATTTGTGACTTTAAGATTTCTAGTGATTTAAGTACGTGTATTTGTGTGCGCGCTTTGTGTTACAAAGAGAATTAGCTACTACAATAATAATTTGTTATTTATAATTTAATGACAGCTAAGTTATTTAAGAATGTTTTAACTATTAAATAGCTTATTTACCTACATCTTGAAACTAGACTGATGTTGTCTTGTGAAGACTGCTAATTTTGTTTTTAAACATAAATACTTACTAATATTGATTAAAACCAAAAATACACAAGTATATATTACATACTAAATATACCTTTTTACTACCTACAAAATTTAGTAATGATAGTTGACCCAACCCACCAAAGAGTTAGATAGAAAAACAAATTCATAAAAGTAATTTGTAACAAACCATTTACTCTGTTTCGTCCTGCTAACTCGAGTTTAGTTCGAGTTGCGTGAATTTCAACTCAAGTGACCCCCAGTCGTAATTTTTCCGAGTTCCGAGGATGCAACATCGCTCATTAAATAAATAAATAAATAAATTCTCTTTATTTCAGGCACATATCACCCATATAAATTACCAACAAAAAAAAGAAATGCAGTACAGAATTACTAACAATTAAAAATAATTATATTATAATAATATCTAAGTCTAAATGGAGGGAACCATCAAGTCAAGCAGCTATGTTAAGCCATTTTTGATAAAAGGCTGTGACCGGCAGTCTTTACGCAAACTCACTAATTATCCTGTTTCTACACTCACCAACCCTGGACATGAATGATGCGATTCTGAATCTTTGAATGGCATTAAACGTATTAATTCGTGCTTCGGCAAACATGCCTGAAGCACTGCAATAGCGTTTGAGACCCATAAGCATTCTAAAGATGTTATTGTATTGCACACGAATACCATTCAAAGATCGCCCCGTATATTCAGTCCAGAGCTGGCAGGTCTAGAAAGACTGACAGTACGTTTGGAAGAGCATAATCTTAACCTCCTTGGAGGCTTTAACAAACCTCCTTGCAATCAAATTGCCACAGACAGACAAAGCTCTTCTCTGTCGTTCTATATCGCAATCATCTTTTCTGTTCGTTGTCACTATGTGACCGAGGTATTTGAACGTTTGAACTATTTTAACCGGTTGACCCGCCATGTGCACCTTAGGTACATTAGTTGGGCCCTTGCCCGCCTTAAAAATCACCATCTCCGTCTTTTTTGCGTTATAAATTAAACTATGATCTTTAGCAAATTTTTCGCATATGGATATTAATTTCCGCATACCTTTGATAGTAGGGCTGAGCAGAAACATATCGTCAGCGTAACTTAGGTTGTTAACATAACGGTTGCCAAGCCTAAGTCCAACTGGGGTTCTGCTCATCTCCATGATCAAGTCATTCACATAGATGTTAAAGAAGTCGGATGAGGTAAGCCCCCCGTGCCTCACTCCACAAGTTAGCGAGTATTCATTGGACAGAGAGTCACACCATTTTACATTATTGATCTGTCTCTTACACTAATAAGTGAGTTGGTCAACAATACCAGCAGGAACGTTATTAGATTTTAGCTTCTTCCATAGCCGATCATGATTCAAGGTGTCGAAAGCGCGACTCAAATCAAGAAAGCAGGCATATACACTAGTATCGCGATCAACATAGTAATTTACTACTGGTTTTAAGGCAAAAATAGCCATATCTGTAGATAGCTCTGGTCGAAAACCAAACTGACCATCGTCAATGGACATGTAGGGTGTAATTTTGGCGAGAATCAAACGCTCAAATACCTTGGCCACAACAGTGGCAAGAGATATAGCTCGGTAATTAGCCAAGCTTACGAGGTCTCCAGTCTTACACTTCGGAAGCGGCACCACAATGGTACGTAATAGATTATTTGGCAGGTATGAGTGGCGCATGCATAAGTTAAATAATGCAGAGAGGACTACACAAATATACTGAATAAATATATAACAGTGGTAGAGCCACGCGGCAGCTTTGCTGTTGCACGTATGGGCCGGCTCAAACCGGGGTGGTACCACGACCTCACAGAATACCGGCGTGAAGTGGAAGCTCTACTTCCGCGTTTCGTCTGGTGAGTGCAAGTGGCCGGAGGCCCAAATCCCCCCCCCCCCCATCAACATGGTAGCGGAATTTAATAATGATAGACTACCCCAGGAGGGTACCAGCACCCCTGGAGAATACCTCGCTGAGCATCCACGACCATGTTTCTCCACTTCTGAGCGTGGGTGCTCAGGCTGCCCCGCGTATTCTGGGGGGGGGGGGGGGGGGGCAAAATTCCGCTCAAGACTACAACTGCTCGGGGCAAACGGAGCAACAAGACCAAGGCGACCCCTGCCACGCTGTCCGTGAATTTTTTGCAATATCAGGGGACTTCACTCTAACCTAAACGCCGTCCACTACCATCTCGAGACCGCGAGGCCGGCTCTGCTCTTTCTGACCGAGACGCAGGTGTCCTCTCCGGCTGATGTCTCGTATCTCTCCTACCCGGGGTACAAACTGGAACACTCCTTTGTGCCTCGGGCTGGAGTTTGCGTTTACGTCAGAGAGGACATCTGTTCTCGACGCCTTGGCAGACTTGAAGGTTTGGACCTGTCCATCCTTTGGCTACGCGTAGACAGCGACAACCATCCGCGCGTCTACGGGTGCCTCTATAGGTCCCATAGCGGTAATGCCGAAACAGACCGACTCTTCGACCACGTCCAAATGGCTGCGGATTCGTTGCTACAGCAGATCCCCTCCGCAGAGATCGTGATCCTCGGCGACTTTAACGCCCATCACGCCGAATGGCTCGGTTCACGTTTAACCGATCATGCGGGGAGATCTGTTCATGATTTTGCCTTGGCATATGGTCTGACTCAACTGGTTACTTCGCCTACGCGGATTCCAGATGTGGAGGATCATGCACCTTCCCTGTTGGACCTTCTGCTGACCTCTCACCCGGACGGATATCAAATTTCCGTCGACGCCCCTTTAGGCTCCTCGGATCATTGTCTCGTCCGGAGTGTTGTGCCACTCACGCTGAAATCGCGGTTGCATTCTGCAGGCTGCCGCCGTGTTTGGCACTATAGGTCAGCCGATTGGGATGGGATGCGGTCTTTCTTTGCATCCTACCCTTGGTGGCGGGTTTGCTTCTCGCCGGATGATCCCAACGTTGTTGCGGATTCTGTTACTGATGTGGTACTTCAGGGTATGGAACTTTTTATTCCTTCCTCTGTGGTGCCCATTGGAGGCAAATCTCAGCCATGGTTTGGTCGCTCCTGTAAAATAGCATCATGCTATAAGCAGGAGTGCTACCAAGCCTGGGTTGATGCATCAGCGTCTCGGGATGTAAACACCAGCGCTCTAAAAAAGAAGTATAATTCCGCCTCTAGGTCCTTCAAAAGAGTCATTGCCAAGGCAAAGTCAGAACACATAGGCAGAATTGGCGTGAAACTAGTTCGCCTTCCTTCTGGAACCCGTGCATTCTGGTCTCTCGCCAAGGCTGTCCAGGGGAATTTCTGTCAGCCATCTCTTCCATCTCTGCACAGGGAGGACGACTCACTGGCCCATACTGCAAAGGAGAAAGCCGATCTTCTAGGCTCTTTCTTTGCGTCTAACTCGACTCTCGATGACGGAGGGAGTACGCCGCCGACCATCCCGCGGTGAGAGTGCTCCATGCCGGAAGTGCAGTTCACACAGCGCTCGGTTCGCAAAGCACTCCTCTCCCTGGACATCCACAAGTCGAGTGGGCCTGACGGAATCCCCCCAATTGTGCTGAGGACGTGTGCTCCAGAGTTGGCACCGGTTTTAACGCGTCTTTTCCGGTACTCCTACTCCCTAGGCGTAGTCCCAAAATCATGGAAGACGGCTTTCGTCCACCCGATCCCTAAAAAAAGCGACCGCTCAGACCCGTCCAACTACCGGCCAATCGCCATCACCTCCTTGTTCTCCAAAACAATGGAGTCCATTGTAAACTGCCAGCTCATGGGGTACCTTGAGGATCACCAGCTGATTAGTGACCGCCAATACGGTTTTCGCCGTGGTCGGTCAGCTGGTGATCTTCTGGTCTACCTCACTCACAGATGGGCGGAGGCAGTAGAGTTCAAGGGGGAGGCATTGGCCGTTGGTTTGGACATTGCGAAGGCCTCGATCGGGTTTGGCACAAAGCGCTTCTTTCGAAGCCCCCTTCCTATGGGCTTCCCGAGAAACTGTGCGATTGGATCACCAGCTTTCTTGCAGATCGGAGCATCAAGGTCGTTGTAGACGGTGCAAGCTCCGATTGCAAGCCTATTAATGCTGGTGTTCCACAGAGCTGCGTGCTATCGCCAACGCTGTTTCTTCTGCATATCAATGATATGTTGCATACCCGTAACATTCATTGCTATGCAGATGACAGCACTGGTGATGCTCTTTACACCGGCCGAGCCAATATTTCTCGGGAAAACGTCTCCGAGTGCCGGGACAAACTTGTGTCTGAAGTCGAGTCTTTGCTGAAGAGAGTCTCGGATTGGGGACGACTAAATCTAGTCCAGTTTAACCCCCAGAAGACACAAGTTTGCGCGTTAACCGCTAAAAAGAACCCCTTTGTCGTATCCCCTCAGTTTCATGGCACTCCCCTTGTTGACTCAGCCAGTATCGGAATCCTCGGCGTCGACATATCGAGTGACGTGCAGTTTCGTGGTCACTTGGAAGGGAAGGCCAAATTGGCCTCTAAAAAGCTTAGCGTGCTCAGCAGAGCGGGACAGTATTTCATGCCGGCACACCGCCTGCAACTTTACAAGGCGCAGGTTCGGCCGCACATGGAATACTGTTCCCATCTCTGGGCTGGGGCTCCCCAGTACCAGCTCCTTCCACTTGATCGCATCCAGCGCAGAGCGGCTCGAATCGTCGACGACCGAGTGCTTTCCGATCGGCTCGATTCACTGGCGCTGCGAAGAGATGTTGCATCTCTTTGCGTATTTTATCGCATCTATCACGGGGAGTGCTCTGAGGAATTGTTCGGATTAATCCCAGCCGCCAAATTTCGTGAACGCACTACACGGCAAACGTCCAGATACCATCCACACCATCTGGATGCTTGGCGGTCCACCACTGTACGTTTCACAAGGAGTTTTCTTCCGCGTACAACCTCTCTGTGGAATAGTTTACCACCGGCGATTTTTCCGGACCGATACGACCTGGGGACCTTCAAGAAAAGAGCTTACTCCTTTCTAAAGGACCGGCAACGCACCCGCAATTCTCCTGGTGTTGCGGTTCATCATGGGCGGCGGTAGTCACTTAACATCAGGTGAGCCGCATGCTCGTTTGCCCCCTCCTCTATAAAAAAAAAAATACTGACCGGCATGCAACAGATGCTCTATACTCAGGTAGTCACATCCCGGAGACTTTCCCCTTTTCATACTACGTAAGACGGATACCACATCCTCCTCTGTAACTAGGCAGTTCTCGAAATTTAGCTGAGCATAAGATGTTTCTGTACTCAACAAGGTATGATTCTGAGTAGTTAATTGGGGGTGTATCGTGCTCATTTTTCACGTCAACATTAAAATTATTTTTAAAAAGGTTGGCTATCTTTGTGTGATTCACCTCGCCCTGGATGCTAATAGGACGACCCGCTTTAGGATTTAATTTCTTCACCTCCTTCCAAAATTGTCCAAATTTTTTCGATTTATTATTTCGGGCCAATATATCTAACTTTATCTTTTCTTGATGGTTTTGAATGAATTTAAGTGCGGATTTAAATTCCTTACGAGCAGAAGACATTTCATTATAATAATAACCAGAAGATGGTTTGCCAACAGCAACCCAGACACTAAACTTTAATCTAGCCTTAACATGTAGACGCCTCACGTGATAGTTCCAACCAGTCACAAATGGCTTTTTATCTTTTATTTGCCTATAACTATTCTCTGCACTAGTCTGTAATATCTTAATAAAATTATTATAAAATTCATTTGTTGAAGTACAATGGTCTCTATTCTTACAAACTATATCACAGTTACACATAATATTATTATTAAAAACATTAATTTGTCTTAAAAGATTATATAAATTAAAATCGCATAAGGTACTAAATTTCTGAATTTCCGCCGAGTCTCTATTGCCCCATACTATCTTTGGCTTGTTACTAGTTAAATTAGTCACTTCTATAGGTATAATTGTACTAATAGTCCACTGAACAAGTAACGGAAAGTGATCCGACGAGTAGACGTCATATAATACACACACACTACTCACTGCGCTAGCGGCGGCCGCGGTCACGATGCAGTGGTCGAGCCATCGACATGTCCCGTGCGCATCGCTTACAAAATGCGCGTGTCGGTTTCCTTATCTAGAACATCAATGTCAACACAACTTAATGACTGCTCATGACAGTAATTTAATAGTTCGTTTGCGAAAAGTGAATCCGGGTGGGCATTGAAGTCACCTAGAACAAAAACTGGTTCTACATCCGCTCTTTCTATCACTGCACTAATATTTCCTAAACAGGTTGTAAACTCCACTAGGTCTGTTCATAGGCATATAAACACTTAGAACGAGCACATGTCTATTTCCTTGGCTTAGCATCATAGCACACATCCTGTTATTATAGCAAGGTATGACCTCCGCACTCGGAAATATTCGCTTATTCCATAGAAGTGCTACACCACCATAGGGTCTTCCGCGGATTAGTCCTTCGGACGTGTCAATGGCCGATACTCCACAGGATTCAAAGTCTGAGTCTATAGTATTAAGAAAACCTAGATCGTGTGGGAACAACCAGGTGTCCTGGAGCGCCAGCAAGTGGTATTTTTTAAGCAACTCTCTTATTTGAACAAGAGATCTTTTAACTGATTTACAGTTGAAGGAAATAAATGATATATCGGACTTATCCATATTATTTATTAGTAATTTTGTTCTCATTCCTCGGTTCTCTTTGTACGGGGCGATATCCACGCTCTCTAAACTTTCTAAAAAGTTTCTTTAGCTTTATTATTTCCTGCAGACTATTCTTCTCATTCCCTTCCTTAAGCCTATTAATCCTTTTTGTGAAGCAAGTAATTTATATACAGTTTGTCTTGCGAACTCGATATCGTCATAGGAGTAGGCACTCAAACATATTTGTATAAGTCCAAGCTCGGCTAATGTGTCAACCTTGATCGCCACAAAAGCTAGTAATTCATTGATCACCACTTCACAGTCTTTACACTTAGCTACACTGTTGTCACTTATTACTTTGTCGCGGTCGCGGGAAACGGGAGGAGAGCGTAACATCGTGTAACGCGCGCGGTGTCCGCGACCGTACTCAAAAACATGGAAGCTTATGTTCGATATATTAAATTTTTTTACCATTTAAATATATATAGAATAAATGATAATTTTGAGCAAAAATGAAAAAAGAAGTTTAATAATCAAACATTATATTTGTGTTATTTTAGGAAGTTATACACTATTTATTTTTTTCGAATTATTATCAGAAAACAAGAATTTTTTTTACTTTTATGTTTATTTCTTTCGAATTGAAATTTTTCTCCTGGGTGATTGTAGATCCAGCCTCTGAAAATAAACGCTCACTGGATAACGCAGTTGCCACGATAGGCAAATAGATCTTAGCTAGGCTATGGATCCCGGAAAACAACCCTTTCGTGCCATCCCACATCTTCAACGCATGTAATATATGAAACTCTTCTTCTGGTTTAATTTTATTTCTTATGATAAGGAACTTTATGTACGATATATCGATTTTTTCGATGTTTTTTGTCAACATTTAAATATATACATACACACATACATAAGGAATAAGTAACCATTTTGAACAGAAATGAAACAAAGTAATATAATAACCAAACATTATATTTATGCTATTTTAGGAAGTTTTACACTATTCATTTTTACACATTTAACTTTATCGAATAATTATCAAAAAACAAGAATTAATCAAATATTTTTTACTTTTACGTTTATTTCTTTTGAATCGAATTTTAAAATAACAATTTTGATAACCTGGTGCCTAGTCCAGCGTGATTGTAGATCCAGCCTCTGAAAATAACCGCTCACGAGATACTGAGGTTGCCACGATAGGCAAATAGATCTTATACATGCTATGAAGCCCGTGAAATAACCCTTTCATGATATCCCACGTGTAATATATGAAACTCTTATTATATGGTGCGTTAATTTTTTATGGTACTTACATATGTTACCTTGAGTATTATCGCATTTTCTAAATACATCTACGAAACTATACTGAAATACAAACAAATGAATAACCGTCCATCCATAAAAATCAATGTTTCAGAAAAGTGATTGTAACAAAATAGGAAGTACCGTAAGCCGATAAAATAATTTCTAAAAAACTGTACTTAAGCTATTGATGAGAAGTTAAAGCTCAAATAATAGGTATAATTATTAATAAAATAAATGAATAAAGCAATTCCAATCCATTTTCAATATTAATTGTAAACTTATGTTAATTCATTACCACAATAAAAATAAACCAAAAATTTTACATCAAAACTAAAATAACCGATTGAAGATAATTATTGCCATTCTGAAGTTCAAGTATATTTGAGTCGAGAGTACAATTTATTTTCGACTGAAATACCATTCGCCTGTTTGTTGATTCGTAATTAAAATTTTCGGGATTGTGATATTTATGCTAAATAAACCTTCTAACTTTAAAAATTTAGACATTATCTAACTTTGATATTTTTTTGGTATATATATTTTTCGGCGATATAAGATTCGTGATAATCATCGTTTGCAACCTTCAAATATTTGGTTATTTTGAAACCTTTGACGGCAAGCCAAAATATCGTTCATAAAACTTCGCTCATGAATAATCATATTTATGAACGATACATCGATGTTTGAAAGAATTGATGTATCGTTTTCATCCCTAACTACCCTAAGTGTTATTATACTACACGGTGGCAAGGGCACTGCAGACAGGGTGCACTTTGTCGCCCTAATTAGGGACCCTTACTCCCTTCCTCTTATTAAACCACCCTGAATCAGGGCATAGGGAGCCTGATTCAGGGTAGTTTAATTAGGAGTATAACTCAAAGTTCGAAGGCGCAGTTCGAGGACTGTATTTTTTTTTTGCTTTTTTGATCCTGACACACCTTTCAAATTGTACGCAGTATTGTGTAGCCTTCTTTATTTGAAGTTGTCTGCTTTTATATAAAAATCCGAAACAGTTCAAGCCCCATAGTGTGTTGTTAAACTCTATTTTGAAAGTTACGTCAAATGAAAACACTGTTCGTTATTCCGAAACAATGAGGTGCATAGATTATGCTTAATTTAATTTTAACGCTACTTTGTCTCATTTATGGTGCGTGTTATTAGCGTATTTTGGTTTAAACACGAATAGTGTTAGTTTAATATTCTGCATTAAATGCAATTTGTTAGAGGGAAATCATTATGAGTGGTTATTGTTCTGCAAACCAATAACTAACGCTTCAGGCAATGTTGAATATGAATGCCTAGCCGAAGTTTAATATTTGTGCATATATTACTGTGCAAGAGGATCAACTTTTTTTCAATGGTAACCTCTCCAGCGCACCTTGTACTCTAAAAATTGCCAATCGAGATTCTGGCGATCAAGTACTAGTTAATGGTGGAATACCAAGTGATTTATATAAGTCACTGATACATTCCCATAAAGTTCAGTGGGTGTGAAAATATATTATGTGCAAAAAATATAAACAAGAGGGAAAGAACAGTTGTATTATAAAGACGATAAACATGAAATAATTTTTATTTATAATTTAATTTAAAACGAAATTAATCCAGTTCCAATTACTAAACCACAGGCTAGATCGTAGTGTTTATTCAACACGGGTAGATTTGTGAACTGACGCGAGAAAATGGTTTTATCCACAGACAGGGATTTTTGCAATAAAATATAAAAGGACCTAGATCAACTCTGCTTGAATCTTTTATTCTTTTTTAAAACTTCTTCACATTAATAAAGTACAAAAATTTTGCCTACGGCTAAGCCTGCATATGTAGATACATAATGCACCCAGGAAAGCGGCCAAAACTTGTTTAAGCATAACACTAAATGTGTGCATATAAACCACCACCGTTATTCCTGGAAAATATCCTAATAATCATGGTGTCGGTTCATATGCACAAATTACAAATGGTTAAAAATTCTAACCTAAACATTTTGGACGATATATTCACACTTTTTTCGTGCAGGATTTTAACTTAAACTCTAGCACCATCTTAAAAACCCATTAAACACAGTTTTCGTTTGCGCTCCCTAGCCGCCTACTTAATTAATTGCTTTTTCTCTCGTAAACTGCTTAAGCCATAATATTATAAATATTATTAGTTTGCTCTGTCTTCAATTTGAATCAGACTTACAGCTGCTAAACATATTTCAGACCTTGCCTACTTGAGTAGAGCTCACAAAATTTACAAATAAATGTGTGTGAAAAACACAACATCCACACGCACTCCATTTAACTACTATTGTTAAATGTTTTACACTTCACTGAATTCAGTCCTTGATTTCTCAGTCATGTTTATATGCGCTAACACGCATTGGAGCTGCGTGCCGAGCTTTTTCATGCTCCAAGAAGTTTTTCAGAAATATCAGGAGGCGTGTTGCCATATTATTGGGTTATTTAGTGAGGTATATCGGAAATTTGTCGGGAATATGAAGGCTCAACTTGCAGCTACTGCTACGAAGGCGAGATAAAAGCGACTGAACTTCTTTCGTTAAACCAACACAGTTTTTTTGTTATTGTACATAATGTATGTTAAGGACTCAGCCTCATGTTCAAAATACCAGCCACGACCATAAAGACGACATTATGCGTAGTTCAAAACAAGCTGCATTTGTAATGTTCACTAATATAAATTATTCGTTAGTGAGTGAATATTAAGAAAATGTATTGTTTGTAATCAAAATAGTGAAACTACCGTTTTAAACTTCACTAAGTATGAATATTTTAACGAACTACGCAGTATAGAGGAATTATTTCTTAACTTCTATTAATAAGTTCTCATCACCACTAGGATTTTGTTCCTATGTTGTGGAGGCACATAATAAACATAATAGTAAGTTGCATGAACAGTCGTCTACATCAAAAACACTTATTTGTATGTCATAAAATTTATTAACACTGCGCCACTGAGTCGTAGTTAATTATTTGATCAAAGTAACTTTAAAATTATGTGTAGTTGACGCCTCCTCTGTTTTTGTATACTCGTACAATGCAGTCATGAATCGACGGACCGAATCATCCGAGTTTTAACCTTGGCGGGGAAAAATAAGACTTTTACTGGTATCCCAACCTATATAAACTTCCACTGACAACACTATACACCTTATGTTGTTATGAATTTATATCCACCAAAATTAGGAAAAAATAATAAAAATGCCAGCAAGCTCTAAGGGACCCACCCCTAGAGCTACACGAGCAATATACAGTAGGGTAGGGTTGTACACAGAGGAGTGGTCAACATCATATAATTTGGATCGAGTTAATTCGAGTATTGGAATAATTTTGACATTAATAAACGGGTCGATGAGACCCACCCCAACGTCCGTGTAACACTTTTCCACCCCCATGACGCCAGGTTAAGTAGATATCAAAAATGTGCAAATAATATGTTATTAAGTGCATAAAAAGAGTAATGCGTTATGTCAAACATACTTTAGACTATAAGTTAGTTTATATATGTACAGATAATGTTTTGGAGGGACATTGTGATGCAGATTGGGGAGGAGATTTCAATAATAGAAAATCAACTACAGGCTACTTATTCAAATTCTCTAACTGTCTAATTTCATGGACCTCAAAGAAACAGGTCTCTGTTAGCTTATCTTCTACAGAGTCTGAATATATTGCCATTGGTATGGCAGCCAGTGAAGCCTGTTGGCTTGTTAATTTGTTACAATATTTCAAAATAAATAATATATGTCCTATACACATTTATTGTGATAATCAATCAGCCATATCTGCTGCCTGTACTGATACTATCAAACTATTAAAACATGTTGATATCCGTTACTATTTTATAAGAATTAATTAATAATGAAACTATATGTTTAAAATATGTTATAACAAATGATCAACCTGCTGACATGCTTACAAAATCTTTAAGTAGAGAATTGATAAATCGTTTCTTAAAAAAATGTGGTATAGGTAACATTGATAAAATTTAGTACTTACATATTTGTTTTGTAAATCAGTTTAATTCGGTGCAATTACATTGAGTGGGGGTGTTAGAATATGGCAATGTAATTTCACCTTAATTAAATGTTTTGGTGTTGGTAACCCTGTCTCCTTCTTCAATATAAATTGTCATGGTGTGCACAAGGTGTTCAAATAAAAACCATATACGTTTATAAAACTGCGTTATTTATTTTATTACAACACATCAGGTGACAACCCTATCAAAATAGGTATACATTTTCGACGTTGTTAGGAAGCTTTCCCTTTGGTCCTTACTCCTTACTCTGTCTCCTCACAGTTGGAAATGTAGCCACATATGTTAAGTTTATCATAAAAGTGTCCATGCATCAATTAGATCGCTGACAATGTCATTTCCTATGTACATGTGTGTTAATATCGCCGAAATTGATCAGCATACAGTTTAGTTAACTTAAGTGTACTTGCCTTATATTTTGTGCTTCCTACCTTCACCTCCCCATAATTAACCCCATCGCAAGGCATATTGAGGCACACAGTAAAATCTTACGTGGTGTTACTATTAGTGCAATATACAGGTTACAGATGTTGATTTTCGTTCAATATGCGAAAAAATTGTAATATATTCCTAACTAAGATTGCTAGTAATAAATGAAATCACTCTGACTCGAACTTTGTTAGGTTCAACATCATCAGCTCTCGTAAGCCTTAATATTAAACAGTCTTTTTCTCACCGTTCTAATCTGAGTGACGGGGTGAGAAACTGTGTGATAAAAAAAGAGTGTGGTTTGCAAGAGGATGCGGCGACCAGGATTAAAAAAGGAATGCTTCGGTGGTTTGGTCATGTAGAAAGAATTAAAGTGGTTAATTAAACCAATTAAAGTGGTTGACTTTACGCCAGCGCAGAGATTTTCCAATGCTGTCCTCTCTGTTTTCAGTTCTTAATGATTCTTCCTCACCCCTTTACCTAAAAGAAAGATTCCAATTCCGTAGTGACACTCATTCTCTCAATCTACGGTCTTCACACAGAAAAAAAAAATTATTACTGTCTACTCCTCTCCACCATTCTGGGTTTACGTCAAATTCTTTCACATTTACTTCCATCTCCCTCTGGAACAAATTGCCTGTTGACCTGCGCATAATACCTACTAAAAACGTGTTTAAAAGAAAACTATATGAATATATCCGTAACCAACAAATTTGAGTCCACTTACTTTTATGTTTATAGTTATTTGTATATAAATTTATGAGGAAAGACTAACAAAGCAAATATATGTTGCAGAAGTGAATGGAAGAGTTGGAAAGGGACGTCCTAGGCGAAAGTTTGTCGACCAAATTGGCGATATACTAAAAATGGACCAAATTAAGAGTACCCTTAACCGACAAGCATGTATGCGTAGGTATATGGATGTAGGAGAGGCGAGAGAGGTATGTCAGGATCGTGCTAAATGGAAGTCTGTAGACTCTGCCTACCCCTCTAGGTGACAGGCGTAAGTGTTTATGTTTATGTATGTTTTTCTCACCGCATATCTTCAAAGAGTTACCTTAAGACTTAATAAGCTACCTCACGTGTGTTAGCAAGCTGTAACAGAATATAAATATTTTTGTAGTAAGGTTTGTATCAGTCGTCTTCTTTGACTAGTAATAACCTCTATTAGTTAATTTTTGCTTATTAATATAAATTTTGAAATTTTAGATTTTTTACAATTGGTCCAGCATAATGCGTTGTCACCCGTGAGGACTAAGATGTAATGCCTCGTTTCCAGTAAAAAAGGGTCTCCGGTTCTCTACACTCACCGTACGAAACACAGCAGCCTTTATGCTGATATTTTTTGAGAGCGTGGTCCTTCCCCGGTCGATACGACGCTTTTGTGCTATAACTATACTGCGAACATATAAAGCAGGTTTCTACCCTGTATATTATGTTATTATCCCATGAAGACTTTTTGGAGTCGAGTAACAGGTATAATTAGCTTGTATTTTCTGTAAACACTTAAAGCATCTAGTATTTACATAACGTAACGTCACTAATTTAGTAAAACTATTTTAGTTTATACCTTAAAGTTTCGTAAGTATACTGAGAGGTTAAACTTAATATATTTATTACATAATTTTTAAGGAACTTTTTCAAATCTACGTTATAAATAGCTTTATAGAGAGTGTTAGTAACATTGATTATAAGACAGTCTATTTTTGTGAATAAACCTTTTTTAATGTTTTGTTGTTACTCATATTTGCTAATAGCTAATTAGGCTGTGGGGCTGCGGGTACGGGTCCCGCAAGAAACAAGTGTTTGTTTAATAAATCATAACGCCTCCGCAAGGCTGGAAAATCCTATTGTGAGGATAAAGTTTTTTCTAAACAAAAGTATGAAAATCAGCAAGCCAGCACATACTGTATACTTAATTTAAGTAAGGTGATTGTATGCAAAAATATGGTAATAAAATCACTATCAAATTAATTTATTCAAATTTATTTATTACAATCAAACGGTAATTTCTCCGTTCAGCAGAGAATTAACAACAGTGGCAGGTAGACTAAAAAGCATTGAGATAATGTTGGATTTTCTTTTATTTGTAGATTCAAAAGTATACGGTATTAGATTCGTTGATGGTGCTTGAAAATTATCTGTAAAACATTACTAAAGCTTGTTTACAGAGCTTAGAACTTACCTACCTATATACTTCTTAACCCTATTTGAATTTTATAACGATGTTTTGTAATCGATTTATATTACTTAGATAGACTCCTTTGATAGGCTGGTAACTATTAGAATGGAGGAAACAGAATAGGTAGTTACCTATTCTCTATTTCCACCGCAAAGTAGCAGTGCATACACCACTGTGATCCAATTCGAAGGATAAGAGAGTTAATAAAATTCTTCAGAATTTTAGAGAGTTAATAAAATTCTTCAGAATTTTATTAACTCTCTTAACAAGAAGATTGAAGAATTTTTTTCAAGTCTTGTTTTTTTTTCAAAGTTGATCCTAGCTTAAATATGTCGACGGGCTGCAATAATCATTATCTGGTAGACTATGGCTCGTATGACACTTTTATGTAAGAAAACAATATATAACATAATTATTAGAAACGCAATCCATAAGTGCAATAAATGTTACAAAAATAAAACCTTAAGCTTTCCATAGCACATTAGCTAATGGCTACACAAATAGCACGTTCTGTCTAAAGTAATAATAATAATAATAATAATATTCCACAACTATCACACAACGCCATCTAGTCCCAAGCTAAGCAGAGCTTGTGTTATGGGTACTAGACAACTGATAAATATACTTATATATTTCTAAATACATAAATATTATAGATAAATTACACCCAGACACAGAACCAATGATCGTGCTCATCCCACAAACATTTGTCCTGGGTGGGAATCGAACCCACGACCTCCGGCATAGCAGTCAGGTTCACTAACCACTCGACCAACAGGCCTGTCAAAAGTACCTGCATATTTTATTCAGTATTCAAGCACAAGTGTACGTTCTCTGCTGGTTAATTTTTTTAAACCGACGGTGTAAAAACAATAATGAGTTTATGATTTTAATTAAAATTCCACCTTACTTGTTGTAGTATTTCACTAGTGTTTAGAACTCTTATACTGTCCAGCAGTCCGTTTGAGCAGGAACGACACTCCCACTTATTGTTGCTGTAAAGCAACAGTACGTGCACTACTGCTTTCCGGTCTGAAGGTATAGGGAGTATATTTACAGGCTGTGAGGCATTCTATTTAAGTTTTCAGTGGATAAGACGCACTTACGTTGGATACACTGAAAGTAACGTAACTTACAATTGTCGTGATTGTTCTTGTAGTTTTTGTTTATTTTAAACCAGCGCGTAGCTAAAATCACACTGATGGTGGTGGTGATGTAGCCTAAAATGGTAAAGCGCGCTGACATAACAAAAAACTATTCACTCTTGCTTTGAAGACACTCGAACTGTAATCGGAAGGAAAGACTTATTCCACTCCTTTGCTCTACGCTTGATGAACTACGTTGCAAACCGTTTGGTTCAAATGCGTGGCAAGTCAACAATGAAAGGGTGGAGGATGGCCGAACATCTGGTTATCATATACCAAAAGGGAGAGGAAGGAATTAAATTATTCAATTCCTGCGCACACTCTCTGAAGTGCATCATGTAGAAGATCGAAAGCCTGGCCACTTTGCGCCTGTGTTCGAGGCTGTTAAGATTGGTTTTAACCAAATTCGGGTCACTAACAAGCCTCTTAGCACGCCTTTCCATTGAGCCCAAAGCTAGGCGGCATTTTGCAGAACCAACCCATATATGGCAGCAATACTCCATGCAAAACCGGACTTGCGCTTTATATAAAGTAAGCATCTGTCCCGGCGTGAAGTATCGCCGCACCTTCGTAAGGATTCCTAGTTTCCTTGCATCTGCTTTGGCCTTGCACTCAAAGAAACGCTCGAAGTTCTGATTTGAAGATATCTAAAGCCCCAACAATTGGAGGCGGTCGGTACACCGAATGTATCACCGCCGGTGGAATACATTCCAGTGATACATTTCGGAAAGAAGGAGCCAAGGGCAGTTGGCTCCTTTTTGCAGTGAAGAGACAGAAGAGTTTTGAATTGAATACGATCCTGGAAGCATTTTATTGTACATTGAGTTATCGTTCTGGTGACTGGAAGAGCTGTTCATGAAGTAACAAACATATCTGGAATGATTGTAGAATCCATTCATGGATAATGTTCAAATATCCAGAAGAAATATAATAGAGACTCCTTTTATTCATCTACATACATTACACATTTTGAATTGTTCAAGCAATTGATAGAACTTGTTAGAAATATTCACAATTGTATAAGGAACTAACAATATTTAAATAATACAGGCTAGATATTAATGGGCCTGAGCGCAAATTTCGATTTTAATAGCACTTTGGTTGTTTGGTTGGAAGCTTGAATTCGACTACCACTGTGGCGGGCCACAGACACAAAACAATAAACCATGATGTGAAGCACATTGGACATCCAAACTGGAGCAACTTGGAGGACTCTGTTGATTCATCTTTACTTATTATATTATACAACCAATTTACTTGCGTAATGTACAAATAGATTTATGGACGTACAATAAATTAGTTTTCAATTATATTAATCATATCAGACACGTTTACTAACCGTGTAATAATAGTGAAGTAAAAATATTCACTAACCAATATATATATATATATATATATATATATATATATATATATATATATATATATATATATATATATATATATAACATAAACACTCACGCCTGTCACCCAGAGGGGTAGGCAGAGACTACGGACTTCCATTTGGCACGATCCTGATATACCCCTTTCGCCTCCTTTACATCCATATATCTACGCATACATGCTCGTCGGTTAAGGGTACTTCTAACGTGGCCCATTTTAAAAATATCGCCAATTTAGTCGATAAACTTTTTTCTAGGGCGTCCCGTCCCGACTCAGCCGTTCACATCTGCCATATAATTTTGCTTTGTCACTCTTTCCTCATTCATTCTTTCTACATGACCAAACCACCGAAGCATTCCTTTCTTAATCCTGGTCACATCATCTTGCATACCACATTTATCTCTTATCATGCAATTCCTCACCCTGTCATTAATATTTAACCCTAGCATATTCCTTAAAGACCGCATTTCTACAGCATTTATTCTACTTTCGTGCTTCTTCTGCCACACCCAGCTTTCACTACCATACATTAAAGTAGGGACTAACACAGCATTATGAATTACCATACGTGCCCTTTTTGACACATTTTGGTTCTTCATAATAGAGTGTAGTGCCCCATTCACTCTATTCCCTGCATTTACTCGTCGTTCTATATCCCTATCATATCTACCATCCCTGCTAAATACACATCCTAAATACACAAACTCATCCACTTGCTCAATTAACTCTCCTTCTATTCTTATCCCACATACCGTTTTGCTTTCTTCGCTTTCAAAAACCATTACTTTCGTCTTACTTGCATTTACATTCATTCCCCTTTCTTTTAATTCCCAGTTCATTAATGTAACCATCGTTTGCAACTCAGCCGCCGATGATGCAAATATGACTTGATCATCGGCATACAAAAGGCATTTGACGGTTAACTCGCCCATTCTTAACCCACATTCTTCATCTTTCAAAGTTTTCAAACACCTGTCCATAAATAATAGGTTTAACAGCCAAGGGGAAGCCACACAGCCCTGTCTGACACCTTTTTGGATGCCAAACCACTCCGAGTAGATCCCATTGATCCTGACACAAGCACTAGAGTCCCTATAAAGAGACCTTAATGCCTGTATCAAACCAGCGCTCAACCCATATGAATTTAGTGTTTGCCGTAACATATTCCTGTCCACTATATCATATATATATATATACATATATATATATATATATATATATATATATATATATATATATATATATATATATATATATATATATATATATGTGCATTACGAACACATTTAATACATAGGTAATTAGCAATGCTATTATAATTAATACTAAATAACACTTTACATATAGGGGGGCTACCCTAATAAAACATTTTTTTCCAATTTTTATTTTACCACTTTGTCGTCATGATTGATACACATATTGGTACCAAATTTCAGCTTTCTAGTGCTAACGGTCACAGAGATTAAGCGAGGACGGACAGACGGACAGACAGACATGGCGAAACTATAAGGGTTCCTAGTTGACTACGGAACCCTAAAAATGGATCAAATAACAAGGTAGATTGGAAACGTGGAACTAAAGTAAAGCTAGAAAAGGAACACTAAATAGTAAATTCAGCAGGTAATATTTTTTAGATTTGCTTATAACGGAATTTAGGTCTAAAGACGATGAAGGAATTCTCTCACGAACTTTGATTTTTGACAAGTTACTTAAGGTTTCGTAGGTTAAGCTTGGGATGGGTGTATAATTTATCATCATCATCATCATTACAGCCCTTCACAAGCCCACTGCTGAACATATGTAGGCCTCCCCCAAGTAATGCCACAAAGCACGGTCCTGAGCCACCTGCATCCTCGACTTCCTGCATATCCTACCAGGTCGTCACTCCATCTAGTGGGGGGTCACCCTACACTACTCCTACCGGTACGAGGCTGCCACTCAAGAACCTTTCTTCCCCATCGGTTATCGGTTCTTCGAGCTATATGGCCGGCCCATTGCCACTTCAGCTTACTAATCCGTTGGGCTATGTCTGTCACTCTGGTTTTACTGCGGATATCCTCATTTCTGAGTCTATCACACAGAGAAACTCCAAGCATAGCCCTCTCCATAGCTCGCTGAGTGACCTTGAGCGTCCTCATACGGCCAGCAGTGAAGGACCACGTCTCAGATCCGTAAGTCATGACTGGCAACACGCACTGGTTGTACAATCTAGTTTTTACAGATTGAGGTATACCTGACGAGAAGATATGTCGTAATTTCCCGAACGCTGCCTAGCCGAGTTGAATCCGTCGATTGACCTCTCGGTCGAAGTTGGACTTACTTAGTCGGACTATTTGTCCCAGGTAAACGTACTCGTGAACAACTTCGAGCATAGTGCTCCCAACAACTACCGGCATAGGTGTGACATGGACATTAAACATGATCTTTGTTTTGTCCATGTTCATCTTAAGACCTATCCGTTGGGAGCCACTATTGAGGTCATTAAGCATAGTGCTTAAGTCCTCCAGCGATTCTGCTATAATGACTATATCGTCGGCAAATCGAAGGTGAGTGATGTACTCGCCATTGATGTTAATACCGTATCCTTTCCAGTCCAGTAGCTTGAAAACGTCTTCCAATGCAGCGGTGAAGAGTTTCGGGGGCATAACGTCACCCTGTCTTACACCTCTCTGCAGTTGGATAGGTTTTGAGCTCTGGTTCTGTACTCGGATAGCCATCGTAGCTCTATGGTACAAACACTTCAGTATAATTTATAATAAAGTCATTTTAATATCTTCAAATGCTTAGTTTAAAACGTAAATAACAATTTTATTGATTGATAACTGAAGCAGACAAAATAAATATCCCATTTTCGTTCCTATTAACTTTTGATTAAAACTGGGGATTACAATAATATAATTTATGGAGTAAGATTTTTCTTATTGAACCTTAATCATTTTTATTTTTCGCTCTCTGGACTAGTTCTTTACAAGTATATTATTGAGTCTACGTCCCTGTGACTTAATACAATATGCAGCCTACTGCCTGTATACTGAGCCGTAGGTCTTTTAGAAGCCAGTGTTTGACTACTATCCCACCCGACCGTAATCGGTGATATAACAATACGTGGCCAAAAGTACTGGCTTAACATAACAGAAGTCACTCACATTGTAATCTGATGGAGAGACAAAGTCCGGCAAAATGTTCCCATCCCTGGTTGTATACTTTATGCACGACTAAACAAGCAGTTTCTACCTTTGAGTTGTATACTGGTTTTTTTAATATTTAAGTAGTATTTTATTTGATAATAGGCACAAATGTGAAAACGTCACAGTTTCTATTCATTTTCCGATCTTTGTGCTTATGGTAATATAAGCAGGCAATATCGCCGTGCTCTGCCCAGTAGAACAATCTAATAATAGGTACTCAATGTATCGTGCGGATGAACGGTGCTTTTACTGGCGTTTTTAATTGGCTTGCACTTTGCTTTCAGACGAGGGACGGCTAAAGTGTATCAGAAGTGATATATCGTTTCCCTTTACAAGACACTGTAAAATATCAGTTCGAGGATTTTGATTCCCAAAGTTTCAAGTGCTTTACAGCACTCATGGTCATTGAACGTTAAAATAGTTTCATTGAATGTGTAGTGTTCGCGTTAATATAAGGAATAATTATATAGGCTACTTAATAAAATTAGTTCGTTCAAAGTGACGTAGTTATTGTGTAACATACATACCAGAAAGATAAACAGCCGTATTTTTACTCTTCTTCTTTTGTAAGTCGAACAAAATCGTTAACTGACCTCCCTAATAATCGAGTGAATCAGAACTAAATTGGGACATATTGTGACAAAACAATGTTCGTCCAACTATAAAGTTGCCTACTCGGGCACTGGCCAGGGCGGCTGCGAGCGCTTGAACTGTTTCATTATGTTTAATGTTTAAGATGAAAATAAACCTATTTTGTAAAACGTGTTCTTAATATGACTTAAAATTATAAGCCCTTTAATTTAATAAGATCATCACACGGTTTTATTTTGAAATCTGTTTCTAAAAACTGAAGTAATAAACGCACTTGCAGTGTAACTTGTTCGTGAGTCGTTGCTGCAGCCCATGGATACCTGCAACCAACTTCATTCAATGAAGACTACAGATGCGATGTCACCTCTGAGGACTAAGATGGACTGTCTCACAGCCTGCTATTTATTTCGTGATTTAGTCTTTTTGATATTTTTTTCATCGATTCTATATATTTTGTTTTTGCGCAATAATTACATTAAATTAGATACACAGATGCTCTATAAAGTTAATAAGACCGTCACCTCACTTTGCGTTTGCTTCAATAATTTTTACGCTGTTCTATAATCGTTATTGATTATATAGGTAGAAATTAGGCTAACCTCACTGATCAGACAAACGCGGAACGAGGTTGGCAAATGTGTGAGGAGTGATCATGGGGAATACGTTTTTTTTTTTAATTCGTGATAAATTTAGAATTCGGAATTCGAAACTGAGTAAGGATTGTTCATGTTATACAGGCGGTGTAAGATTATCCACTACACTCTATCATTCCATGGGTGTCTTAACAAATCAGGAGATGAGCATCAGCGTCTCCCTAATAACGACTAAAACTGCGGTCGCCAACTCGCTTGCCAATCACGACTATGATAAATATCCCCTATAGAGCAATATTATGTTTTCACCTATGAAATGGCCGTTTTTTATGAAGTAAGTTAACATATTTTTTTTACTTTTCATTTCCATTAATCGAAATAATCACCCATAAAATCTATGCATCACCCATAACCAAGCTCTGGGACTTAGTTTTATATTTTTGAAAATATTTCTTACTTAATAAAACTCCCTAATAAACAAATTCATAAAAAATGAGGATCATATAAACTTCTTCACATTTACTAAAAATTACTTAATTTTAAAGCTCCAACGGCAAAAAGGCGCGAAAAACAAATGAAAATTGCCGTCCGCCATACCGTAGTGTACCGGACACACTTGAACGTAATATCCACTGCAATTTCATTTCGAATCAAAATAAACATTATATAAAAATTTCACTTTCAATGGAAAAAATGTGAGGAAATATTGAAAATTAAGAGTTTAACTAAAAGTTTGAAAACGTTTTCGGGTTGATTTATCATTGCTCAAAATTATTTTGCATTAAAAAAAATGGGTGAGCATTAGTTACAATAATGTTGCAATCGTAGTATGCCACTTTCCCAATAGAACGAGTGACGAGTTTTTAAGACATGCCTGAGGTGGCTCAGTAGCGTGTCCGGAAGTTCGTTTGGTTAGATACTATCCTCTTACCTTTTTCCTTCCTTCCTTTTTCTGCCGCTAATGCAGAGTTTGCATTTTTGCTTCGGTGTTTTCTGTGAGTTTCTCAGAGGTGACAACGCATCTGTATCTTTCTCTGTTTCAAGTTTACTGTAGGTGTCTATAGATGGCAGTAGTAAGTGGATTTTCTGTCGAGAATTTCAGAATTGTATAGCTTTAATTCTACGTCTTTAGATGTAAAGAACCCAGCTAAGCGACGGGAGGCAGTGCCGAAAGTGCAAGACGAATGATAGTATGCTTATCCTATTTCCAAGTGTGGCAATTATAGAGAATGGCCTCTACAACTGTGGAAGACCAAGTCTAGTAGTATCTTTTACGGGTTTAATTAAGATTACTGGTCCTCGAGACCTAATTTCGGTCACGACAGCCAGTCACAACGGAGACGAGCCATCTGTCGCAGGACAGTATTATAGAGCCCAAATGTACGTGCAATCACAGATTCACTTCCTATTCCCTCACTCTGATTTTCCGATGGGACGGCAAGCTGACACAACCGGAGAGAGATTAGGCGCGGCACTAACAGCTTTACGTACTTTCCGAGGCACGGGAGTGAAACACCGTCAACTTTCTAACTTTGAGCTGCTACTGACAAGTTTTTGAACAGAAAAACCCAAATATTAAGTTTGGCACGACTCGAGATTTGAACCCGGGACGAGTAATCTCGTTTAACGTAACCTCTAAACCAACGAGGTAGTTAAAATGACTGGTATAACTAATGGATTAAAAAGTTTTTTTATACACGTAAGGGAGAGAAATGAGCACATAGTCCACCGCATCCGTGGATGCTGTGGCCCATAGACATTTACATCTATCCTCGATTAAGAATCAAAATGTAGAAGCGTTGAGGTATTTAGGTTATCTGCACTCATGGCGTGAAATACAACAGCAGTATGCTGCTATATTGCTCTGGTATTTGGTGTTGTGTAATAATCTTTATAAATCCTATAGTCGGGTAATGCGTTCGTTTTTTTTTTCGGGGGTTTTATATCGGGCCCCATAATTTTTTATAGTTTCCCATTAGCATTAATGAATGTAAGGGAATTTCATTTACCCCATTACATGCTGGCGGACTTCTATTTGTAGTTCTCTGTATTGCTCACATTTTCATATTTATATCCTCACGATATTTTTCTTCACTGTCAAGCACGTAGTAAATCAGCACTTGCTAAGCTTTTACCTATCTTATTGATGCTATAAAGGATAGAACTCGACCGCTTGTTTTAGTACTACGGCTATTCAAGAACATGAGTTTTAGATAAAATTTATACTTGCGGTTGTTGTTATTTTTTCCAAAAAAAAATCTCTCAGTCATGCATTAACATATATTATACTAGCTTGCTAGGCAGACGTTGTTCTGCCTTTTTCGACAACCCTTTGTCATGTCCTATTAAAAAACCTTAAATTCGCATAAAAATTATGGCTCACACACTCAAAAAAACTATCCTATTTCTCAAGTTGGACCAAACTGCACACGGTGTGCAAATTTGATTAAAATCGGTTAAGTAGTTTAGGAGTCCATCGCGGACAAACAACGTGACACGTCATTTATATATATTAAGATATTAATCTGATTATGCCGTGAGGTAAACCGGTTAGTTTTATAATTGGTATAATGATATATAATGTTTAAAATACCTACTGTGAAACTAAAACAAATATTTATTTAATTCACAAAAATAAGTAAAGATACTTTTTAAGAAAGTGAGAATTCCTTCGTTCCGCGTTTTATCGTTAAGAAAATTCCAACAATGGGACTTAAATACACTGTGCCATTAATAATAAGAACGAAGTTGTTTGCTTATTTTTCACCGAGTCCTTAGAACACTTTTTAGTGCGGACGAGAAAATATTTTCCGTCTGATCATTACGTGAGCGTGAACTGTCGTCGACAAACTGCGTCACGCCATTAGCGAAAGTTTTGCTTTAAAGTGTGATCTAATAAACGCTTCAAGAAGCGGTTCTTCAAGTTATCTTTTCTTTGTAGTTCTTTATTTTTTATTTTAACGTGTAGAAGAATCTAAATATATTTAAAATTTAGATTCTTCTACACGTTAAGAAAAACAAAGAATCAACGAACTGAACTTACCTATAACGGGAAAGATTCATGTCCTATCATATAAATCCTACACTTTTGAATGTTAACTATAAAGAAAAAAATAAGGTGAAGTGGCAATGGACAACCGATGGCAAAGAAATGTTCTCGAGTTGCAGCCTCGTACCGGTAATACCCGGTAAGACGTGACAAGAAGTTGCATCCCTTTGCTTTTTTATCGTATTTATCCGGGAAGTGTTTATAAGATATTTTGTTCTGATAGATTCCAGCATTAAAACTATCACTGCACATCGCGAAAAACAGCACCACTCAAAGAGCTTGTCAGACAACTACTATGTGATAATTAGGATCAAATACGACTAGGAACTAGGACTAGGACTAGGAACCTTCAGTAAATGATCTTTTTTTTTTAAATGCCGAAAACGCACCTGCAAATCTGCTGGTGCTACAATTGTTAATAGGCAGTGACACTTACCCCGCTTCGGCAAAAAAAACATGCGAGAATTTTAAGAATACACATAGCTCAGATCTGCGTTTGCCGCAACAAATACAAAGAAAAATGTAAGCGGCTTTAACAAAATTATCATTTCGCCATTTAACAAACTGTCCTGTTGGAAAAAATTTAACTTGCTTTAAAAGCTCGTAACTAAAAATGATTCACTCCTCATGATACCGCCCTTTCATATCTTGGAATTACTTGGAAACTTTACACACCAAATACCTGAGCAATATAGCAGCATACTGCTGTTGTATTTCACGCGGTAAATGCAGATAACCAAAATTCCTCAACGCTTCTACATTTTGATCCTTAATCGAGGAGTCTATGGGCCACAGCATCTAAGGATGCGGTGGACTATATGCTCATTTGTCCCCCTTACATGTATAAAAAAAACTTTTTAATCCATCAGTAATACCAGTTATCTTGACTAGCTCTTTGGTTTAGAAGTCGTAAATGAGATTGCTGACCCCAGGTTTGAATCCCGGGTCAGGACAAAATTAATTATTGTTTTTTTTTGTCAAACAATTGTCAGTAGTAGCTATAAGTTATGGTGTATCACTTTAGCGCCTCGGAAAGTACGTAAAGCAGTTGGTCCTTCGTCTACTCTCTCCGGTTGTGTCGGCTTGCCGTATCATCGCAAAAAAATTGAGTAAATAGGGAAGGAACCTGTGACTGTGAGTTGTGAATTTGGGCTCTATAATACTGTACTGCGGTAGATGGCTCGTCTCCGAAACTGGACTAAAACTGGCTGCCGTGACCGTAATTCGGTCTAGAGAACCAGTCATCTTAATTAAACCGGTAAAAATACTAATGGGCTTGGTCTTCCTTAGTTGTAGAGACCATTTTCCATAATCGTTACACTTAGAAAAAGGATAAGCCTCACTCGTCTCGTACTTTCGGTACCGCCTCCACGTCGCTTAGCTGTGTTCTTTACATCTGAAGTCTAAATAAGAATTAAAGCTATACGATTCTGAAATTCTTGACAGAAAATCCACTTACTACTGCTGTCTATAGACACCTGCAGTAAACTTGAAACAGAGAAGAATACAGATGCGTTGTCACGTCTGAGGAACTCACAAAAAACACCAAAGCATGAATGCAAACTCTGTGTTGGCGGTAGAAAAAAGTGAGAGGATAGTATTTTTATAGAATAGGGTAACAAACGAGCACACAATCTACCTGATGGTAAGTAGTTCCTGTGGCCCACAGACATCTACATCTATCCGCTCGATGGCTCCTAAGTATAGTGAGTCATCTAACATTTTTAGGTATTTTCAGGTTTTGATGGTATTGATTGTAAAAATATATTATCTATCAGACTATATCGAAAAAATCTAAAATGCGTAAATATTCTTGAAAATAATCTAACGTCCACAACATAAACCATACTGTTTTATGTTGTGGAATTTAAAATTGCCATACGGCGTATTCTAAGGTAACTACTCGAATTCAGTAAACGTGGGACGCGGGTGGGGTACTTTAAGCGACATGTGCACACTGGACTGAAATTGAGGTGTGTGTATTACGGTCATTATATTAGATTTAAGTTAAAAATTGTTGTGTTTAAATTTAAATAAGCATGGAAAGAACACAACAAAATGCTAGATACTCAGAAGACAAAAATAACGAACACGAAATTTTTGAAAATAACGTGTTAATGACATCTTTTCATAAAAATGGTAAGTAAATTAAGTTTTTCGTTACATTAGCTTATTTAAATTATAACTATGACAGTAAATAATCACATTATTTTTCGCTTATAAACTATTAGAAGTTTTGTACATTCTAAGAGCTTAACTGTTCTGACAATTCCAAGCGGCTATACACTATTAAATATCATTTACCATGGTTGACATTAAATGAAAATGCAGAGATAAAAAAGAATATCTGTTTGTAAAGCAATGTTCCTTAGAACCCTCTCGATAAGTTTTAACTTTGTTTATACTGCTCCAGAAAAATTTGACTGAAAAAACCCTGATTTATCTACTTAGATATTGTTTTTTCCTGAAGATATTTTATTTTACTGAATTTTGTTAAAATAAATACTTCCAAAAATTAATTAATTATCTGATTAGGAAGAGAAATAAGACCTTTAATTTTAACGCATATAAATATAATTTTGTTTTCTACCTTTATTCAAGACAGAAATTTAAATTTCTTTGTTTTATGGAAAATATAAAAAAGTTTAACTACTTGATTGTTAATTGAATATGTTTCAATAAATAATTAAAAATAAAAAACATCGTTATTTTCCTTTGTATCAAAAATTAACAAGCTAAAAGCTTGCTTAATTTGCAGATATATCAATTTACTGCTACTTCACCGAACCGATTTCGGACATAAAAATCGGTGTATAATGAGTCAACTAATTTATTATCCTTGAAACTGTAGATACAACGTCGGTTTACTAGTCCAAGAAAATGAATTACAGTACAGTATTTATGTATTTATAAACCTAATACTTTTTCCTAAAGATATGGTGAATATTCAAGTACATTGTAAACGAGTGTATGTGACAGTTAGCTCATTATAGGCCATGATTTATATGATGTACACTAAGCCAACTACATTATACTGGAAACTCACTAAAACAGGTCTACTATTTTATTGTATAAGTGTCTCAAATCTTAAAATAACACAAACATAAAAAATCAACATTCTAGTACAAAAACAGAAAAATTTATAAACAATTAATCTTTGACTGGCGCTCCTCTAAAATTTGAATTTTGTAGTTGACTCACTATACTTAGCAGCCATCGCGCTATTACGAATAAAAATGCAGATGCGTTGTCACCCGTGATGACTAAGATGGAATGCTTCGTTTCCAGTAAAAAGAGTCTCCGGTTCTCTACTCTCTACGAAACACAGCAGCATTAAGCTACTATTTTACGCTGGTATTCTGTGAGAGCGTGGTCCTTCCCCGGTCGAGCCGATCCATTCGTGCTACAACTATACTACTAATATAACTGCAGCATGGCTCTACCACGTGTATAATATATTCCAAATATTTACGTTATTAAAAATGTATTGCCTATTTTCCCCACCATTAAAATTTTGTAGTCTTTATCATCATCAATTCTACTGCCCTTCACGTGTCCACTTTTAAGCACGGGCCTCCCTCAAGGAATACAATAAAACTCGGTCTGAGTCAATTTTTTACATGTTAGAGACTTGCTGAAGCTATATTGCCCGAGGAAAGATCACACTTTCACAGAATACCCGTATAAAATAACAGCTTAATGCTGCTGTGTTATGTATGGTGAATACAGTGAACTTGAGACCCTTTTCACAGGTAGTGAGGTATGCCGGCTTATTCTAATCTAGTTAAAACTAAATTATCTTAATTTTTCTTTATATTTCCTCTCCAGAGCACGTTGCAATCTAAAATTAACAGTCGAGACTGTTGATCAACTGATGATGAAATACCAAGTGATCAATAAGTTACTGGTACATTCTCGAAAATTTAGTGGGTGTAAAAACCTATTAATTTGTGAAAGATATACATATATGCAAAAAATATAAACAAAAGGTTAAAAAAACATGTTGTATTTTATAATATCGCCTTTATAGGCGATGAACGTGAAATTAATTTTATTTATAATTTAATTTATTCGGTACGTACATTCATATATTAATTCCTGTTTAAATTACTAAACCACACGTGAGACAGTAGTATTTATTCAACAGGGGTGAATTTGGCAACTGACTTGAGAAAATGACTTATATTTTCATCTAAGTTTACGTTTTATCAATAAAATATTAACTTAGATCAAACACGGGTTGAATCATTTTTAAAACTTCTTCACAATAAATAAAGTACAAAAAACTTTCCTACGACTAAGCCTGTGAATGTAGGTACATAATGCACTCAGGAAAGGGCTCAAAACTAGTTTAAGCATAAAATTAAATATGTGCGTATAAACCGCCACCATGATTCCTGGAAAATATCAAAAAAAATCGTGGTGGCAGTTCATGTGCACAAATTACAAATGGATAAAAATCCAAACATATTTTTTTAGATATATTAACAATTTTTCTTTGCTGGATTAGAATCCGCTACAACTGTGCCAGTATCAAAGAACTTAATAATCTAGTATTATAAGATATTAATATTAACATGAGGTATGTAAAATACAGTGATAAGTTTGTACAGGTAACAAAAACTATTTTAAAATCTGAGTGTTTAAACATTTATAAAACAAAAAATGGTTTCAGCGATTTATCATGGTTTCAGATATCGATTCTACGGGTAACACAATTTGTTTCGTTTAAACAACATGAAGTGGGATTGTGTGTGCTATTTTATTACACGAACCAAGAAGAACTTACATTCATGTGAGAGAGTATTTTTTATTTTATTTTGATTTATTGAATTTGCACGTCCCTCTCTTTTGCATGCTCGAAAAGGAGCCATTATATTTTATATATTACTAGAGATGAGCTGATGAAACAAACAGGGAGTCCATTTAGGCTTAGGACCTTGCTTTGTAACTATTGTGAGCGAGTCCTATTTTCAGCTGTGGACTTGTGACAGGCAGTAATAATAATGATGACGACGATGATGGCGACATTTAGACTGTTATTAAAGGCAAAAAATATTCTTGAAAATACCATGACAATGATTATAATGTTAGTTTCTAGTTACGTATTAAATTAAAAAGGCCAATGTCATTTTCACATAAATTTTCATCTGTTTCATCATCTAAACATGACACAACATCCTCTATTTCAGGGCCAGCCTTCAGTGAATCATGAAAAGGACGGCTTGATGGTTGAAAGTAGTCAATAAGGCCCTTTTCACATGTATCCGGTTACGGCGCGGTCACCGTGCCGTGCAAGCGTGCTAGCTCTTTCTCATGTATATGGTTTACACACGGTCGCCGGCTATGGTAGTCGCAGTATTATCGAGAATTTTGGGGAACGACAGCGTCTTTTATCATGGAACAAAAAAAGATAGCCTTACTCCTATTGTATCGACGTCGTCAGCGTCCACTTCATTACATACGTCAGAGAATATATTGGACACATCCGCACAATACTTTGAGAAAGGAAAAGGGAGATTTTTATACAAAGTGTATCTTCGAGAACATGAGGATAAATTTTTCATCTATTTTCGGATGTCAAAGAGCTCATTTCATGAGTTACATGGACGTCTAAAAGACGCTCTGCAGCATCAAAGCATTGTAAGGGACTGCATCGAGCCTGTTGAAATGTTGGCAGTTACTATTAGGTAAGTAAACAAACTAAGTAAAATATTAATACCCTTTAATTTTTGTAAAAACTAGAAAACATGTTAATTGACAATTTGATATATATCAGTTGGCAAAATCGATCTCAGATAAGTCGGAGCATGCGTAGGATGATTGAGAGTCGTTCGAAGCCGGATTTTCGGAATAGAAGTGCTCATAATATTGACGTGTACTTGGTGATATCATATTTCCTTCTGCTTGTTTTTGTATTCCTTGAGGTTCATAGTAAATTCTAGATGTACCAGGTAACGGCGATTGAGATAGTGTCGGGTGGAATACTTGGGTAGTAAAAGATTGAAGTTGCGGTGCATTAGGAAGACTTTGTTTAATGGTCGTTATTAGTTGTTATATTCCCATTTTGAATTAAATTATTTCGTCTTCATTGAATGATGACAATGAAGGTATTATTCCTTTAAAAAAACTCAAATGCCGGTCCTCTGGCTTCTCTAAAATATGTAACGATTTTTCGTCAATTTCATATATCTTTCGTTTACGTGAACCGAGCTGTTGTTGAGGCGGTGGTGGTGATTTAAACTGGCTGCAAAATTGCTTTTCGTACTATCTTCAACATTATTTACTCTTGAAAGTTTTTCGACCCGATCAGTAGGTAGGCTACTCTCTATAGGACGTTCACAAAAAAATTGTTTAAAAACTGTAATTGATCAAAATAAACGTATTTTAGTATAGCAGCAGCACCGGCTCCCGATTTTTTTACAAACTTTTCTTTGTTTAATTATTTGTGATAAGAATCTCGGTTATTTACCCGTCGTTTCATTACTTCTTTACCTGGAAACAGTATAAAAAATACAAATGCTATACAGCATCACTATAACATTGCTCTGATCCCATGGTAAGACGTATTTATTGTTTATTTTTTGTTTCAGGTACTTAGCTAGCGGGTGTACTTTCACAGACCTACATCTTAACTACAGACTTGGCATTTCAACAATAAGCAAGATAGTAAATAAAGTATGTTTGAGAATTTGGCGTGTTATGCTACCGGACTGCAAGCCCACACCTAGTAAAGAGATGTGGGAAAAAATTTCCGAAGAGTTCGAAAAAAGAGCCAATTTTCCGCATTGCATTGGTGCAGTGGATGGGAAACATATTAGAATTATTAATCCACTTGGCTCAATGTGCTACAACTACAAAGGATACGCCTCAATAGTTTTGATGGCGTTAGCAGACACAAACTACCGCTTTTTCTATGTGGCCATAGGAAGTTACGGTAAAGATTGCGACTCTTCAATATTTAAGAGATCATCGCTGTGAAAATCAATCATAAGAAATGATCTACCTACTAAAAATGTATTAGCGGAATACAAGACGTTGAAGTGCCATATTTCCTAGTTGGTGACGAAGCATCTGCACTTCACCAACATTTACTTCGTCCGTACGGTGGATGTAATCTTGCAATTAAAAAAAGAATTTTTAACTACCGCCTAAGCAGAGCTCACAGATATGTAGAATGCACCTTTGGCATCTTGTCTAATAAATGGAGAATATTCCACAGACCAATTAACGTCAAACCAGATTTTGCAGTCGCGATCGTCAAAGCTTGCGTTGTACTACACAACTTTGTTCGTGATCGAGATGGTTACCAGGTGGAGGACACAGATTTTATTACAGGACTAGAAGATGTCCCAAGACAAACCCAGTCACGCGGAGGACTTACACCTAACAATATACGAAACATATTGACTGACTATTTTGTATCAAATATAGGGGCGGTCCCTTGGCGAATGTCAAAAATATTCGTATTCTTTTCATTATCATCTAATTTTTCGAAACTACTATTTAATCCTATACATACTTCTTTCCACGCTTCTTTTGTCTCGTTCCTGTTTTTATAAGACACTATGGTTTTATCCATTTAAAAAAAATTTTATCCGTTAAAGTAGGACGCACTTCAACTAGCGAGATCAACACATCAACATCGATTGCGCCAGACATTGGGTGCGTTTGGCAGAAAAAAGCGCTAGCAAGCGCTTGTAAGCAAAATGGCGATCGTAAGCGGTAAGCGCTGTCAAATCGTAAGTAGCTATTTTCCTCCAGGACACGATGTTAGTTTTAACCGGGGAATCTAAACTAATTTAAATATATGTTTGTAAAGTATTCATATTAAAAATTTACCAATCATGAATTTTTAATAGCATGTATATGTTTATTCATGTCATTATATTACTTAAAACTAATATTGCACAAAACAACTTATAAACTCTACTTCAAAACAAATAAATTAAATAAGCAAAATGGCGGATTGTGTCAGCGCTACTGAAGTAGCAATCGTGTCCTGGCCGAAAACTATTTTAGCGCTTATAAGCGCTTGCTAGCGCTTTTTTCTGCCAAACAGAAATTCAGATTCTGAATAATTTCAGATTCTGAAGTCGGTGCCAAGAAGTGTAGTGAAGTAGTGCATGGAAGAATTAGCTCTGAATTAAATACGTGAAATTACTTTATTCTATAAAGTTCTATGAAGTCGGCTATTGTTTTTGTGAATGTTTATTTTTTCATCCATTTTAGTGGACTGAGGAATATGATAATTTCAATATATTCGAAACAGTTACAGTAGGTACTTAAATTAAAAACAAAACAAAAAAATACGGTCGAATTTTATCCTCTTTTTTAGGAGTTGGATATAATAGCTGCAATGATGATGGGAGACGTGCATAGGTTTTTGTGATGTTTATTATCTAACGCTTCGTCACTAAGTTTTAGACTTGAAGTAAAAAAACTTTATGAAAAACTAGAATTCGTGAGAAAAAACCTTGTAACAAGGTTATTTCCTTCGATAAAAACGAGAGAGAATTTTAATAAAAGCTCTCCCGTAGGATGAGTAGGTCGCGCCGGCTTTGTTGACAGTCTGGATATCTTTACGGTCTGCTTACTTCAGATAATAAATATTATTAAAAATTGTAAAATAATTTCAATATATTCATATTAATATCAAAGACTAGAGACTAGAGACAGACAATAGGGCATAAATAGATTTTCCATCTCACACGAACTATGTATACAAACTAAGTGGATTCGACTAATTTCCGGCGGGTGTGCGAAAGTAAATATGTGTTCCGTATTATCCTGGTAAATCCCATAGTTGAAGTATATATCTGTTATATCAAAATTAATGCCATCCATTAAGCTAAACGTAAAAAAAAACTAAAATGTTTCACGTTTCTGATCAAATGTAACGTCTATGTCACATCTATGCCGGTAATAGTTGGGAGCACTAAGCTCGAAGTTGTTGACGAGTATGTCCAATTTCGACTGAGAGGTCAATTCGACGGATTCAATCCGGCTGGGCAGCGTTCGGGAAATCACACGACTTATCTTCTCGCCAGGTATATCTCAAAACTTTAAAACGAGGTTGTGCAACCAGTACGTGTTGCCAGTAAAGTCTTATGGATCTGAGACGAGGTGCTTCACTGCTGGCCGTATGAGGACACTCAAAGTCGCTCAACGAGCTTTGAAGAGGGCTATGCTCGGTGTTTCTCTGCGTTAAACTTAGTCTGTAATATTGCTAATAATGGTGGACTATAATGGTGATAGTAATGTGATAATAAAACCCTGCGAAGCTCATAATTTTAGATACTATTAATGTGAATTTGTCGATGTATTCAAATGCACGCTCAGATATAATTACACATGTGCATTTATAAAAATATTTAAGAACATTCGATTATAATCGATTGGGCGTCCCCAGTAATTTTCATACACCACATGCAGTTTGGCGAAGATGGCGGCGATTAAGTCGAATAAAATACTTTTTTAATGTTCATTTTGGCATACAGCTAGTCCATATTATAGAAGTATTTGCAACAAATATAATAAAATAGATAATTAATTGTCGTGTATGTACGATGTTTTTATTGCACAGGGAGATTTTGGACATTGTTCTTTTGTGTCTTTTTTGTATGCGAACTTAGGACCCGCATTACAGTTGTCAAGTATTCTAACTGCAATAGCGCATTGTAATCTATGCTTTAGATTTAGAACCTAAATAAACACATAGCGTACCTTTTTATCCGAGTCTTACATAACATAATATACGAATATGTTTCTTATAGAATTAGCTATAATTAAAAAAATATTCTATAACAAAAAATGAGTCGTACAGATATTATTCCACAAACAAAAATAAAGGGGATGTGTGTAAAACATTAGCTAACACGGATGATAAAAATGCAATGGCCGACATAAAGTCATGTTAAAGTTTGTGTGTAAAGGTGATATTTTTCATATGCACAGCGCCCTCCAAACAAAACTAAAAAGTTATTCGATAAATTTGTAGATAAAAGTGACATATAATAATTATTAAGGAGTAGATAGTATACTCTTAATCATTATTTTACGTAACATTTAATGGATCTGAGCACAAAGTAAAGTAAAGTAAAGTTACAGCCTATATACGTCACACGGCTGGGCACAGGCCTCAGTCATTTCTGATCATTTCTGAGAGGGTTTTAGGACAAGGAAGTGTCCACCGCATTGCCCCAATACGTGTTGGCGAACTTCACATGTCTTCGATTTTTATTTCTTATTTCTCGGACATGCAGGTTTCCTCACGATGTTTTCCTTCATCGCCGAGCACGTGGTAAATCTGAGCACAAGGTTACGTAAAATCAAAATGATACTTCCAATCTGAGCCTGCTTTATTGACTTAAATTTGTAAACATAATAACTACATTAATATTTCTAGAATACCTCTCTATGTTCAACGCAAAATACAAATGCTTAAGGTTATAGAAATAAGAAATTTAATCAGACAAGATGAATTTAATTTCCGTTGCTCTCTACATTCTGTTCATCTGAGGTTATCAATACTCTCACAATCTCAATAAAGCTTAACGATCAGTGGGCATACGTACTCATAAATTAAAACGTAATGTTTTAATTTAGGGTACAGTGCATGTTAAAGGACTTTAAAAGGTTGTTGAATATTTTTTTCGTCAAATATGCATTTTTTCTTACGATATTATACTTTAGCGACGAGCACATGGTAAATCAGCACTTGAAATTGCAACTTTTTTAATAGGAGAGGGGTCAAACGGGCTTACCTGATGGTGATTATCGCCACCCATGAACACCTGCGACACCAGGAGAATTGCAGATGCGCTACCGACCTTTTAAAAAGGAATATGCTCTTTTGTTGAAGGTCCCTAAGTCGTATCAGTCTGGAAAAATCTCAACTGGTAGTTGATTCCACTAGTAAGTTGTGCGAGGAAGAAAAATTCTTTTAAATCGCACAATGATGGACCGCCAGTCATCCAGATGGTATGGATGGGCGCGAGAGTTTTGTCGCGATATGCGATGGTAAAACTGAACAATTCCCCAGAGCACTCCCCGTGGTAGATGCGATAAAATACGCAAAGAGGTACAACATCTCTTTGCAGTGCCAGTGAGTCAAGCTGATCAGTAAGATCTCGGTCGCCAAAGATTCGAACTGCTCTGTACTGGACGCGATCAAATGGAAGGAACTGGCACTGGCGAGCCCCAATCCAGAGATGGGAATCTGGGCCTTGTTACTGACATTATTAATGGAGTTCGATCCTCACGTGGTTCGATACACCGGCTCTTAACAACTTATTTACGTTTTTTATCCTCTTAACTTTTTCTGTGCAAATTATAGCAAGAAATAAACTTCTCCGAAAATAACGATTGCTAGTGTTCGATTAATTATTTGGAGCAGAATTTTATTTACTTAACACTTGTTTCAATCTAGTTAATTCGCCAAACTTTGGATTAAGAACAATGGAACGAGTTTGCTATGTAATCAAGAAATATTGGTCTAAAAACTTTCGCAATAAAAGTTTATGCAGCTATAATTCTGTAAGATGAATCAAGAGTACTTTATATATAATACTTAAAATCACTAGTATATAATTGTTATAATTCAGCTTACGGATCTTTTGGGCTATGTCAGTTACTCTGATGCTGCATAGTAGCAATGGGCTCAAAACGCCACAATCAATGGGGAGAAAGCGAATCCGAGTTGCAGCCTTGTAATGGTAAGCAAAGCACAGGACGGTTTGTACTAGATGAACTGACAGCCCGGGTGGATTATTTATGTAGAAAGTCGATCGATACAAGGGGCTCAGAACCGTGTGATTGGCATTCCTTGGGGAGGACTGCGTATAGCAGTGGACTTGTGAAGGGCTGTAATGATGATAAAGTCACGCTGCGTACGCAGAAATGCTATCTTAAAAAGAATTTATACAGCCATTCGTTTAATAAAAGCTGATAATTAGTTAGAAAAAAGTAAGCAATTGAGCGTTCTTGCTTAGGCCTTACAGTTGGCAACGTACCTACATGTATGCTTAGATTAGAAAATTCTATGTGGCCATGCATCAAATTGGTCGCTTACACATATATTAGTAATTAATTATTTAGCGTATATATTAATAATTATTTACAGGTTACAAGTGTGAATTTTATTCAACATGCGAAAAAATGTAATACATTTCTACTTAAGATTACTAGTAATAACTAAAACCACTCTGACTCGACCTGTGTTATGTGTTAGGTTGACATATCGTTCGACATAATATTAAAAAGTCGTTTTTTGCATGTTGTTGTAAAGTCTGTATCAGTCGTTTACTTTAAGTTTTATACTATATATAACTTTAAACTTTTCCATGAATATGCTCTGCATATTTTCTGAGACTTTGTTATAAAAGCGTATATTATATTGTCCCATGAAGACTGTTTTGAGGCGAGTAACAGGTATAAGTTTTAAACTTGTACTTTCTGTAAATATTAAGAGCATCTAGTATTTACACAATGAACGTCACTAGTTTAGTAAAACTTTTTTCGTTAATGTTTATGTTACATTAAATTTTCGTAAATATACTGAGAAGTTAATAAATCTATGTCATAAATTGTTTTAAGAGAGTGATAGTAATATTAATTATAAGACTGTCTATCATTTTGTGATTATTCTTTTTTAAAGTTGTGTTGTTACTCATGTTTTGCTTTTAGTAGCTTGGGCTGCGGGGCTGCGAGAACGGATCCCGCAAGAAACAAGTGTTTGTTGGGTAAATTATAACGCTTCCGCGATACTGGAAGTAATCTGACTGTAAGAATTAAGTTTTTTTTAAAAAAAATTAAAAAAAATCAGGAATTCAAATATTGTATTATTCAAGTAAGGTGATGGTATGCAAGAATATGGTTGTAAAATCAATACCAAATTAATTTATTTAAATCCACTTATTACAATCGAACAGTAATTTCTCCGTTCAGCAGATAATTGGCAACAGTGGCAGGTAGATTGAAGAGCGTTGAGAAAATGTTGGATCTTCTGTCATTTGTAGAGTCACAAGGACGCGGTATTAGATTCGTTGCTGGTGCTTGAGAATTGTCTGTAAAACATTATAAAAGCTTGTTTACAGAGCTTGGAACGTTTACTTCTTAGCCCTATTTGCTTTCTATAATGATGTTTTTTAATAAATTTGTATTACCTGAATGGACTCCTTTGATAGGCTGGTAACTATCTATTCTCTATTTCTACCGCCAAGTAGCGGTGCATTCGTCGTTGTGTCCCAGTTTGAAGGATAAGAGAGTCTTTAAAGTTACAAGATATTGAAAGATTTTTTTCAAGTCTTCAGAGGTGATTATGCATCAGTCATCCTAGCTTAAATATGTCGACGGGCTGCAATAATCATTTATCATCTGGTAGACTATCGCCCATCGAAATTATATATAACATATTAATTAAGAACACAAAATACAACAGCAATAAATGTTGCAAATATAAAGCCTTAAGCTTTCCGTTACCCATTAGCTAATGGCTAAATGGCTTCACAAATAGCACGTTAACTCTAAAGTTCTACTGAATATTATATTCAGTAGTCAAGTGTGCGTCCTCTTCTGGCTAATTTATTTAAACCGGCGATGTAGAAACAATAATACGAATATGATTTTAATAAAAAAATTACTTGCTGTAGTATGTCACTAGTGTTTAGGACTAGTTATATACTATAGTGTAGTTACAGTATATAGTTATATACTGCCCAGCAGTGCGTATGAGTAGGAACCGCACTCCCACTTATTGTTGCTGCAAAGCAACAGTATGTGCACCACTGCGTTCCGGTCTGAAGAGTATAGCGAGTATATTTACAGGCTGTGATTCTATTAAAGTCCTCAATGGTGAAGGCGCATTTACGTTGTGTATACTGAAAGTTTGACGCAACTCACAATTGTCCTGATTGTTCTTGTAATTTAATTCAGCAATCTTGTTTAGTGGTTGTGAATATGCTGCTGGAAGCGTTTGATTTTATAATGGGTTATCGTTCTGTTGACTTGAAGAGTTGTCGATAAGGTAAAAAACATATCCGGGACGAGCGTAGAATCCATTCATGGGTATTGAAGTGGCTAAAACAAATTCTGGAAAAGAATCGTATTAGGTGATATATTTTTCCCACTAACTTGAAAGAAATTAATTAAATAAAAAGAAACTAGCAACACAAAAATATCTTTTTATTTTAAAGGAGAGAGGCTTTTTTTCAGCAGTGCACCGGATTGTGATGATTATGAACCCAAATAAGACATGGTGTTATTGTGACGACATAATGCCGTGTCTTAATCTAGTGATCTGCTACTATCATCACATTCCTGAATACACTGACACACTGACACTGACAAACGAGCACTCAGGACACCTGATGGTAAGTGGTTGCTGTGGTCCATAGACTTCTACATCTACCTGATTAAATATCTACTATTTTATGGTACTATTTTACGTTGGTATTCTGTGAAAACGTGGTCCTTCCCCGGTCGAGCCGACCCATTCGTGCTACAACTATACTAACAATATAACTGCAGAATGGCTCTACCACGTAAAAAAAGTTATTATGTTAATGAAACGTTTAAAATATTATTATATTCTAATAAATTAAATAATTCAATTGATATTTTAAAATAAGTACCATCTGTTGGTCAATCCCTACTTACATAATTACAATAAAATAGTACGCCGAAAAGTATTTCAGAATTATGAAATCACCGAAAACTAACAGACATGTTTAAGATACATTGCATTTCGTATTAAACTGAAAGCAGTCGTAAAAACCAGTACTGATCTAAGACCAATCTTCACCACCTATTTATTCAAGTTTATCGTTTATGATTAAGTTCCATCGATTTCTCAGATGTGCAATAATATTATTTATGAATTAGGGAAAATGATTTTCCCTTGCACTACTGACTTTTGAGTTTATTTAAACGATCAAATCGTCCTCTCTGTGCAGGATGGACTAATAGAAGTTCCCTTGGACAGCCTTGGCGAGAGACAAGAATGCACGGGATCCAGAAGAAAGGTGAACTTGCTTCTCGCCAATTCTGCCGATGTGCTCAGACGTTGCCTTGGTAATGACACTTTTGATGGACGTGGAGGCGGAATTATAGTTCTTTTTAAGAGCGCTGGAGCTTACATCCCGAGACGTTGATGCGTCAGCCCGGCCCGGTGGCACTCCTGCTTAATGTGTGATGCTATTTTACAGGAACGACCAAACCATGGCTGGGATCTGCCTCCGACTGGTGGACACCAGTTCATTCCGCCCTTTGTGGGCACCACCAGTGTGTTACGCCACTGGAAAGGTGGCCGTCTTGTAAGGGACGTCACTAAAGAGGGCACTTGGTCGTGAGCCGTCGAACGAAGCGAGCTCTGGGTGACAGGCGTGAGTGTTTTTATGATATGATGATGATACCAATAGGCTTGCAATTCCAGCGACCTGTTTTCAGCTGGCTGTTTGTATCGCTTAAAGTTTTGAGTAGAGCTTTAATAGACAGGTCAACAAGCTCGAGATACAGTTATCTACGGACTACAAAAAAAAAACTGGACTATAGGAAACTATAAAGGTCATTTTCTTCAATTACATAAGTGCTTACATTGAAAAAGTAATTTATTTCACGAAAGATTATTGAATAATGACAGATCATTAAGGTTAATTTTACCGATCCGATACATTTGTCAATTTCTTATTTCATATAACATTTTAATACACTTTTATTTTCTTAGTATTATTACTAGTATTACATATAATATGGTTGCCACTCGAGAACCTTTTTTCCCCAAAGTTTGTCGGTTCTTCGAGCTACATGGCCGGTCTATTGCCACTTCAGCTTACTAATCCGTTGTGCTATGTCGCTCACTCTGGTTCTACTGCGGATATCCTCATTTCTAATTTTATCACGCAGAGAAACTCCGAGCATAGCCCTCTCCATAGCTCGCTGAGCGGTACTTTGAGCGTCCTCATATTTTCTCGAGTGGCAGCCTCGTACCGGTAGGCGAAGTGTAGGGCGACCCCCCACTAGATGGAGTGACGACCTAGTAAGACATGCAGGAAGTCGATGGATGCAGGTGGCTCAGGAGCGTGCTTTGTGGCATACCTTGGGGGAGGCCTATGTTCAGCAGTGGACTTGTGAAGGGCTGTAATGATGATTATGATAATATGGTTGGTGGCATTTACGGGCTGCTTAAAAAAATAAGTGCTTAGATAATGCAACCACTGAATATGTTGTTTGCATAAGCTTAGAGGTGGAATTTCTGTCTAAATTTATATAGCCCTAAAACTGTTAAACAAATAACGATATAATTGGGTTACAACAAGCGAAGGTATAGTAACACCGATCCTAAAATACATACAACAAAAAGAAAACATACAGATGAATTGAGAAACTCCTTTTTTTGAAGGCGTTTGTGGAATTGTTTACCACCGGCGATTTTTCCGGACCGGTACGGCTTAGACACCTTAAAGAAAAGAGCTTACTCCTTTCTAAACGGCCGACAAAGTACCTGCAATTCCTCTAGTGTTGCAGTTGTTCATGGGCAGCGGTAGACACTTACATTCAGGTGAGTCACGTCTTGGTGTGAAATGACGTTAAGTGTCTTTATGTATTTAGTGTGTAAAATTGGAGCAAGTTTTTTTTTTTTCACAGAAATATGGAACTTAATTAAAACTAATTAGTTTTTATAGTTGAAATAATCACTATTGTATTCTACACACTACTGTTTAATAAAACTGATAGTTTTATGCATTGTGTAATTACGTAAATATAACTTCATAATAAATAAAAAAAATCGTAAATATAATTTCATAATTTTATAGCATTTCAGCTGATGGTTAATGACAACAGCAATCCATGAACACATATAACCAACTGGCTACAGAATGGTTTCGTTTTGAGTACTATGATGATATGACAAATCAACTTTTTAAACTTTCATATCCACAGATTTAATATCAAATGCAAACTCCGGACTCTCAGTGACAAATGTTCATTTGAATACTGTAAGTGCAAACGTTGGATGCAGGTGTACAAGATTATTGTAAAAATAAATAACATTAAGACGGTCTATCTTATTTTAAAATCGTAAAAATAACGACTATTATTAAAAATAAAATAGGTTCAAAGACGTGGTATCACCGTTAGTCGGAAGGCTTGCTGATTTTTTCTCAAATAGACGTGACATAGTGCTGTTTTCGTAAGTGCAGAGTTCGACGCCTCCTGGCTAGATTGTATAAAGACCACTTGGCTAGCAGCAGCAAAATGCATGAAATTATATGTGGAAACCTAGGTCCAGTAGTAGACTGCCATAACTTGATTATAGTGATGATGATGATAATGTTACTCGTAAGGAAAATAAAAACACAAACCATGCAATAGACCGCGTGCTCCCAAAGTACATCTGAAGGTACTGTACGAGTATATTCGATGATAAATAAAAAGTGAAAAATAATTCAGACATATGTTCATTCGTTTTCAGTAACTTAAATGGTAGAAGGGAAATTTTCTGCTCAGGACTCGATTAATGTAATCAACACTCAAACATAAGGTAAAAGAGCGTTACATAGATTAATCATAGGTGGTGAGTATTTTAGTAATTGGTAGAGCCACACTGCGGCTATATTAGGGTTGTAGCACGAATGGGTCGCCTATACCGGAGTAGAACCGCATTCTCACAGATTACCAACGTATTATAGAAGCATAATGCTGCTATGTTTTATATGGTGATTGTAGAGAACTGGAGACCTGGTTTAAAGGAAACGAGGCGTTCCATCTAAATTCCCAGACATGAAAACGCTTCTGTATTTTGATTATTAAATGAAGATAAGTGTAGATGTCTATGGGCCGCAGCATACACTTACCATCAGATGGGCTGTATGCTCGTTTGTCAACCTTATTTCATTACAAAACTAGCTGCTGCCCGCGACTTTGTACGCGGATGATCTTGCTTACGCCAGCGACAACGGGGTCGTCAAAATCAAAGATCTAAAACGTCTGTTTTCGAATTCTAAGAGCCCGGGGACGGGAAAACAACGTGATGTGCGAGACGATTCAAGACGTTCCAGATCTTTCATTTTTGTAAGTCAACACGAAATGCCCATCAGATTAAACAACTTTTGCAAAGGCGTCATTCCTATATATGTCATAATGTCGCTGGGTTTTGGAGTTCCACAACAGGTGTTCCAAATCTTCAAATAACTATAGCTGTACCCTTGGCTTTGCCCACGTTCTCGGTCACGCGCAAGTCGTATCTCACGCTCCTGACTGCTCTCAAGTGATCGAGCAGTCTCAGAGCGGGTATTCTGAAAACTCAACCTCTGATCCCTCTGTGTAACCGTTTCGGAGCGCGAGACAAAGAATGATGATCCCGATCGATAGCTAAAAGCATTTCTCGTTCTTCCACACTTTCCTGAGATCGAGAAGCAGTAGTGCGGACTCGTTTAAATTCTAGTCGTAATTGGCGCTGCGTGGTAGTTTCTGCGGACAAACTTAGTGCATTACGCTCACGGTTAGCACCTAGCCATTGTTCACGCTCTGCGTGGGTTCGAGAGAAACTACTGCTACTACTAACTAACCTGCGCATATTAAAAACCCTTGAGTTCGAGACAGATTTGATATTTTTATAAAAGGCATAGCTAGATTCCTTCTTAAACCGATACTAACGATATTCAAAATAATGAAAAGTTATCAAATAAGTACGTAATAGTAGAAAAATAATAATTATTCGTAGGAAAATTAAACACATCAACCAACACGGACAACAAAGGTAACCCCCGTTTCTATAGGATGATAACTTAGAACCAAAAGTTTGACTTGACTTCATGATAATGTAACTTGTTGTACCACCAATCAATCTGTTTAGTAATATTGATGTGAAACTCTCCATTAAATCGGATAGGACATGTAAAGTTCCCGGATTTCCTAATGCACATAAAAAGTGCAAAAATTAAACAAAAATTACGATTTTTCAAAACAATATTATGGGATTTATACTTGCACCATTTAATGCGGTAAACATTTTTGACGGTCGACATATTGTTAAACAGCTGTTCCCCTGCAATTTATAATATTACTGCCCCGCTCCTTTATAAAAATAGCGTGATTATTATGTTCCCAGAGTTAAATTTTTATTTTTATTTTAACTAATAACATATAATTTTGTGCATTCAATTATTTTGTGCATTCAATTACAGAGAAAAACCTTTTAAAATCAATACTGCTTACCCCCTATAACATACGGCGTGATAATATGAAGCCTAAAGCCTTCCTTGGTTTACAAAGAACATTTTTGCTGAATTTCAAATCTGTAATTTAGGTATCTGATTAATCCAGCCTGAATCCACCACCCAAGTCAAGATTTTGTATCGTGTTGAGGACTGTGTGGCGTTAGGGTGGCAAAAATGATACGTAGTTAGCGGTACACCACCCAAGTTAAGGTGAAAGGTTAAAACGCGCCGAGAACTGTATGGCATTAGGGTGGATAAAAATGATATGTCGTTAGCGTTTTCCCCTCAAGACTCAGGCGCATCTTTTTGTACATAGCCTTGCCCCTTTATTGGACCTCTGAGGGGGAGGCGACCGTTTAAATGTCCATTAATCGTGGGAACAAAATGGTAAAAAAATATAAAAAATACAAACACAAATAAAATAGGAACTGCAACACAACGTAAACGAAGGCTTCAAAAAGCGAAAGAAAAGTATAAAGCAAAACGAGCTAAAGAAAGTGAAGGTGATAGAAATAGTCGATTACAGAAACGACGGGAACAATTAGCGTCAAAAACATCTGAGCAATATGAGGCCAGGTTAAAAAAGCAACGTCAGCGATATACACAAACGACGGCGTCAGAAACGCGTGAAGAATATGAAGCCAGGTTAACAAAGCAACGTGAGCGATACACACAGATGATAGCGTCAGAAATGCCTGAAGAATATGAAGCCCGGTTAACAAAACAACGGGAGCGATACACACAGATGATAGCGTCAGAAACGCCTGAAGAATATGAAGCCAGGTTAACAAAACAACGGGAGCGATATACACAGATGGTAGCATCAAAAACGCCTGAAGAATATGAAGTTAGATTAATACAAAGCCGTGAAAGACAAAGACAGCAGTTGGGTTCAGATATGCCTGAACATCGCGATACGAGGTTAAATAAACAACGAGAGCGTACCCAGCAATGCAGAGCTAATAATCTGCAGGCATTCGAGAATGCTATTAACACAATTTGTATACATGTTTGTGATATTTGTACCAAACGTTGTTATCCTAATCAAGTTCGTACAGTTCGGTACAACGCTGCTGCATTAACATACTTACCTGTGGAGTTAACTTCGAAAATATCATTGTTATTATGTTCCCGCTATCAAACACATGTTACTAGTAATAAAACAACAGCACCAACAAAAGCTTACTGGAATAATCTAGATCCAGGTTCTATACCAGACGTTATTCAAACATTGACACAGGCGGAACAACGTTTGCTGTGCAGAATAATTCCCTTTGTTAAAATTGTGAAATTCAGTGGCCTCTATGGGCAGTACGGTTTTCGCGGACAGGCAGTTTTATTTGCCCAAGATATCTTTGAAGTCAGTGAAAGACTGCCTAGTATGCTACCAAGATCTGCAAGCCAGGTAGGCATTATTGTAGTAACCGAACGATTAGAAAATTTGAACATCACCAGGGAATTCACAATATGTCGCGAAAAAGTCTATAGTGCTTTAAGATGTTTAATCAGAAATAACCCGCTTTACAAAGATGTACGTATTGACGACAATGCCCAAATTAGTGACCAGGAGTTAGTACGACTTAGTGTGCCTGAATTGTCTGAAGATGAAGCGTCCGAAAGGAATGAAAATGAAATTCGAAATGCATTCATTCCAATTAATAATGTTGCAAGAATTATTCGAGCTTCATGGCATCAAGGTGACTACAACGTCTTTACTTCGCGATATGCTGGTGTACAATGTAGTGCTATGTCGTTGGCGAATATTGTCCGAGCTGCAATCCTAAGCCCTAATCAATGGGACGTCATTATTCTGAATGCTAATATGTTAGCGGGTGACTCCTTATATTGCTGGATTCGTACATAGCTTGATCCTACTGAACTGGATGAAACAGGATATTTAGAGATACGAAACTTTCATATCGTCAGGCAAAGTTTACAAATAATAATAATAATAATAATAATAATAATCCACAACTATCACACAACGCCATCTAGTCCCAAGCTAAGCAGAGCTTGTGTTATGGGTACTAGACAACGGATAAACATACTTATATATTTCTAAATACATAAATATTATAGATAAATTACACCCAGACACAGAACAAATGATCGTGCTCATCACACAAACATTTGTCCTGGGTGGGAATCGAACCCACGACCTCCGGCATAGCAGTCAGTATGAATGCCGATTTTCTATAGAATATGATGAGTCAATGTATGAATGCCGATTTTCTATAGAATATGATGAAGACACTCTTTTATTCGGGAGTCTCCAAGATTCTGTAAATACCAATAATATCGGCATTACATTACAAAAAGCTTTAAATAGATTATTTGATAGTCATTCTTTAGGAATATTGACAGCGTCAAATAAATCTGTTAGCGTATTTCGCGGTGAAGACAAATACTGTTTTGCTGACTCCCATTCTTGTGGCCCAAAAGCAAAACCAACACCAGAAAATGGCAAAGCCTGTGTTATAGAATTTCGACAACTTACAAGAACTGTGCCGCATCTGTAAAAGATGCCGCGGATCCCGTAATATCGCGTACACCCTTACACGCGTAGACGTACATTTGAGGGAAAATATTATCACTCGTCAGGGTGTTCAAGTACAGCAACAGGAAGATGCCATCACTCATCAGGATGTACAAGTACAAAAACCGCTTTCGAATCTGAGATCTTAAACTATACCTATACAAACATCTGTAATGTTGCCTATTGATAGCGTCCAACCTGATGTTGAAGATGAGCTAGAGGTATCTGAAAATGTAAACGAAATCGGAAGAAAGACGAATAATAATAATGTGAATGAAGCTTATGAGTTAAAAGCAGAAGAGTTCGCATGGTATCAGCTTTTCCCGTATGGTAATAATGGTTTGAAAGAACAACGGCCCGTAAACATAAGTCCTTTGGATTACTATCAATTTCGTTTATTAGGTGCTGATGTTAGATTTCAGCGCAACGATTACCTATTCTATGCTCTATCAATGTTTGAGTACTATCGAGTTAAATCAACCATTGCAGCTTTTTTTTTATAGAAGAGGAGGCAAACGAGCATGCGGCTCACCTGATGTTAAGTGACTAACGCCGCCCATGATCAACCGCAACACCAGGAGAATTGCGGGTGCGTTGCCGGCCCCTTAGAAAGGAGTAAGCTCTTTTCTTGAAGGTCCCCAGGTCGTATCGGTCCAGAAAAATCGCCGGTGGTAAACTATTCCACAGAGAGGTTGTACGTGGAAGAAAACTCCTTGTGAAACGTACAGTGGTGGACCGCCAAGCATCCAGATGGTGTGGATGGTATCGGGACGTTTGCCGTGTAGTGCGTTCACGAAATTTGGCGGCTGGGATTAATCCGAACAATTCCTCAGAGCACTCCCCGTGATAGATGCGATAAAATACGCAAAGAGATGCAACATCTCTTCGCAGCGCCAGTGAGTCGAGCCGATCGGAAAGCACTCGGTCGTCGACGATTCGAGCCGCTCTGCGCTGGATGCGGTCAAGTGGAAGGAGCTGGTACTGAGGAGCCCCAGCCCAGAGATGGGAACAGTATTCCATGTGCGGCCGAACCTGCGCCTTGTAAAGTTGCAGGCGGTGTGCCGGCATGAAATACTGTCCCGCTCTGCTGAGCACGCCAAGCTTTCTAGAGGCCAATTTGGCCTTCCCTTCCAAGTGACCACGAAACTGCACGTCACTCGATATGTCGACGCCGAGGATTCCAATACTGGCTGAGGCAACAAGGGGAGTGCCTTGAAACTGAGGGGATACGACAAAGGGGTTCTTGTTAGCGGTTAACGCGCACACTTGTGTCTTCTGGGGGTTAAACTGGACTAGATTTAGTCGCCCCAATCCTAGACTCTGTTCAGCAAAGACTCGACTTCAGACACAAGTTTGTCCCGGCACTCGGATACGTTTTCCCGAGAAATATTGGCTCGGCCGGTGTAAAAAGCATCACCAGTGCTGTCATCTGCATAGCAATGAATGTTACGGGTATGCAACATATCATTGATATGCAGAAGAAATAGCGTTGGCGATAGCACGCAGCCCTGTGGAACACCAGCATTAATAGGCTTGCAATCGGAGCTTGCACCGTCTACAACGACCTTGATGCTCCGATCTGCAAGAAAGCTGGTGATCCAAACCCACAATTTCTCGGGAAGCCCATAGGAAGGGAGCTTCGAAAGAAGCGCTTTGTGCCAAACCCGATCGAAGGCCTTCACAATGTCCAAACTAACGGCCAATGCCTCCCCCTTGAACTCTACTGCCTCCGCCCCGCCATCTGTGAGTGAGGTAGACCAGAAGATCACCAGCTGACCGACCACGGCGAAAACCGTATTGGCGGTCACTAATCAGCTGGTGATGCTCAAGGTACCTCATGAGCTGGCAGTTTACAATGGACTCCATTGTTTTGGAGAACAAGGAGGTGATGGCGATTGGCCGGTAGTTGGACGGGTCTTAGCGGTCGCCTTTTTTAGGGATCGGGTGGACGAAAGCCGTCTTCCATGATTTTGGGACTACGCCTAGGGAGTAGGAGTACCGGAAAAGACGCGTTAAAACCGGTGCCAACTCTGAAGCACACCTCCTCAGCACAATTGGGGGGATTCCGTCAGGCCCACCCAACTTGTGGATGTCCAGGGAGAGGAGTGCTTTGCGAACCGAGCGCTGTGTGAACTGCACTTCCAGCATGGAGCACTCACACCGCGGGATGGTCGGCGGCGTACTCCCCCCGTCATCGAGAGTCGAGTTAGACGCAAAGAAAGAGCCTAGAAGATCGGCTTTCTCCTTTGCAGTATGGGCCAGTGAGTCGTCCTCCCTGTGCAGAGATGGAAGAGATGGCTGACAGAAATTCCCCTGGATAGCCTTGGCGAGAGACCAGAATGAACGGGTTCCAGAAGGAAGGCGAACTAGTTTCTCGCCAATTCTGCCTTGTGCTCTGACTTTGCCTTGGCAATGACTCTTTTGAAGGACCTAGAGGCGGAATTATACTTCTTTTTTAGAGCGCTGGTGTTTACATCCCGGGACGCTGATGCATCAACCCAGGCTTGGTAGCACTCCTGCTTATAGCATGATGCTATTTTACAGGAGCGACCAAACCATGGCTGAGATTTGCCTCCAATGGGCACCACAGAGGAAGGAATAAAAAGTTCCATACCCTGAAGTACCACGTCAGTAACAGAATCTGCAACAACGTTGGGATCATCCGGCGAGAAGCAAACCCGCCCCCAAGGGTAGGATGCAAAGAAAGACCGCATCCCATCCCAATCGGCTGACCTATAGTGCCAAACACGGCGGCAGCCTGCAGAATGCAACCGCGATTTCAGCGTGAGTGGCACAACACTCCGGACCAGACAATGGTCCGAGGAGCCTAAAGGGGCGTCGACGGAAATTTGATATCCGTCCGGGTGAGAGATCAGCAGAAGGTCCAACAGGGAAGGTGCATGATCCTCCACATCTGGAATCCACGTAGGCGAAGTAACCAGTTGTGTCAGACCATATGCCAAGGCAAAATCATGAACAGATCTCCCCGCATGATCGGTTAAACGTGAACCAAGCCATTCGGCGTGATGGGCGTTAAAGTCGCCGAGGATCACGATCTCTGTGGAGGGGATCTGCTGTAGCAACGAATCTGCAGCTATTTGGACGTGGTCGAAGAGTCGGTCTGTTTCGGCATTACCGCTATGGGACCTATAGAGGCACCCGTAGACGCGCGGATGGTCGTCGCTGTCTACGCGTAGCCAAAGGATGGACAGGTCCGAACCTTCAAGTCTGCCGAGGCGTCGAGAACAGATGTCCTCACTGACGTAAACGCAAACTCCAGCCCGAGGCACAAAGGAGTGTTCCAGTTTGTACCCCGGGTAGGAGAGATACGAGACATCAGCCGGAGAGGACACCTGCGTCTCGGTCAGAAAGAGCAGAGCCGGCCTCGCCGTCTCGAGATGGTAGTGGACGGCGTTTAGGTTAGAGTGAAGTCCCCTGATATTGCAGGGAACTTCACTATATATTTCTATATTATTCATAGCTTGTGCTAGAAAAGTTGAAGGTGAAAACGGCAATCGAGTGGAAGACCTGCACTTATATTTAAAAATCTAAGAGGTTCCGCTGCTTATTGGCGTAGTGCTCTTAGTGATCTTATAGCACAAATCAGATGTTTAGGACCTCCCACTTATTTTATTACATTGAGCTGCAATGATCTTCACTGGAAGGATATGAAAAGAGGTCTCCTTGTTAGTGATGGTAAACAGCACATTGACCCAGATGACATAGATATTCAGGAAACTCAGAGACTCATCGAGATGTATCCAGTTGTTGTGAGTAGACATTTAATGGTACGTTTTAGTGCGCTAATGCTGTTTCTTAAAACTGATACTGAAATATTTGGCGGTAAAGTTAAAGATCATTGGTGGTGAATCGAGTTTCAGAACAGAGGAAGTCCTCATTTGCATATGGTTGTTTGGATCGAAGATCACCCGTCTGTTGCGACACCTGAAGGAATAGCTCGCATTGATTCAGTCTGTAGTACTGCCATTCCTCCGGAAACTTCAGAACTATATGAATTAGTTAAAAATTGTCAAATACATCGACACACTAGTACCTGCACGAAAAATAATTCTGTTTGTCGTTTCAACTTTCCACGCTCGGAATGCTTAGAGACACATGTTATTGATCCTTCATCTAACGAATTCATCTACAACGGTGGTCGCATTTGCGTTCTGAAAAGAAAAAGTGAAGATGGTTGGGTAAATAATTACAGTCCTGCTTTGCTAAAAATGTGGAAAGCCAATATGGATATACAATCGTGTGGTACAAATGAGTCGATTGCGTATTACATCGCTAAATACGTGTCAAAATCAGAACCTACAAACCTAGATGGTGAAGTATCTCGAGCTATTCAACAAATTAGAAGAGAAGAAACTGACGTCTCGCGTAAGCTGTTTAAAATATACATGCGCATATTAAGAGAACGTCAAGTTTCAGCCTGCGAATGCGTATTCAGGCTATGCCATTTGAGTATGCGTGACAGCTCGAGAAAAACAATTTTTGTCAATACTCGTAAAGCGGAACAAAGGTATAAAGTGTTGAAGTTTAATGAAGCTGGTCAAGCAGCAGGATATTGTGCCAATATTTTCGAACGATATGAAAAGCGACCAGCAGAGCATCCCAACTATGATTTTAACAATATGTGTCTCATAGAATTTGCGATGTTATTTGAGCCACACTACACAAAATCGCCAGTTATAAATGAAGAGAGCATCGATACCGATGCTTATGCACCGCACGAGCAAACAACAAGAAGGCGTCTTATAACTTTAACAGACAACACCAAAATGACTATTAGAAACACGCCAGCTGTAGTACGGGTACCTAACTTCGTAGCAGCTTCTGATCCAGAGTCATATTATTACAGTTTACTAATCCAGTATATGCCGTATCGCAATGAGGCCGAACTTTTAGAAGAATTTAATAGTGCCAGAGATGCGTTTCTCGCCAACGAAGAAAGTTTAAGACAAACAAAAGCCTACTTGGAAATATATCGTGAACGTGACAGGCTGCTTGAAAATGCATTCGCGCAAGTATATGCATTTCAGATACCGGAACACGCAGAGCCGATGGAACTAGACCATGAAGAAGAAGTTCCTTATTTGCCAATGAATGAAGACCAGTTCTTACAGGCTAAGCAGTCTATGAATGCAGGACAAAAGGAAATTTTTACATTAGTTACCCAGTCCATACAAAATCAAATGTCAGGTGCTGAAGAACGTTTAAAAATATTCTTTACAGGAAGAGGTGGTGTGGGCAAGACTTTTCTATTAAAGTTATTATGAGACCAAATTAATAGGTGCTACGCAAAGGATGCGGTTAAAGTCTGCTCACTAACAGGAGTTGCAGCTAGATTAATAAATGGAGCTACGATACACAGTACTTTAAAATTGCCTGTACAGAAAGACGGTCGCATAACAGGTATGTCACCACTGTCCGGAAACTATTTGCAAATAATGAGGCAACAATGGCATCAGACAGAATTTTTGATTGTCGACGAGATTTCCATGGTGTCTTACAAATGTTATGCATGATGGACGCTCGATTAAGGCAAATTAAGAACTGTGAAAATGAGTTTTTTGGAGGAGTAAACGTATTACTTTTCGGTGATCTTTTACAACTGCCTCCTATAAAACGATCAGGAACACCTGTTTTCAAACAGCCAGAACATCTCCAACCAGCTAAACATCTCTGGCGTTTATTCACGCTGTGTGAATTAACTGAAAATATGCGTCAGCAAGGTGACCAGACTTTTATTGATATTTTGAATGCTTTGAGAGTCGGTGAGCTAACAACCCAACATTTTAGTATTTTAATAGGAAGACTTCTTCAAGACACGAATGATGAGTTTGCAATAGACAAAGCGTTAAGGGTATACCCCACAAATCAACAAGTTAACGACCACAACTCTGCTGTATTGAATTTGTACAGAAATAATGGTGCTCGCATTTACAAAATAAAAGCGCAGGATCAGCTAGTACACGCCACACGAAATGCAGACAATGTGGATATAGCTACTATAATACCAGCTGATATCAACAAAACTGGGGGTTTACCAGCGGAACTGCAAATATTTGTGGGGGCAAAAGTCATGCTACGGTCCAATATTGACGTTTCAAAGGGATTAGTAAATGGCGCTATAGGCTACATCAACGAAATCGTTTGGCCTCAATTTCGTCGAACTCAGATGTATGCAACAGATGTACCTTCCGTCCGAATTGATTTCGCAAGAGACGGAGTACATCTTATACACCCGAAAGCCATACAGTTTCCAGCTAAGTACAATTACGAGACGGCTGAAAGAAGAATGTTGCCTTTAATACTATCATGGGCTTCTACAATACATAAAATGTAGGGCAGCACCGTGGATCACGCAGTCGTATACTTAGGTGCGAAACTGTTTGATGAAGGTCAAGCCTACGTGGCTCTTAGTAGAGTAAGATCTTTGCAGGGACTACGTATAGAGGAGTTGGACTGCAATAAACTAACGGGCAAGAAAACACTAAATGAATTAAACAGAATGCGAAATAAAAACTAAAAACTAGAAAATAAAAATAGGTAAAAAACTTTTTAAGTTAAACGGTTTCATGTTAAACATATATTGCAATGATTAAGATAAATGTACTAAAAACTAAAAAATAATAAAATAGATACAGTCGTGGGAATTATAAACATATGCATAGACTAGACTAAAATAAAACCGTGGGGCACGTCCATTGTCTACAAATTATCGACTTAATGTGCGATAGAAGAATCGTTTAATTCGTCGTTAAAATAGGCAGTTGGCCCGCAGACGGTGAGGAAATTACTTACTATTTTCTTGCTCATGGAAATTCCAATAGTTATACACTCCATGTAAATAAAAGAGATGTTTCAACTAGGTTATCGTTGGACATTCACACTGCTGGCTGGCGAGGAATCGTTTCACTGCTCGTAGTTTGTCTTTAATCGACAAAACATATGAGAAAAGTACTACTCGCTCACCACTATGAAACTCTAAAACTCGCTTATAATCGAGCTTGCTAGCTTGTTTCCACATTCTAGCCCTACTTATCACACGTCCATCGTTGTCGGTCGAACAACTGCCTAATTATAGTGTAACATTACAAAACAAACATTTTAATCAACGATTGTAGACAATTGACGTGCCCCACGGTTTTATTTTAGTCAAGTCTATGCATATGTTTATAATTCCCACGACTGTATCTATTTTATTATTTTTTAGTTTTTAGTACATTTATCTTAAACATTGCAATGTATGTTTAACATAAAACCGTTTAACATAAAAAATTTTTTACCTATTTTTATTCTACTCCCGTTCATCAATTGAATTTCCTCCACAAACTGACAAAGTTGGATATTTGCCATAGTTGCCACGCTTGGCACGCGAGTAGTCTACTGCAATTTTTATTATTATAAGCTATAATCAGGAAGACGCTGCTTCCCATCTTATGTAGATTTCTACTGCTGTTCATGAATTTTGTTCTGCTCACACGTTCTCCGTGAATAGAACTACATTTATGAAATCTATACGAACGTAAAAAAAATACTGATATGTGGTGGTAATCAATATTCAATGGGACCAATATTAATAAAGATCGTTAAATAAAACCTTATTTTATCGAAACTGTATCAACTTTAATAATCATAATTATGTAAATAACGCATTTCCGATTCCACGTCAATTTTTCCTTCACAATGACACATCGGAAGACGTGCCCGATTTAAAAAAGGTGTAGCTTGATGTATGGTATTTATGTGATTCTGATAAACTAACTAATGTGTTTCGGTAGTCTATAATATTGCCAATATAGACACAGATACCGACGTCTCTCTACAAGTGATCTAGTTTTGCAAATTTTAGTACGAAATAGTATTATCGATGTTTCTAAATACAAGCCCACGCGAGCGAAGATGCGGGTAAAAAGCTAGTAAATAAATAAATCGTTTAAAAACTATCGAAATTAAAATAATACGCAACCTATTAGTAGTATTTTTTAGAAAAACATACTAAAGTTGCAAAGTTCTACGAGGCAAGATTTTGCATTCAAGTGTTGTACTATTTCAAGATCAGGTAGAAAATAAAAGGCTAGATTACAACTATTATATTTTATCTTATTTTCTACAATAAGTCCAGGTAGATAACAAAATGGTAGATTCAAACTATTACACTTTGGTTCACTTTAAAATTTAAACTTATACACAATTCAACTTCACTTCACGTCTTACTGCGACGCGTAGATTACTGACTATGTACTAGAGATAGATGAGCAACTCAAATTTTATTTACGTTAAGTTCCGTGACCAGCCATCAGATAGCGTAAAATTACGAGTGCTTTGGGCCCGCCCTTTATTTGCATTTTACAATTTTATATTTTTAGAAACATTAATTACATTGCACAAGTGTTGCTATGTGTAATTAATGGTTCTTTATATTTCTTGTGCTAATTGCTAGTTCATATTAATAAAATAAAAATCGGATATTTTTAAAATGTTTATTATTTAAAAATTCTTTGTATAAATTATTAACATAAGATGTGTTAAATTTAAAAATATTTGCACAATATCAATCGATTTCTTTAAACACATTCTTTTTAACTGGTTACTTAAAAGTTAGTAAATATATTATGTTAAAGAGAATACAATACAATAGAATTATTATTATTAAATATAGATTATTACATAATACTTATTGAAAGTAATTTTTTATTTACTACAGATACCTCTGTCCTGGGAAGAACCTACAAGAAACCCAGCAGGAAGTTTTTTAAAACATATTTCAATTTACAATAATTTTGTTTATACATTTTTTTAAATAAATTTAAATAGTACAAGCATGGTGGCGATCACTTCAATCCCAGGGGTTATTATTGATGTATTTTTGATATTATAATAACAATTTTTGTACATTTTTCCTTAAATAAAACATTTCAACTTAATTATTGACAAATTTTGTACATTTTCAGAAATTTTATATAAAAGCAGTACTGACTCAGTGGAGTCTAGTAACTGTTGTTACAAGCTTATGTTTGTTCCTAGTGTTTATAAACATCTTAACAACATGACTGGCCTGTTGGTGTCGTGGGTTCGATTCCCACCCAGGACAAATGTTTGTGCGATGAGCACGATCATTTGTTCTGTGTCTGGGTGTAACTTATCTATAATATTTATGTATTAAGAAATATATAAGTATGTTTATCAGTTGTCTAGTACCCATAACACAAGCTCTGCTTAGCTTGGGACTAGATGGCGTTGTGTGATGGTTGTGGAATACTATTATATTATTATTATATTATATTATCTTTATTCTTATGACAGCTATTTATGTTTTTATATACATACAGTACATACACTGCTGTATATATATATATATATATATATATATATATATATATATATATATATATATATATATATATAATAAAATATATAAAATAAATATATACCACAAAATATATAATGAATAAATAATAAAATATTTATTTATTGACGAAAAGTAATAAAATATTTAAAAGTTAAACTAATACAAAAATTATATTTTTAGAAGGACAATGAAAGGGTTCTGACTCAGCATGTGTTGCAGATAATCTACAACGCTGTTATTCTGTCAAAATATATATAAATCTAAAAAATTATTTTATATAATATTAGTACCTGGTTCCTTATTTATACTCCTTTGCCGCTGACGCCTAGTATGCTGTGAAGCGCCATACTCCGAAGATGTCGAATGATCGCGCTTCCTTTTACTCTTCGATTCCAATCTATGGTGAGTTGACCTTTTACCCTTTTTCTTCCCCCCATCATTTCCATCCTCACTACCAGACTCACTAGTTGATACCCTGTTCGCACTCCCTTCCTTATCCTTGAAACGTACCTGCTCTATCCTCGAGCAGGGCGTTTCCCGTATCAGTCCCGGGCTGAAATTCCGTCCAGATGCGCGAGTCCTTCCTCTCGACTGGTCGCATCATCAACTCCTTGATTAGATAGATACGCCAGTCCTTTGTCCTTGTCCAGTCAACTTTACCTTTCGTCAAACAGCTCCCACCTCCCCTTCCACCCAGGCCTCGATGACAACTGCGGAGGCCGTTGGACCGAGGCGAAATCTGCGCCTTGAGTCTTCATCACTCTCACCGATGGTGTTCCAGCCTCAACCCGAAAGGTGGAGGGCTGGAGGGATTGGAGTTGGGGCGGTTTGGGCTCCATTGCCGCATCATAGCCTCCCCTGTCTAAAAGTTATCATCTTAAAGCCAAGGACAACTCTGCCGTCTGCCTTCCGAAGAGCCTCTGCCGATGGGTCGTCCAGAGAAAAGGTTACTAAGAACCCATTCTCCTCGTCCCTACGATGGAGGATTCTCCAGAGACCTTTGTTGACAGTTAGACTTCCCCTCGAATGGTCGCATCATCACTAATCTCATTCAACCCTTTTCCTCGGGTCATCCATCTTTGTTCTTGTCCTTGAGCAAATTCATCATCCACAATGGCTCCGATTATCTGAAACTTACAGGTATAAGCTTAGAACTTGTCCAGAGATTTTCTTTTAAAGTACATAGCAATTTATTTCAATAATTAGAACCTGACTTTCATTTTAAAAGTTGCACATTAAATAGTTAAGCTATGTAGGTTATTTTTTTTCATTATATTTATTTTTGGTACAGATTCATAATACTGCAATAGTTATAACATTGGTAAATTTATTTCGTTTTCATAATGTCGTGTATTATCAAAAGAAACAGAGTTTCATTATCAGCATTAAGTTTTTAATTTCTCGACGTATACGAAAAAAAGACGGTAGAATAAATAAATAAAAAAACTTTAAAAATTCATTATTTATCAAACTTTAAAATCAATAATTACAGTTATACTTAGTAGGAAAATATGCGAAATATCATTTTATATACACGAAAAAATACTTACATTATTCGCATAGAGTACATTATATATACCCGGAATAATTATTCAGGCGGTGCACGTGGCAAGAAAATTAAATATGTATATTGTTTATCCCACTTCTGATCAGTTGTACTATTTCAAGATCAGGTAGAAAATATAAGGGTTGATTCCAACTATTATACTTTATTTCATTTTCTACAATACTATTTCGAGTCCAGGTAGAAAACAAAACGGTAGATTCAAACTATTACACTTTGGTTAACTTTAAAATTTAAACTTATACACAATTCAGCTTCACTTCTCGTCTTACTGCGACGACTCTCGTTGAGCTAATGCCACTCTCTATAATAAACCTTTCGCACTCGTTAGCAGGGTGGGACGGCATCATTTCCGGCCACTCTTCTACAGTAATCAAAACATTATTCTTCCGGTTAAATTATATTAGTCTATCTTTTATTCGTAATCATTAATGTTAACAACTAATAGTGAATATAATATAATGTTAAATCGAGTAATTCTGTTATAAACTATAATATAATAGTTATTAACCTAACATTAATCTAACAATAATAGTTACACAATAATAGTAACTTAATACAAGTTTAAGATACTGTCGTGTTAAAAAAGATACTACTAAAAGATACTTCCTTGATATCCAATGGCTTGAAAAATAGTGCAATGAATGAAGATTAAAAAACAATAAAACATAAAACAACTTTCAATAAAACTAAAATGTTATAGCTACTTAATTACTGAAGGGCCTAATTTTTAAAGAATTTTTTGAAGATTCAAGTTTTCACCAATTTTTAATTTAATCAAATTAGAGAGGTGGAACCAACAGCAAGAAAACAGGTTTACAAGTTAATAATTGTTAGCCAAATTCTATAATTTATATTGTTGTCACTAACATTGTGGATAATTAATTATTTTCATATTATAATTTTGCGAGTACTTTAATTTTTAGATTATGTCTGGTTATTTATTTTTGCTCATATTATTAACTAAAATATAAAACGGTTTAAGATAATTATAAGAAATATAAATAACGTTTTGTAATGTAAAAACTTACGGCTTTATATCCAACTATATTAAAAACTTGTAACGGAAATCACACAAACAACGCCATCTGTAGTTTAGCACTGTAAAATTACAAGCCTATAAAAGACAGATGTCGTCGCATTGAGCGGCAGCTACGAGCGGCAGTCTTACTAAAGCCGTTGAGTAGAGAATACGTACACGAAAGATAAATTGTGAGTATTAATAATAATTATTGTTATATCTTGTTATTCTGTGTGTCTAAAATGTACATTGTTACTATTATGAATATTTATAACCTTGTTTAGGTTTGTGATATTTTATGCAGTTAATAAAATACATGATATTACTAACGTAGTAGGTGACTTTAATTAGCATAACTTTCTTAAAACTAATAATATGACAAATATTATTATGAAAAAAATTTACCAAAGGGTATTATGTAATGCATATATGCATATAATGCATATCATAGCACTCCCTGTATAATGAATAGATTATTGTTGTATTCTATTTTTGGTCACTACTAACAGGACAGCCTGTATAATGAGGGTGACAAACGAGCACACTGTCCATCTAAAGATTGATGAGTGCCGTGGAAATATACATTTGTCCTCAATTAAATAATCAAAATGCAGATGCGTTACTATCCCTACAGACATAAGCTTTGGTCTCTTGATCGTAACGCATAATGCTGCGGTATGCGGCTCAAACGCAGCGTCACGCCGCCGCTTTTAGAATCTCTGCGGAGAAATGGTCGGTTGATTTTGCCGCAGCTACCAAAGCAGACGTGACATGACATGAACAACAGTTTTGAAATTTGTGCTTTGTTACAGGAGGAGGAAGAAAGAATTTTGGCTTTATTTTTATATAAAAAGGGATAATTGCGGATTAATTGTATTAAATTATCTTCAAATAAATCCATTGTCAACCTGTAACGCACACCGCAGCATCGCAACGAGAACGACGCTGCGCAGTGCAGAGTACCCGCTTCCCACTTCACCGCGCTTGCCCTTCGCCGCTGACGCATACTGCGACGGAACAAGAGACCGTTCTACACGTTTTTCATACAATTATGTGTCCGGCACCGCATGCCGCATACCGCAGCGTTGTGCGATACGATCAAGAGACCAAAGCTTTAAATGGAATACTCGAACTTCGCTTCCAGTAAAAAGATCACAAATTTTTGGCTCAAACACAACATTCGACTGCTATTTAACGCTGATATTCTTTGAGTATGATTATTTCTCGTTCAAGCCTATATTATCATAACTGCAGAGTGATCCAAATAATTCCATTCAATTCTAATAATAAAAAATTCAAAAATATCAGTTTGCGCTCATCATACCTCGTTTTTGCAGATATCATATAACTTTGCTTTACCCTTTGAGAGTATACCGGACGACTTGGTACCTCTGACAGCACATTTTAAGCAGTTGTTGGCAACGGCCACTCAGCAGCAACCACTTCTCTTGTTTTTGGACTCCGTAGACCAACGTACGGGAATTGTACGTTGTACCGAAAATAATAAAGTTTCGTGGCTTCCATCAAGGCTGCCTTCACATTGTAAGGTAAGAATATGCAACAACTTCACAGCTATGGCATAGTAGTAGTGACTTCCGCATTGGTCTAGAGGTCGTAAATGTGACTGGTGGTAATGTGGTCCCAGGTTCGAATCCCGTGTCGGCCAAACAAATTTTATCAAGAAATTTTCAATAGCTGTCCGGAGTCAGAAAATTGGCTGTGTTCACCCTCATGCCTCGGAAAGCATGTATAGCCGTTGGAGCTTCGCCTGATCTCTCTCCGGTCGTGTTAGTATATCGTCCCATTAGACTGTGAGAGTGAAGGAATAAAGAGTGTACCTGTTCTCGCGCATAAATACTCTATTCCTTTTCTGCGCAGATGGCTGGCCTCTGAATGAGCCCGAAATTTGATCTTAAGGACATTGCATGAGCGTATCCATATAAACTTTGGAAATAACACATTATCTAATTACAAAATTACATCAAATCTTGAGAGACGTATCCGAGACCCCAGTTACATAATACGTATATATGAAACCAATGACATAATACTCGTGTAATTGAACCTTCGGACACTGGTCTTTCTGCCTTCCGATGAGGTAAGGTCACGAGGACCGATTATGTTAGTATGACGAAATCATGCGTCCTATTCTCAATGACACTAAGGATGCTGCAGGAATGATACGGCAACAGTCAGACGTTGGGTTGAGTGTAATTTAAGAGAGCTAAGAGTGGACGTGGAAAATAATAATCGATAAATTGACTTAATCAGTGAAAAAAGGGAATCATAATGATTTCAAAATTAATTTCTGATTTTACATCATCGTCACTTGCGCTTGCGAAGAATCAAATCCAGAAGTATCAAAAGAGTATGATGTACTTCGCCGTATGATAGACTCCGAGGAAAACTTTCTTGAAGTGAAATCATTAGGAGAAGATCTAGCAATGCAAGTTCTAAAGTAAGTGCTTTGTAAAAAATAATGTCAAAATACAGCAATGCAAGTTATTATACGTTTTGTTAATATTGTTAATATTATGATACAAGCATAGAAGCACTATCTCATTCCTCACTCACACAGTCCGATGGGACGGCAATCCCACACGACCAGAATTAGTTTAGACGTTTAATGAGTTTAGGCACGAGACTGAAACACTGCTAATTTTATGGATTCAGGGTGCTACTGAGAGTTCCTTGATAGAGACACCCAACAACTTGTTTGGATTCGACTCTGGATTCGGACTACAGCAATCGACAATTGCGCTTGCGATTATTAGATTATGGTACACTTAATGTGACAGTCAATACTAATAACGCTAGTGTCGTACGAGCTAACAGTCTACTTATCGAGAAGTGGTTACAGCGGTTAACCGATACCCGCAACAAATTAAAAAAGGGACATGTGCATTGTCAATAAAAATAAAAAAATACCCTAGCCATAAGGTTTATAGTCAGTTTTAAGTTTGAAGCGCTGGTTTACCAAGTGTTTGGATCTGAAGAAAAATAATATTTTGGGGATATTTTTGTTTCTTGAGACATAAAACAACTTAAAGGTACGTTAACTCCGATGACGTACATTGAGGTAGTGCGGCGGATGAATTATTGCCAAATTTCTCCTAAAAGTCCAATAGCGAGCAAATATACTGGATAACCTTTTTCCCGTCCGGAAAAGAATAGGGTGTAACATGTGAACGGAGTAGAAGACTATCGCACTATTATTTTATAAAAAATAAAAACAAACATTTTTGGATTAAACGTCGAAGACAATTTTTTAAACAATTAATTTGCCCTTTGCCCTTGAGCCTGTGACGCTGCGAAGTGACAGGGTCAATGATGTCTACTAAATACATTGTTTTATTTTTGTAAGTAAAGTAGGATGGATATGATTTGAATTTCGAAATATTTTAATCGATTAATTAATTTAATTCAAAATAAACTTCTATAGTCCTTATCTAAGTAGAGGAGTATTCAGCACTGTTTGACATAACTTTCTCTCTCTCTTTCATAAAAATGAGATTGAGTTACAGAAAATTATTAATCTCAGAAATGAGAGGAGGCCAGTCCTCAACTTACATCGGCTATAACTTAACTTTTTATTCTTATTTAAATAGTCCTTTTCTAAGTGGTGGAATGCTCAGATTTTTTTTTTATTTTTAATGCACCATCATTCTAGGTATTTGGAGGAGGTATACCCAAACCATTTAAGTATACGGAGACCCAACGTTACCGATTCAACTTGGCTGACAAGGAAGGCGTCGCTGACATGAAGGTTCCTTTGCAACCGCTTGTATTTACCTCAGCAGATGGTTCTTCGAAGATATATAATCTGAGAAAGGTATTTTCCTTTTGTTTCATCAATATAACAGTTTTAATTTCACTCTTGCCTGGCTCTGGTTAAGTAATTGTTTAAACATAAGCTAAGGTCTATGGTCTCTCAAATGTTTTTTTTATAGGATAGGGTGACAAACGAGCACACAGTCCCCCTGGTGCTAAGTGGTTGCTATGGCCCATGGACATCTACATATATCCTCGATTACGAATCGAAATGCAGATGCGTTGTCACCCGTGAGGACTAAGATAGAATGCCTCGTTTCCAGTAAAAAGGGTCTCCGTTTCTCTACACTCAACATACGAAACACAGCAGCATTAAGTCAGTGGTTGTCAGTTGTCAGTAGATATAATCGGAGGATACAATTTTTGTATTAAATGTGTAGTGTTCGCATAAATATAAGAAATCAATTGCATAGTGAGATAAATTTACTTAATAAATTTATCACGTTGTATGATTCACTGAATATTATTTTATTTTTCAGTTTGGTGAGCTACCTTTTCATCTTGTTCGATCCAAGCGACTTACCGATCTTTACGCAGAAGTTCTATTCAATTACGAATGGCTACATGCAAAGTTGAACTGCTGTCCTCTGCAATTTGTTTTGGCAGATTTTGAATTAGCTGGAACAAACATACAACAAGACAGACAGACAAAAATTTAAAAAAATGATTTTCTTTATTAGTACCGTACTTTCATGTGTATTTAGTAAACATCTGTTATTGTTATATATTGTTATATTATTTGTATAGATATAATGTTTTAAATGTGAGTCACTAGAAAGTGAGATATAATTAAATTTGAAAATCAAAGTACCGTAAAAACACCGTTAAGTGAATCACTAAACTAAATCCCATTTTATTCATTCATTTCTATCTTTAAAGGCTATGTTTAAATGTTAAGTTAATCTTTAAATATATTTACCATTTTAACACCGAGCCTGTATTTACTTTTAAGTAGTTTGTGTTTACTGTATAAGTAGTTGTTACATTTTTTAAAGTTGACATATTGAGTCAGTAGTGCTTTTATGGGGCAACGTGTATACGCTTTTAAAATTACATTTTAGAAAATTTACAAAATTTGTCAATAAATAAGTTGAAATGTTTTATTAAAAGAAAAATGTACGGAAAGTGTTATTTCAATATCAAAAAATACATCAATAATAACCCCTGGGATTGAGGTGATCGCCACCATGCTTTTACTATTAAATTATTGTAAAGTGAAATACGTTTTAAAAAAAGTTCCCGCTGGGTTTCTTGTTGGTTCTTCCCAGGACAGAGATATCTGTAGTAAATAGAACATGACTTTCAATAAGTATTATGTAATAATCTACATTTAATAATAATAACTCTATTGTATTGTATTCTCTGTAACATATTATATTTACTAATTTTTAATTAACCAGTTAAAAAGAATGTGTTTAAAGAAATCCATTGATTTTGTGCAAATATTGTTAAATTTAACACATCTAATGTTAATAATTTAAGCAAAGAATTTTTAAACAATAAACATTTTAAAAATATCCGGTTTTTATTTTATTAATAGCAACTAACAATTAGCACAAGAAATACAAACAACCATTAATTACAGTGCAGCACTTGTGCAATGTAATTAATGGTTCTAAAAATATAAAATTGTAAAGTGCAAATAAAGGGCGGGCCCAAAGCACTCTTAATTTTACGCCATCTGATGGCTGGTCACGGAACTTAACCTAAATAAAGTTTGAGTTGCTCATCTCTAGTACATAGTCAGTAATCTACGCGCAGACCGCTTGCTTGCAACGCGTGGTCAACGAGGCGTCGACTACCGAGCAGTCCTGACAGCGAGCTGTCTGCTAATTTATGTTGCCAATGTAAAATATATCTAAAGAGGAATACTTTAAGCCCATATTTGAATTATATTATTTTTGCCGGGTGGGAGCGGAGTCGTGTAACTGGGATAAGACCTTAAGACAGTGAACACAAAATATTACATAATAAAACAACAAATTTTATTATGTGTTCTTTTTGGAGAAGCATAATTTTAGTATGTGTCTTTGTTGAAAATAAAGTTATTTCGACAAAGAGAGAAATGTGATAACGAAAAATGCGCGCTAATTAGGAGGCTTTTAGCACATAGGCTACTTTATAGCAAAGCAAGAAAAGCATCCCTACGGCGAGATATTCGCAATTTGTTCGGGATCTCCACTACAGTTAAGTTCGAAAAAATCTCCGATTTAACAACAAGATTCAAAAACTTCCCCGGTTATCACATTTCTCAAGAATTTTCAAAAAAATCGCTGTTTCATTCCCAGCGTTGAGCCTGAAAGTTAGGAAAAGTGAAGTAAATATGCAGTCTACATATTTGATGTCTAGACCGGGTCTAAGCGTAGACCCGTAAGCTCAGGCATCAACCACCTTTCATGAAGAGGTGTGCGTATGTGTTTCTGAAGTCTGCGTTATTGAAGGGTAGAACCACGCGGCAACTTTGCTGTTGCACGTATGGGACGGCTCAAACGGGGGGGGGGGGGTACCACGATCTCACAGAATACCGGCGTGAAGTGGAAGCTTTGCATCCGCGTTTCGTCTGGTGAATGCAGGTGGCCGGAGGCCCAAATAGGTACCAGCACCCCTGGAGAATCCCTCTCTGAGCATCCACGAGCATGTTTCTCCACTTCTGAGCGTGGGTGCTCAGGCTGCCCCGCGTATTCTGGGGGGTGGCAAAATTCCGCTCAAGACTACAACTGCTCGAGGCATACGGAGCAACAAGATCAAGGCGACCCCTGCCACGCTGTCCGTGAATTTCTGCGATATCAGGGGACTTCACTCTAACCTAAACGCCGTCCACTACCATCTCGAGACCGCGAGGCCGGTTCTGCTCTTTCTGACCGAGACGCAGGTGTCCTCTTCAGCTGATGTCTCGTACTTCTCCTACCCGGGGTACAAACTGGAACACTCCTTTGTGCCTCGGGCTGGAGTTTGCGTTTACGTCGGAGAGGACATCTGTTCTCGACGCCTAGGCAGACTTGAAGGTTTGGACCTGTCCCTCCTTTGGCTACGCGTAGACAGCGACGACCATCCGCGCGTTTACGGTTCTATAGGTCCCAAAGCGGTAATGACGAAACAGACCGACTCTTCGACCACGTCCAAATGGCTACAGATCCGTTGCTACAGCAGATCCACTTCGCAGAGATCGTGATCCTCGGCGACTTTAACGCCCATAACGCCGAATGGCTTGGTTCACGTTTAACCGATCATGCGGGAAGATCTGTTCATGACTTTGCCTTGGCATATGGTCTGACACAACTGGTTACTGCGCCTACGCGGGTTCCGGATGTGAAGGATCATGCAACTTCCCTGTTGGACCTTCTGCTGACCTCTCATCCGGACGGATATCAGATTTCCGTCGACGCCCCTTTAGGCTCCTCGGACCATTGTCTTGTCCGGAGTGTGGTGCCACTAACGCTGAAATCGCAGTGGCATTCTGAAGGCTGCCGCCGTGTTTGGCAGTATAGGTCAGCCGATTGGGATGGGATGCAGTCTTTCTTTGCATCCTACCCTTGGGGGTGGGTTTTCTTCCTGCCGGACGATCCCAACGTTGTTGCGGATTCTGTCGCTGATGTGGTACTTCAGGGTATGGTACTTTTTTTTCCTTCCTCTGTGTTGCCCATTGGGACACACGGGCAGAGGAAGGCCGAATAAAAGATGGATCGATTGTGTGAAGAGTGATATGAGAATGAAAGGAGTAAGTATGGAAATGACGGCTGATAGAGAGGAATGGAACAAGAAGGTTTACTGCGCCGACCCCAGATAATGGGAAATGGTTTAGAGAATGATGATGTGTTGCCCATTGAAGGCAAATCTCAGCCATGGTTTGGTCGCTCCTGTAAAATAGCATCATGCTATAAGCAGGAGTGCTAACAATCCTGGGCTGACGCATCAGCTTCCCGGGATGTAAACACCAGCGCTCTAAAAATAGAAGTATAATTCGGCCTCTAGGTCCTTCAAAAGAGTCATTGCCAAGGCAAAGTCAGAGCACATAGGCAGAATTGGCAAGAAACTAGTTCGCCTTCCTTCTGGAACCCGTGCATTCTGGTCTCTCGTCAACGCTGTCCAGGGGAATTTCTGTCAGCCATCTCTTCCATCTCTACACAGGGAAGACAACTCACTGGCCTATACCGCAAAGGAGAAAGCCGATCTTCTAGGCTCTTTCTTTGCGTCCAACTCGACTCTCGACGATGGTGGGAGTACGCCGCCGACCATCCCGCGGTGTGAGTGCTCCATGCTGGAAGTGCAGTTCACACGGCGCTCGGTTCGCAAAGCACTCCTCTCCCTCGACATCCACAAGTCGAATGAGCCTGACGGAATCCCCCCAATTGTGCTGAGGACGTGTGCTTCAGAGTTGGCACCTGTTTTAACGCGTCTTTTCCGGTACTCCTACTCCCTCGGCGTAGTCCCAAAATCATGGAAGACGGCTTTCGTCCACCCGATCCCTAAAAAAGGTGACCGCTCAGACCTGTCCAACTACCGGCCTATCGCCATCACCTCCTTGTTCTCCAAAACAATGGAGTCCATTGTAAACTGCCAGCTCATGAGATACCTTGAAGATCACAAGCTGATTAGTGATCGCCAATACGGTTTTCGCCGCGGTCGATCAGCTGGTGATCTTCTAGTCTACCTAACTAACAGATGGGCGGAGGTAGTAGAGTCCAAGGGGGAGGCATTGACCGTTAGTTTGGACATTGCGAAGGCCTGCGATCGGGTTTGGCACAAAGCGCGTTTTTCGAAGCTCCCTTCCTGTGGGTTTCCCGAGAAATTGTGTGATTGGATCACCAGCTTTCTTGCAGATCAGAGCATCAAGGTTATTGTAGACGGTGCATGCTCCTATTGAAAGCCTATTAATGCTGGTGTTCCACAAGGCTGCGTACTATCGCCAACTCTGTTTCTTCTGCACATCAATGATATTTTGCAAACCCGTAGCATTCATTGCTATGTAGATGACAGCACTGGTGATGCTCTTTTTACCTACCGAGCCAATATTTCTCGGAAATCAGAAATCACGGAGTCAGAGATCTCAGAGTGCTGGGACAAACTTGTGTCTGAAGTCGAGTCTTTGCTGAACAGAGTCTCGGATTGGGGGCGACTAAATCTAGTCCAGATCAACCCCCAGAAGACACAAGTTTGCGCGTTAACCGCCAAAAAGAACCCCTTTGTCGTATCTCTTCAGTTTCAATGCACTCCCCTAGTTGCCTAAGCCGTTATAGTAATCCCCGGCGTCGACATATCGAGTGACGTGCAGTTTCGTGGTCACTTGGAAGAGAAGGCTAAATTGGCCTCTAAAAACTTGGCGTGCTCAGCAGAGCGGGAGAGTATTTCATGCCGGCACACCGCCTGCAACTTTACAAGGCGCAGGTTCGGCCACACATGGAATACTGTTCCCATCTCTGGGCTGGCGCTCCCCAGTATCAGCTCCTTCCACTTGATGGCATCCAGTGCAGAGCGGCTCGAATCGTCGACAACCGAGTGTTTTCTGATCGGTTCGATTCACTGGCACTGCGAAGAGATGTTGCATCTCTTTGCATTTTCTTCCACATATAGCATGGAGAGTGCTCTTTGGAATTGTTCGGATTAATCCCAGCCGCCAAATTTCTTGAACGCACTACGGCAAATGTCCCTATACCATCCACACCTTCTGGATGCTTGACGGTCCACCACTGTACGTTTCAAAAGGAGTTTTCTTCCGCGTAAAACCTCTCTGTGGAATAGTTTACCACCGGCGATTTTTCCGGACGATACGACCTGGGGACCTTCAAGAAAGGAGCTTACTCCTTTCTAAAGGGCCGGCAACGCACCTGCAATTCCCCTGGTGTTGCGGATGATCATGGGCGGCGGTAGTCATTTAACATCAGGTGAGCCGCATGCTCGCATCTTCTATAAAAAATAAATAAAAAAGGGTACATCCACCGCGTTGTTTCGAACCTAACGTAGTGTGACTTAGACCGGAGTGTTAGGAACTGGATGACTGGCCGGATTGCTACAGTAACAGCCAGCGTTAAGTGTTTTGGCTAGTGGTCCCTCGGAGTGAATGGTCATCGATTCAGAAACACCACTACCCTCTTTAACAAGAAATAAACTATAAGACCTGAAGTGTATAGTATGAATAACCTGTACAAAAAGTATACACAATAGTGATCACCCGCTCCTTAGACAGTGTAACAAAATTGTAAATCACCTTGGATACGGCACTGAAAATACACCCAGACCCGTATATAAATTATGTCTGTTTTTTCCGCAAATATTACCGTTCATAAGGATTTGAACGTAAACGATTTAGCATGCACGTAATATTGCGCTTTTGCTATAATGCATATTTAACAATTACGAGTAGATATAACATCAGAGGTGCTTGCACTGTCACCTTAACTCATTCGTTACAACTTACACATGCTTGGAGTAACGTTTACAAAGTAGGTACATAATAAGATAACAGGTTATGGTTCAAGTATGAACGAGGTATCTAAACTATTTTAATAGCATCTTTAATTTTAACAAGTACTTTCATACTCCTGCGTGCTCGACGAATAGCACTGCTTTTGCACTGCAATTGCAGTGCTTTTGATCTTACAAATTTTAGTCAATAAGGCGGACTCAGATTGAATATATCATTTTGATTTTAGGTAACCTTGTGCTGCGGTCCATTTAATTTTACGATAGATAATAATTTAAAACATACAATCTTCTCTTTGGTAATAAAAGTTTTATTTTATTTATAGTGAACAAGAAAGGTGTGAGTCTTGCCACCGCCCACTTCACTGCGTCAAAAACCGGTTGTTCCTGCGTTGCGTATACAGGGGGTATCAATTAGTTAGTTATTTAATATTTAATAGTAAACGAATAAGATTATTCTTAGGTTGTATATCCTATAGGTAAATATAGGAAATATAGTTAGTGGGGATTATAGTATTTAATTTTATTATTTTTTAAGTCTGAAGTCTGATTTACGTATATATATATATATATATATATATATATATATATATATATATATATATATATATATATATATATATATATATATATATATATATATATAATTAAAAAGTACTTTTATCGTTTCTAAATACTTTCAGACCAAAATGAAACTACAATATGGTTACAAAAATAAACATGAAAGCTCTGTATTCTGAGGCCTTTCGATGAAAAAGTAGTTGACCACTTCAGACGCCAGTAGTGTTATAATATTACGGCTACAATAATTGTTTTTTGCTTTCATTTTATCAAAGACAACATTAGTCTTATAATTAAAGGAAACAATAAATCCAACATGGAATCATTTAATCCTCCCTTCACAAATCCACTGCTAAGCATATTACTCCCCCAAATTATGTCACTAATTACGGTTTAGAAACACCTGGGTTCGATCATGCGTTCATGGATTCAATAGTGTGTGTGTATATTAGTACAATATAACATTCACCGAGGATAGATGTAGATATCTGTGCACCTGTATAACCACTTAACATCAAGTGACATGTGTGCTCGTTGGTCAACCTTACGTCTATAAAAAGTCCCACAGCTGGGTAAACGCCCGTTACATTTTGGAGAGGGTTATGGAGCAGTTCACTGTCTACTCTTAATAAGTAAAAGTTGACTGTATCTCATAAATTTCGATCTTCTAGTGATTGAATGAATGTATCAGAACGTCCAACACCTTAGTACTATTTTTTAAAATAAAACCTGTTATGAATTTATACGTGATATAGCAACGCTGCAGCTATTATGTTTGTAGTATGAATGGGTCGGATCGAACGGGTAAGGACCACGCTCTCACAGAATACCAACGCTAAATAGCTGCTGTGTTGCTGTGTTCCTTATGGTGAGTGAAATCCTTTTAATAAAAATTTCCTTAACTTTTGAGTGAAGCACTACTTCGAAGTTAAAAGGAAATTCTGAATGTTCCTTGCAAATTGGTATATGGAGAAAGATGTTCCATTAGCATCCACCAGGATGACTAGTGGTGATTTTGTAGTGATAACTTTGTTGAGGCTGTTCATTTATTACGTGACATCTCCGTGGTGCAGTGGCTTAGCAATGAATTGCCGTGCTAAAGGCCGCTGGTTTGAATCTCACACATTTCTAAAATTGGAAGAAAATCCTACTATGAAAGTAACTTATTAAAAAACATGTGCACATTGTTCAAAGTTGAGAAAATTTTTGTAAATACAAATCAACCTCATATATGCCGAATGTTATTTTTTCCTGAAGCAAAAATATTACACTAAAGGACTCTAATGAGTGTTGCAAATAGATTTTTTGTCAAAGCCTGTTCCGATTACGGAAAAATAAATAAAACAGTGCAAGAGCTTTTGTAGTACTTTGTTTATTTATTTTATATTATAATAAAAACAATAAAAAATATACACAATTCATAAGTACAGTTCGACGTTAACTTATATAAGATTTTTATGCACACTGCAATACGCTTTATTTCCGGAGTAAATACATATAAATATTATTTAGAGTAAGAAGGTAGTTCGCTCGCTTCTATGGAAATAGAAAAGATTGGGATTTTGATTAAGTTTGAATGGGCTCTAGAAAAACTTTGCCCTGTTCCTGTATTCATGCGTTAATCAATCTAAAACCATCATAATAACAATCACACTAAAATCAAAACCAACCAAAATTGGTCTTCATGGCTGTTAGCAAAGTGAGCGGAACATACGGGTGTATTTATGATGCATTAGTTTTACCAGTGACGCACTAAACTAACATTCATCATCATCAATACAGCCCCTCACAAGTCCACTGCTGAACATAGGCCTCCCCCAGGTAACGCCAAAAAGCGCGGTCCTAAGCCACCTGCATCCATCGACTTCCTGCATGTCCTACCAGGTCTTCACTCCATCTAGTGGATGGTCGCCGTAAACTACGCCCACTGTTACGAGGCTGCCACTCGAGAACCTTTCTTCCCCATTTGTTATCGGTTCTTCGAGCCATATGGCCGGCCCATTGCCACTTCAGCTTACTAATCAGTTGGGCTACGTCGGTTACTCTGGTTTTACAGCGGATATCCTCATTTCTGGGTCAAAAAAACTCAAAGCACAGCCCTCTCCATAGCTCACTGAGCGACATTGAGTGTCCTCATATGGCCAGCAGTGAAGGACCACGTCTCAGATCCGTAAGTCATCACTGGCAACACGCACTGGTTTTACACTTTAGTTTTCAGAGATTGAGGTACACCTGACGAGAATATGTGTCGTAATTTCCCGATCGCTGCCCAGCCGAGTTGAATCCGTCGATTGACCTCTCGGTCGAATTTGGACTTACCTAGTCGGACTATTTGTCCCAAGTAAACGTACTCGTCAACAACTTCGAGCATAGTGCTCCCAACAACTACCGGCATAGGTGTGACATGGACATTAAACATGATCTTTGTTTTGTCCATGTTCATCTTAAGACCTATCCGTTGGGAGGCACTATTGAGGTCATTGAGCATAGTGCTTAAGTCCTCCAGCGATTCTGCCATAAGGACTATATCGTCGGCAAATCGAAGGTGAGTGATGTACTCGCCATTGATATCAATACCGTATCCTTTCCAGTCCAGTAGCTTGAAAACGTCTTCCAATGCAGCGGTGAAGAGTTTCGGGGATATAACGTTACCCTGTCTTACACCTCTCTGCAGTTGGATAGGTTTCGAGCTCTGGTTCTGTACTCAGATAGCCATCGTAGCCCCACTAAACAAACACTTCAGCACTTCGATATACCGACGGTCAACTTGGCGCCGCTGAAGGGAGTGTAGCACCACCCAAATTTCGACGGAACGAAAGGCTTTCTCATAGTCCACATATGCCTAGCAAAGTGGCAGATTGTACTCTTCGATCTTCCGTATAATCTGCCGCAGGGTATGTATGTGGTCTATGGTACTAAAGCCTTTTCGGAAACCGGCTGGTTCGGGAGGTTGGAAGTCGTCGAGTCTGCGTACGAGACGATTGGTAATGACTCTCGAAAACAGCACGTTGACGCGGGTCAGAAGGGAAATCGGTCTGTAGTTCTTCAAGAGAGCCTTGTTGATTTTCTTAAAGAACAAGACCACCGCACTTCTGCTCCACGCCTCCGGAGTAGTGCCACAATGGAGAACGGAATTGAAGAGCTTCTGAAGGACTTCAAGTATCGGTGTTCCACCCGCTTTCTGAAGCTCCGCTGTGATTCCATCCTCGCCTGGGGCCCTGCCGTTTTTATGGTGCTGGAGAGCCATTCTAATCTCGCTCGGACTGACGTCTGGGATATCATCGGAATAGTGTCGGATAAGAATAACTAAAACTAACATTACAATGTATAAAATGCCAGATGGCGTTGTTAAATTTTATTGCAGCAATGGTCGTAAATATAATGAGACTAAATACTCAGGTAACCTAGCATTACACTGTAAAAATCGTATAATTATTATGTACCTTGGAGTTTTGACAGGTATTGTGTTATGTTATTTATTTTTGTACAACGGAATAATGAATTTTCTTCGAATCCCAGGTATGTCATAAACGCAAGTAAAATTATTTTCATCAGAGAAATTCTGCATTCAGCTCCTTTTATTATTTCCCTATTAACTTAAACGTACGAGGCTTTCTTTAATGAAAATATCGTCACATTGTGGAATTGACTTCTATCTTGCGGAATTGGATTCACTTACTCTGCCACTTTATGGCATCATTCGGTTCCTCGATAGTATGATTGTAAGTACCCGCACCTGTTACATTGCAGTTATTGCGAAAAATTAAAATTTACTCTGAAATAAACTAGGCGTTGAGGTTTTGCAAAAACTATATTACCTTATAGAGAACGTGAAAGTGCTTTTATAGATGTAGAAGAAATCATAAAAATGCTGAATTTCCCCTCACATCGTTCCTCCGACATTATTATTTGCAATTTGATAGTTTGTCAATGTTAATAATATTAGCGATAATGATTTCTTATATTTACGCGAACACTACACATTGAAATAATACTAGTTTTTACGGAATTTATCGCGTATATTTAACTTTTTAATACCCGACGTTTCGAGAGTACGTACCCGACGTTACCGCGGTTAACTATGACATCTGGACATTAAACATCTCAGACCTTCCCGTGACCACGGGTGCTGTAAAGCTCTCGAAACGTCGGGTATTAAAAAGTTAAATATACGCGATAAATTCCGTAAAAACTAGTATTATTTCAATATTAGCGATATTAACCAATATTTTCCAAAAATACATTCCGATAACAAAAACAATGGATCAATAAACTGAGGTGGCAGTGAGCCCATTCTATAGCTCGACAATTTCGACAACTTGTGCCGAAAGTTTTTCGTGCAGCAGTCTCAAACCGTAACCGCTAATGCGAGTTTGGTAACTACAGTTACCAATGACGAACGGTCTCAAATTGAGTTTGGTTACACAGCTGACCAAACCAAACACACCTACCTACATAGATTAAAAATAAAAATAGAAAAAACATTGATGGCGTTCATGATAAAACAAGTATTTAGGCATAATGGGCATGAATTCCTTTGCCTTTTAAATAAAAAATATATGAGACATGACGCAGGTAGACCCAGGGCCTTTGTAGTTAGAACATTTTTCTGTTCTATAGAAACTGGCATTGCATATTTAGTTCCTCAACTCTCCAAAGGACAGCGCTGGAGTAAGTTTACGTTCAGAAGTGCGTTGTTTTAGTTAATTAAATTAACTAAAACACACACAATTGACTAAATCGACGTGTTAATAATGTGAATTTAGATATTTTCACCCGAAAATGAGTTAAACAACTAATTTTATTAAGATTTAGCTGCTTTAAGTCTAGTTTATTCGTTTAATTGGAAGATGGCATATTGGTGTTTTAATTTCTAAACGTGACCACCCTCTACCACCATTTTGTTTGTTTTTGAATTTGACATTGGCGTTTTGTTTTTCTGACGTAACGATTGTGCTTTGAATGTTTTGATTTTTTTATATTTTTCCTATATTTTCTTACGACTTGGCTATTCTTGGACTTTGATTATCTTTGCTTAATATAGTGGCCCATGCACGTGAAAGGGACTTCGATTATCTTTCCTTCGGACATAGTTCGTATTGTTTAGTGATGGCCGCGGATAAAATTTGCTGTGTTTCAGGATGTACTAAGAGCTGTGAGTATATTTAATTATTTACAGGTTTTACCAGTCAATATATTATTTCTTCTTTCTATTTTATATATAAGTCAGTGTCACCTTGGGCAACAATGTGATACCTAGCACAGACGCAGGTAGCCCAAGAGTTCTGCTTCACTTTTCCACCCTTAGAGTCAATACCTTGCTATGTATACTTATAACACTACTACTTGTACTACTTTCATTACACTTTTCAAAAACGCTTCTGAAATATTAATTTTTTTTTTGTAGGTGAAGATGGCTTTATACTTCACAAATTTCCAAATTCTACAAAAGATCCAACACGCTTTTGTACACGGGTTCAAGCAGTTGGTGGAAACTTTCTGTGCTTAGATGATATGTATGTGTTTAAGTACCGAAGAATTTGTCATACACCTTTTGAATCCAAGTACTGGACCGGAGTAAAATGTTAAGTAATATTGCAATACCAGCATTGCATATGAAAGGTTAGTAAAAATTTGCATTAACATTGTAATGATCTATTCTTAATATTATGAATGTTAAAGTTAATATGGAAGTTTGTTCCTCAAATAATTAATTTTACTATCAAACATGAATAATTGAATGTATAAATTTTGAATCATTGTTAAACTATTTTCTGCAATACTAATTTTCAACTTCCAAATATTATGTATGACATGCAAAGCAATTTTATGGAAAGTTTGTTATTTCTCGTTAACAGTTTGATTCAAATGATAGTAAAAAGCTTATAAATTAAGGCTTTTTCAAAGCTCATAGAATATCAAAATCTACACTAGTTTATATATATTAAACATGCTCAGAGTACAACTGGAAAGAAACATGAGTTTATGTTGTAATAACAAATATATAGTAATCTAAAGATCTTTTCCAGTACTAATGAGAATATATTACGCCAACATACTATATTGTAGAATATGTTTAATTATTTTTTAATCATATTGTCCTTTAGTATCTATTTAAAGTTATGATGATCTTCAATTTGATATCCCATTCTTTCACTTCATTCAATCTTAGAATATCATATTTAAAGTTTAGATGCCCAAATTTGTGCAGTACTCATTTGCTTAAGAACAAAAAAGTTAGTATTTCATTTGGTCTTATTATCAAAATCATAAGAGAAGTTGAATAAAACTAAATTTACGGATTTTATTGCGTTTATTTCACTACTTTTACTTATTTTTAGTTCCCGACGTTTCGGGTGCTTTACAGCAACCATGGTCACGGGGGGACTGAGATGTTTGACGTCCCAATGTCATAGTTAGTCCAGCTACCTTCAGTTTTTGGATATTAATTTTTGGTCCGATTTACGCAAAACGAGCTTATAGTATCATGAAGTCTTGCAGTGGTATGCTTAGGTTTTGGTTTAATTTTGTTAATTATAGGATCCCAAGCAGGTGGCAGCACCCATCCATCTTCTCTATTGAAATTTGGATGTTTTTTAATTTCAATAGCCTCGCGTCCTAGGTAGGAATCGGTGTTCTTTTGCGAGAATTTGTGGTTTATCAAATCAAATGTAATGGTGGGGACGATCTTGAACATGTTCGCAGACTGCAGACTTCCCGGAGCGTCGGTGCTTCACGTCAGCTATACGTTCTTTCACGCGGGTTTTTATGGATCTTTTTGTTTGACCTATGTAAGAGAGACCACATTCACAATCTAACTTGTACACTTCTGCATCTCGTAGAGGGATATTACACTTGACGGATGTTAAAAATTGACTAATCTTCTTCGGCGGCTTGTAGTATGTTTTAATGGAAGCTCGCTTCAAGATGTAGCCGACCTTGTCTGTGACTCCTCTGACATATGGTAGTACAGCAGGTACACGCTCGACTGTGGCCGGCTTCACTAGGTCACTGTGACGTAGGCGCGGGACCCGAAGCTTGTTGTCTTGCAATACGTGCTTGACGTGCTGAAGTTCGGCGGCCAGATGTTTTCTGTCACAGATCCCTCGTGCTCTCTGAAACAAAGATTTACCCACGGCAGCTAACTGTGAAGGATGATGGTGAGATTCATCATTTAAATATCGGTTGGTATGGGTCTTTTTTCTATACACAGTGTGACCAATTGTGTTATTAGGATTTCGAATGACTAAAACATCTAAGAAAGCTAAAGAATTATTTGCCTCTAACTCCATTGTGAATTGTATTTTAGAGTGTATAGAGTTAAGGTGGTTTAAAAATGCAGTTACTTTGTCAGATGGTAAAATTGTGAAAGTGTCGTCTACGTACCGCTTGTAGAATCTTGGATTTACAGGAGCAGTAAGAAGGGCTTTCTCCTCGAAGTCCTCCATGAATATGTCGGCGACTATGGGAGATACAGGTGAGCCCATCGCCACATCATCTACTTGCTTGTAGAACTCCTCCTTCCACAATGGGTAGCCAGATGTGAGGCAGTGTTTGAGTAATACTGCATATTCAGCAGGCATGTTATTATATTCTAGCTTTCTAGTTACAATTGATATGCAGTCTTCAATAGGTAGGCATGTGAATAGTGACTGAACATCAAAACTGACCAAGTTTCATTGTCAGCGAGATGTAGGTCTTTTATCTCACTAACAAAATGGTATGAATCCTTTGTGTGTGCTCTGGTATGTCCTCTCAGTGGTGACAGTACTTTTGCCAATTGTTGTGCCAGCTTATAAGTTGGTGAATCGATCTGGCTCACTATAGGACGTAGTGGAGCGTTTGGTTTGTGTATCTTTGGTAACCCTTACAACCTCGGTGGTTTGGTACATGATGGTATTAGCGAATTCACGTCGAGATTTAATTTTTCGGAGTATTTCTTTCTTAAATCGCTAGTTGCTTTAAGCGTGTTAGTTGTGGGGTCTGTTTTGACCTTTTTGTATGTACTTTCGTCAATTAAAAAACATAAAATTAAAAAACATCCAAATTTCTATAGAGAAGATGGATGGGTGCTGCCACCTGCTTGGGATCCTATAATTAACAAAATTAAACCCAAACCTAAGCATACCACTGCAAGACTTCATGATACTATAAGCTCGTTTTGCGTAAATCGGACCAAAAATTAATATTCAAAAACTGAAGGTAGCCGGACTAACTATGACATTGGGACGTCAAACATCTCAGTCCCCCCCCCCCCGTGACCATGGTTGCTGTAAAGCACCCGAAACGTCGGGAATTAAAAATAAGTAAAAGTAGTGAAATAAACGCGATAAAATCCGTAAATTTAGTTTTATTCAATGTGTAGTGTTCGCGTAAATTTAAGAAATCATTATAAGAGAAATTACTTGATTTGCCTCAGTCTTTGTAAAATTCGACATTGCTGTAAGATCCATAATTTACATTATAGTATGCATATTTTTCACAGGTGTTGTATTGTACAACGAATACTAATAATAAACTTCCATTTTAATAAAATGGAATGTGTAACTTTTAGCTTCATTTTTATTTGTTTTATTTTGTTATGCTACTTATGGTATTTGTTGTTTGATATTGCCTGTTGAAAGATGTTGGTAGTCCTTCACTCTTAGTCGTTCAAATTCTAAATGGCTAATATGTTTATGCTGTAATTTTTTGCTGATTGGTAGTAGAGGAATTAATCTTTGCAATTAATAAACCCAAGCAGGTTAGAATTTTTATTAGAGCCGTCAGTTCACATTTCTCTTTGTACTATTGTTAAGTTGTCAATATATTTCAAGTACAATATAATCATTCATTGTATATATTGATTTCACAGGTGCTGTTGTTAAAACACGTTATACACAAGAAATTGCTTCAACATCAAGTTATGTGCAAGAGACAACTACTGCTCAAACATCCAGTAAGTTAAAATTGATTTTATTGTATAAATTAAATTGAGGATAATATATTGTAAATTAATTTTATTTAAAAAAGTCCCACTGGGTTTTGTGATGGTTCTGGTAAAGCTTTAATATCAAGTTGCTTTAATAGGGGTTTTTGGGGCGGGGGGAAGGGAGGTGGAAAGGGATAGATTCACCCCCCACCTATCCCCCCACCATGAGATGCATGGTATTTTTATATTAAATGTTAAAGATCAAAATTTTATAAAATAATTTATAAGAAAAATCACCTTAATAGGTAGTCGGGGAGGGGGCGTAACCCCTCTTCACCGAAGCAATACCAAAGTTTAGTTGATGGAGCCCCCGTTATTTCTGGGTGGTTTATGAAAAAATAACCACAAATCTTTCTAACCAAACCTATCTGAGTTGGTGTGCCGCAAGTCCCGAGCTTGCTTTGCTCGCTCTTGTACCAAATAAAACACCAAAATGTTAACTTTAATAATTACTTTAATAAGTAAACATATTTTATCACTTTTGCCATTATATTTCATCATGTTTCGCCTGCACAAGTACTCCACTATTGCATTACTAAAATTTACAATATCTTTAAAACGGTTAAGTTTCGTGTATGGTGTTTCATGGTCGAAAAAGTCGGTAATGATGCAAAATACAACCCCCTAAATGATCTAAGGCGACTTAACCTGTAACCCTATCATATTGTATATTTCAATATTTATCTACTATGTTCCAAATTATGATTCAAAATGCAATCAACTTGCTACAATTAAATTTATTTTTACTAAACTATAGTACAAATTTTCTTGGTCTATATAAATATAATGTTTTGTCATTTTAATTTCAGGCTTGAAGGTGACTAAGCCCAAGAGGACTCCAATTAGTACAAGAATTACAATGTTAAAAAAGAAACTTAAAAGCTTGAATAAAGCAAATGAGAAATAAGAAAGTATGAAGAAAGAACAAAAAGACTGAAGAAGAAAATGAATCTATTAGAAAATACTACTTTCTTGAAAGCATTTAAAAGTTTAATAAAACTAAATTTACGGATTCTATCGCGTTGATTTAACTGATTTTACTTATTTTTAATTCCCCACGTTTCGGGTGCTTTACAGCACCCATGGTCACGGGGTGGACTGTAACGTCATGAACTGAAACGTTGGGAATTAAAAATAAGTAAAATCAGTTAAATAAACGCGATAGAATCCGTAAATTTAGTTTTATTCAATGTGTAGTGTTCGCGTAAATTTAAGAAATCATTTAGCATTTAAAAGTTTTACCTCAATGGCAATAGTTTTTACGATGTTACAATTTCGAGAATGTGGTAAACACAAAAGGGACAGACAATTCATACCTGATGAAAAGGTGATGGCATTACATTTTTTTAACATGGGCCAAGAGCCTACAGGATGCTGCAAAAAATATTTGTTCTGCCATCACCTTTAACCTTAAGCAGGATGGTATCTAAGGCCAATATTAAGCCTGGTATAAATGAAAACATATTTTACCAGCTTAAGAAGCAAGCATCTATCTAAAATGAAAGCCAATGATAAATTGTGTACACTGGTTTTTGATGAAATGGCCTTAACACCACATATTGGTTATGACAGGAAAAATGACAGGATTACTGGTTTACATAATGGTTTCTTATATTTACGCGAACACTACGCATTGAAATAATACTAGTTTTTACGGATTTTATCGCGTATATTTAACTATAAATACCTGACGTTCCGGTGCTGTAAAGCGCTCGAAATGTCTGGTATTTATAGTTAAATATACGCGATAAAATCCGTAAAAACTAGTATTATTTCAATTACTGGTTTAGTTGACAATGGTGATGTAGTGAGGACTGAACTTAGAATAGAGGTATTCTAAAAACTATAAACAGCCGATATCATATTTATTTTGTGCTTGCAGTACAAAAAAAGCTGAATTAGCCTTAATGATTAAAATAAATATAATAAAATTGAAGGGGTCTGGCTTTAAAATCCTTGCTACTGTATGTGACCAGGGAACATCAAATGTTAGTGCCAAGTGGAATATAGTAGATAAATATTGAAATATATATACAGGGTAACCCTGTATATATATTTCAATATAAATTATATTGGTTAAGTCGACTTAGATCCTTTAGGGGGTTGTAATTTGCATCATTACCGACTATTACGACTATGAAACACCATACATCAAACCTAACCGTTTTCAAGATATTGGACATTTAAGTTTTTTTTTATAAAAATTGTCAACTTTTTGTCAATTGTACTATTTTTTTGTAATTTGTGCATCTTATTTTATTTTTCTTATAACTTTTGTGTAGTAGATAAGTTGCTTTATTATTTAAAATACCAAGATAAACTAAATAAACTAAATTTTATGTTATTTTATTTCGATTAATTTACTTTGTATACTGTCATTACTGCCTACTTATAATTACTGTTGGATTTATTAATTTAAAATTGTTTAAAACTTTCATGAAATATATTGATTGATCGACATTTATTTATTTATTTCTGAAATTGTGTAGATTGCTTAATTCTTAATTTTTTTACTGGTTATGGGTGTAAATTACCTGAATAAAGATGATTATTATTTTTAAATTGAGTTTTCTTTTATATGATTTACCTTTGATTACATAATTCTGCAACTAACTAGTTTTGTGCCCATATGCACAAAACTAGTTAGTTGCAGAATTATGTGATCTTGTAAAATTAATTAAAAATAATCAGTACACCAGGGATGGGGCTGTACTATATATAGAATATATTTATAGATAGATATATCGTCCGTTTAGTTCGACAACTCCACTATAGATGTCTCTGTACCACGGAATCGACTAGCAACTCTATTCCAGGTATATATAATGTACTCTATGGGTAGACCGAATAAAAATTATTTTATACATCATATTTTTATGTCGTGTGTTTTCGCTGCGTGATTAAGTGACTTTCGGGTGAATATAATGGATAATAATGAATTTTGCCGATATTTGCTTTTAAAAAAACAAAAGATTATGGTGAGTTTTATCGATTTTAATAATAAATTCTATTCAATTTGGTGAATTATATACAAAATTTGATCTTTTCCGTACGACCGGTTGCAAAAATTTTTTCGCACACACACAAATTATCATTATTCTGTAATTTCAAATGCAAAAGGCCATTTATTAACAAAAATATATTAATTAAACTTTTAATTAGTAATTGAGATATGTTGAATAAAACTATATTTACGGATTTTATCGCGTTTAATCAACTATTGTCATCATTAAGAATATTATTTATTAATTTTTTCTGAAATTCTATAACAAAAAGTTCAAGTTTTTAATTATATATTATGTAGAAATTGCAGAATTTATTTAGAAAACACGAGAACAGAACATAAATAATCCGTTACCTGACAATTGGTTCAGATTGCTAAAATATTTAAGTACTTATATTATTAATAGATTTTATTCGGAAATATTATCTATCAGCGATCTGCATGGTGAATATTAATGATAGGTGAAATTGATAAATATGCCACATTCATCATATACGTTAGAATATGTTATATTCAAAAATAAATAAGAGCTTCTTTACCTTGATGATATTTAAACAAAATTCCATAAAAATGTATTTTACAATCATTTATGAAATAAAAAGGTTCTACAACACCTGTAGCCTGTAAGTCGACATCATTATCACGGACGGTTAATTTGTAATGGCCGAAGTAAAGTCACGTTCACGTTCAGAATTAAATGTGCTTGCTATTTGTCATATGCAGGGTGCCCTCGGCACCGAGGTGCGTTATACAAAGTAAGCTTTGTAATAGTGGAGGTGAACGGTCCACTATTAACAGACTCCGAGTGGAACTGGGTATCATTGGCCTTTGTTGAAGTGCCTTCGATCATCGATATGTGTGAGCTACTGCTGTTTTCGATCATCTTGTCCGCCAGGAGTACCAGTTCGTCGAGCTTCGTCTGCGTGCTGAATGTTTCGCTGACTGCTACTACCGATCGAATATGTGGTGGTAGGTGGTTTACCCACATTAGCCGTAGCGTTGAATCCGGAACTTTATCTCGCGCCAAAGTACGCATTTTGCGTAGGAGTTGTGTGGGCTTCTGGTCTTCAAGTTCTATTGATAGAAGTTTCTGTAGCTGGCGACTGTCGGATTCTTCATATGCGGAGATCAGACGATCCTTCAGTGAATTATACTGGTCGATTGCTGGTGGGTTGTACAACAGTTCCGAAATTTGTTCGATGTCTTGTTTCTCAAGTTGGGCTATCACCATCTGTGCTAATTGCGCCTGGCTCTTCTTTAAACCATCCGTTGCGGCTTCAAAACTGACGAACCAAAGTCGTGGTTTGTCTCTCCAAAACGGTGGTATTCTCAACGATAGAGATATACCGGCGATTTCTGGTTCCTTGACCGGGTTCGATGTATATGTGTTTGCCTCTTGCTCCATAATGACAGCTTGATTAACTGATTTTATAAATACTGAAGTCTTCCTTCTCGGTGTTCGCCACGGGTTTCCTTCGCGGTGTTCGTACGGGTCACCAGTGTAATAGTGGTACGTCGCAGGGTGTTCCTTCTTGGTGCTCGTGCGGGATCTTCCCTCTCGGTGTTCGTACGGGTTCACCACTGTAATAGTGGAGGTGAACGGTCCACTATTAACAGACTCCGAGTGGTTTTACGGTGGAGAAATGAAACGACTGTTTATGTAAGTCCAACTGGAGTGTGAATATAGAATGGACTGTGGACTGGGATGGAATATATTTGCATCCTGCCTGTATTTATATAGCCGGCTCACAATTGGTTTACCAATGGTAACAATTTTTTATTTTTCCCAGCCAATTATAATACTTATATTATGACCAATGAAAATTAGCCAAAATATACAACTATTATGTACGTTTCGTTTCCCGGCGTGAGACTTGTGTGTTGTTCACGAAGCTACGTCGCTGGACCGGGCTATAAAAGACATGCAGATCGGTGCGCGCGCGTAGTCGGCGAGCGGCGGCGGCGTGGAATACAGCTCCGGAACAGTAAGAAGAAGCGAGGTGCGGCGTTGAAGAAACGGCTCACCATTGGTCGACGGATACGTGACGATAGCGGCGTGTGAAGTCGGTGTGGCGCTGAGTGATATTTGCGGCTGCTTCTTGTTTATTTATAAGAACGTCAAATTATCTATATGCAGTCCGCAGTATCTCAGTAGCCAGGGATAATTAGGAAATAAATGTTTTTTATCTTCGCCTTCCACGTCGTGGTAGCAGCAGAGTATATATTATTTATTCCCGTTTAGGGTTGATTAGTCTGGCTGCTACATCTTAAAATATTGATGTTTAAACTCTAGTATGCACACTGCCATAAGTGTGACATGGACTTTTCACATGAGCTTTGATTTTTCTGTGTTCACTTTAATACCTCACCGTGTATTGGCTGTGTAAGAAAATCCACTACCCCATATCAAGCTGCGGGTGTCGTAAGGGCCGACTGAGGGAAAAAAATCAAGAGACGGGTGACAGCGTCTCTCTAATAACGATTAAAATTAAAATAAAAGTGTGGCTACCGACCCACTTGTCCGGCGTGGCAACTGTGGCAAATATACCCTTTTTTTGACATGGGGAAATGCCTACGCATACCCGCCTCGCGGGGGCAAGGACGGATTATGTCGGACTCGCACCGACTAAAACCCCATGGTGTTCCACCTTCGTCGCATATTGGCAGGGCTACGGGAACACTTTCGCACACTTCCGCGGCCCTACCAGCGACTGCCGCCCCATGGCAGCACCTCCTTGGTAGAGGAATATTCCTCCCCGTTCTCCTTCCCAAGTAAGGCGCACCAGAACACATGGCACGCCTTCCTCCACGGCCTCCAATTACATCTGCGCAACAGACGCCCCCGCGTCCGATGCGCGAAGGCCATGGGGCCAGGAAAAACGAGCACTTAGAAGTACTAGCCTTCCCGACCCCAGCGGCGGATCTGGTCTATGGCTCCGCCGCCAACCAAGATTCGGCTGCGGAGGATAGGGAGAGCGGCGCCTCGCAATACCGACAATCCTCTTCCCCCGCAGCCCCATCACCACCGCATCAACGGTGCGGCCCCGTTTGAGTCGCGGAGGATAGGGCGAGTGGCGCATCGCCATATCAACACTCCTCTTCCTCCGCGACTCCACCTCGGTTGCAGCGGTAGAGGGTGCGGAGTCCCCACTCGCTGCAGTCCACCAGCACACATCCAAAGTGGGCTCCCCAAGCCCACTCGGAGTGGCCACCTCAGGCCGGCCCTTCACCTCGGGCCAGCCACGTGGGTTCCTCTTTGTTCACCGTGGGAGACCAAGCCACAGCTACTAAGCCCCCCCGCCACGACAAGGCGGGAACCCGTTCAGGGGGGTGGCAAATACACCCTGTGAGGCAATCTGTGGACTTTAGTAGGCTGTAAGGGAAACGGTGCCGGTGACCTCAAAACCTGTCTGCTAGAAGACAACATAAGAAAGGTATAAGATCCTAAACTTGACTCCAACTACCACAAAAACAAAATAAAAAACTATCTATCTATGGTTGAATTTTTTTTTTCAACAGTAGAAGCGGGATGGACTATAATGATGATGATATCATTTTTACAGATACATTAGACGTAATGCTCAAATATCGTAGTGCATAATATATTAACAAATGTATGAAAAAATGGGGCTAAAAAAGCATTATAATAACAAAAAATATTTGATCTATCATATATCGGATTTGGCATCATTTTACGTAAAATCCCCAGACTGGGGACAAGAAGCAGCTCCAAAGGTGGGGGACGTCTGGCACTGCGATCGCCAATCCAACTGTAGAGCGTTGCGATTAAAAGAATCTAAATAAAAAATCTAAATAAACGTGGGAGGCACATTGCCAGCAGAAGACTTTTGCAGGCTATTGATGATAATAATGCATATCATTAGTTATTTTAGCAGTATTAAAAGATATGTGAATGTGTATGGATATATTACTTAAGTCATTGTAATTCAACAGTTACAACAAAAACTTTCAGAACGCATCCTCTCCATGTATCTGTTCAACATTTAGTTTGACACTGCGCATTGTTTGACCTGTTTACGTAAAATGCATACATACTGTCAGCGCCCATAGCAGTGCAGCTTGCAGAGAAACGATCGGTGATTCTGAAAATGGTAACGTATAACGTATATCTTACTTAATGACGATCGTCAATTCGCCTGCTAAACACGATGATTACAGTAATTCCTCCTTTCTATTGAAGCTGCCCGTATTAACTTTTCTATTATTTAGTCTTTGTTGTTTCATTGTAAAATTAATAAATCTGAAACACTTGTTGGCAGTATCATGAACCGCGTAGCAGCGTGTGAATAAATCCAACCTCTGTAAAGTAAGAGGTGACAAATGGAAACTAAACGAGAAGCAAAGTCAGCAGTACCTTCCCGATAACAGCTGAATAAAAACGTCAATATAAAAATACGCAAATATCTCCCCTTTGAGGTAATCTATGGGGAAGCCCATGTTTAGCGGTGAGGTTTTGATAGATGGTAGTGGTGATGGTTTGCGGTATCAATAAATAACTTCGTCATAACACACTCACTAATATTTACATTATATTGTATACCGGCGTTATATTGTACATGCAAGAATCTTGTAGTAAATTTTACACATATCTTTTTACATTTAAACATATCTGCTTTTCCCTTTTCAGTCAATCAAAAAGCAAAACAGGTTCAATTAACTGTGAAAAAGAGTAAAAACACTTCTACGTTGGACGATCCGTTTTTGACAAAGCGAATGAAATCCAGAAATATTTTTCCCTTTGTAACGAGACTGCTTAGGCATGGTAAGTGCAACGTAAATGTTAAAAGTCTATTTGTCACAAATGTTAATTTTACAAATTTTACTTTCATCATAATACAAGTAATATGCAGCAAATCTAATTTACTGCTTGTTGGTGTCACTGAAATTGATATTACAATTTTACGCGCAGATTTTGTACAGGACTGACTGTAGAACATGTTTTTCCTGCTTCGTTACCTTCCTCTCTATCTTATTTGACGTAAATGAAGTTGCGCGGGTCAACTAGTTACTCATATTCCCTTTAAACACGCCTGGTACGCTTGACAGGGTTGTGTTAGTAATGGTTTACGACAAAAGACGAATAGCGGATTCGAACCCACGACCTTTTGATTTCGCTGTTAGCACCTTGCAATTAAGCTACCTTCGCTAAATAAAAGTTAAATTTTAATAAAAGTTATTTAGTAAGAGCTTATTCAGACTTAGAAATTTTTGGCAATACGCCCAAGCATAAAGTAAAATGTCATCATCATCATCATCATCATTACAGCCCTTCACAAGTCCACTGCTGAACATAGGCCTCCCCCAAGTAATGCCACAAAGCACGGTCCTGAGCCACCTGCATCCATCGACTTCCTGCATGTCTTACCAGGTCGTCACTCCATCTAGTGGGGGGTCGCCCTACACTACGCCTACCGGTACGAGGCTGCCACTCGAGAACCTTTCTTCCCCATCGGTTATCGGTTCTTCGAGCTATATGGCCGGCCCATTGCCACTTCAGCTTACTAATCCGTTGGGCTATGTCGGTCACTCTGGTTTTACTGCGGATATCCTCATTTCTGAGTCTATCACGCAGAGAAACTCCGAGCATAGCCCTCTCCATAGCTCGCTGAGCGACCTTAAGCGTCCTCATACGGCCAGCAGTGAAGGACCACGTCTCAGATCCATAAGTCATCACTGGCAACACGCATTGGTTGTACAATCTAGTTTTTAGAGATTGAGGTATACCTGACGAAAAGATATGTCGTAATTTCCCGAACGCTGCCCAGCCGAGTTGAATCCGTCGATTGACCTCTCGGTCGAAGTTGGACTTACCTAGTCGGACTATTTGTCCCAGGTAAACGTACTCGTCAACAACTTCGAGCATAGTGCTCCCAACAACTACCGGCATAGGTGTGACATGGACATTGAACATGATCTTTGTTTTGTCCATGTTCATCTTAAGACCTATCCGTTGGGAGGCACTATTGAGGTCATTGAGCATAGTGCTTAAGTCCTCCAGCGATTCTGCCATAAGGACTATATCGTCGGCAAATCGAAGGTGAGTGATGTACTCGCCATTGATGTCAATACCGTATCCTTTCCAGTCCAGTAGCTTGAAAACGTCTTCCAATGCAGCGGTGAAGAGTTTCGGGGATATAACGTCACCCTGTCTTACACCTCTCTGCAGTTGGATAGGTTTCGAGCTCTGGTTCTGTACTCGGATAGCCATCGTAGCCCTACTGTACAAACACTTCAGCACTTCGATATACCGACAGTCAACTTGGCACCGCTGAAGGGACTGTAGCACCGCCCAAATTTCGACGGAATCAAAGGCTTTCTCATAGTCCACATACGCCAGGCAAAGTGGCAGATTGTACTCTTCAGTCTTCTGTACAATCTGCCGCAGGGTATGTATGTGGTCTATGGTACTGAAGCCTTTTCGGAAACCGGCTTGTTCGGGAGGCTGGAAGTCGTCAAGTCTGCGTGCGAGACGATTCGTAATGACTCTCGAAAACAGCACGTAGACGCGGCTCAGAAGGGAAATCGGTCTGTAGTTCTTTAAGAGAGCGTTGTCGCCTTTCTTAAAGAACAAGACCACCGCACTTCTGCTCCACGCCTCTGGAGTAGTGCCACCATGGAGGACGGAATTGAAGAGCTTCTGAAGGACTACAAGTACCGGTGTTCCACCCGCTTTCAGAAGCTCCGCTGTAATTCCATCCTCGCCTGGGGCCCTGCCGTTTTTAAGGTGCTGGAGAGCCATTCTAATCTCGCTTAGACTGACGTCCGGGATATCATCGGAATAGTGTCGGATAAGACTTGCTCTTGGATCGTTACTCACACTTGCGTGTGGCTCCAACGATGATGTGTACAGCTGCCCATAGAACCACTCAATCTCACTCAAAATCTCAGGTGTCCCGGAAACGATGTTGCCACACTCAGTCTTCAGCTTTGACAGTTGGCTCTTTCTGGCAGACAGATCTCTGGCAAAGACTTTGGAGCCCTGGTTCCGCTCGATCGCTTCTTTAATACGAGAAGTATTAAAGTTGCGTAAGTCTCGCCGCATGCATTTGGAGATCTGTCTGTTCAGTTGCCTGTATGCTGTCAAATCTGTTGACGATTGCAGCCTCATCTCCCGTCTAACAGCCATGAGATTAAGAGTGTGATCGGAGAGTTTTTGTGTTCTTCTGCGGCGGGTCTTGCAGAACTTAGCTCCGACCGCATGGACAGTTTCCACGAGCTTGTCGTTCATATCGTCCACTGCATTGCAATCTTCTAGGCACTGGAAGCGGTTACGTAACTCGAGCTGAAAGGTTTCGGGATTCTGGATTAGAGCACGAGGGGGACGGAGCGTTGACTTCATTAGACGAGACCTCTCCAACTTAACGTTTAGGTTCAGTGTGCCTCTAACCATTCGGTGATCGCTGCCAGTTTTCACCCTTGCGATCACTGAGACATCACTGAACAGTTGGCGTCTGGTCGCCATAATGAAGTCAATCTCATTTTTTGTCGAACCGTCGGGGCTCGACCAGGTCCACTTCCTGTGGGGCCGCTTCTGGAAGAAAGAGTTCATCATAAAGAGTCCCTCTTTCTCCATAAAGTCGGCCAGCTGCTGGCCCCTTCGGTTCCGTTGCCCTACTCCAAATTTCCCTACCTTCAGCTCACCGCTTTCTCTTGTGCCTAGTTTTGCGTTGAAGTCTCCCATCAACACCGTGTAGTGGGTTTTGGAGGAATGTATGGCTCTGGAAATATCCTCATACATTTCCTCCACCTCCTCATCGGGGTGTGCCGAGGTTGGTGCGTAAACCTGAATGACCTTCAGCGAATACCGTTTGGTGATTCTGAGTATCAGGTACGCGACCCTCGTCGACACACTCCCAATCTTTACAACGTTGTTGACGAGAGACTTGTGGACGATAAATCCGACACCTCCTTGGGACAGATGGTCGCCCTCCCGGTGATAGAACAAGTTGCCGGACTCGAGGATTGCCGTGTCCTCCCCCTCTCTTCGGACCTCGGATAATCCAATAATATGCCAGCGCAACTTGTCTACCTCTTCTTCCAGCTCCAGTATCTTCTCGTCAGTCCTCAGGGTGCGTGCGTTATATGTTGCCAGGTCGAGTCGTCGTAGGTGGCAACCGAACCTCCACCGGAGATTCTTAGCACCCCCTGCCCCGCCGTTACCATGGTCGCCACCGAAGCCAGGAATAGCGGGGCCGCCGGGGACTGGGGGCCGTCCTTTTGTGTATTTGTTCATTGGGGGGTATTTGCCGTAGTTGCCACGCTTGGCGAGCGGGTTGGCAACCGCAGTTTTTTATTACGTCACAGTTGTCATCAGGAAGATGCTGCTGCCCATCTCCTGCCTGTCTCCCTCTGTCGCCTCTTACGACACCCACGGGAAGATATGGGGTAGTGGATATTCTTAACCGCCACTACACGGCCAAAGTAAAATGTACGTAAAAGTAAATGTGCGTATTACACTGTAACAAACAATAACACTACACATTAAATGAAACTATTTTTTGCGGATTTTATCATCTTTAATTTAACTTTTTGATTCTTTTTTTTTGCGCCCGAAGCAATTAAAGGGCTACCCTATACGTAGAGAGGCGGAAAATGTATTACGCATACCACGATAGCCGGTCTATCGTGGTTATGGGGGACTCACATCCTACCGGGGAACCTAAGTGATACCCTCTAAAAACCGCCTTTGGGGACAGGCAACTGGCTGATTAAGCTTTATTGTGCCTTATCGTGAGCGACCCTCTTTTGGGAAAAGAGGGCGCAGGCGGCTACGAGCCGCTGAGGGTGTGCCAACGAAGGCAAATTAATTATGAATAAATAATTTAATTTAATTAGAGTTGGCCTGAGCCGCCAGGAGGCAGTTCAGGTCGTTTGATATGTTATGAGGCGGGTCCGAGAGAGAGTTTCTCGGCCTGCGGACTCGATAGCGAGAGGGGGGTGGGGCTGCAAAAGTAGCTGCCTCACAAATTGAATAGTTTGAGTGCGACTCTGAGGCTTTGAAGAAGTTCTCAGAGAGTTTTTTGAGAAATTGTTGAATTGTGGGGAGCTCTAGGTCCCGATGAAGGTCGGCATTACGGACGTACCAAGGTGCGTTCACAGCTCGACGACAGAAAAGGTTTTGAACTATTTGGAGTTCATTAATAATTTTAGGGTCGGCGCGGGCAAGAACGGGGCCCGCGTAGGACATGACTGGTCGTATACAGACCTTATAAAGGGTACGCTTGTTTCTAAGGGACATTTTACTGTGTCGGCCCATCATACTGTTGAGCCTACTCAAGTAAAAACGTGCGTGACGGGTTACTCTTTTGACGTGGGGCCTGAAAGTGAGCCTTGTGTCTAGAGTGACACCTAAATATTTGGCAGTCGTATGCCAGGGGACAGGGGTCCCTAGCATACGTAATGGTGGAGTGTTTTTGAGACGGCGTCGTTTATAATCGAAGTGAACGGCGGAGCTCTTCTCCGGGTTCACATCGATGCGCCATTTTTTGAACCAAGCTCCTAGGTCGTCAACTGACATACCTTACCCATATCTTTGCAGTAGATAGCAGTGTCGTCTGCGAAGAGGGAGAGCTGAACACCTTTCGACGGGATGGGAATGTCGTTGGTGAACAGGATGTACAGCAGAGGAGCAAGTACTGAGCCCTGAGGGGCACCAGCTTTGATAGTGCGCTGTGAAGATAGCGTGTCTTCGTGTCTAAAACGAAAGGTACAATGCTTTAAGTAAGAGGCCACGAGACGTACTAGACGATCGGAGAGACCTATTTTGTACAGCTTGTAGATAAGGCCTGTATGCCAGACTCTATCGAAGGCTTTAGCTATGTCGAAAAAGACCGCGATGGTCTTATGACGACGAGGATAAAAACCGCTGAGGATATATTTCACAATACGGTGAACTTGTTGGGGACATGAGTGTTGCGCTCGGAAACCAAATTGATGGGGAATGATAAGAGGGTCACCGTCTGTGGGAAACAGATAGCGCCTCATACGAGTTTGGATGACTCTTTCGAAGAGCTTGCCCATTGCCTTGAGGAGGCTAATGGGGCGATGACTGGAGGGGAGGTTGAGAGGCTTGCCTGGCTTGGGAATACCAATCACAGTTGCCTCTTTCCACGTAGTGGGAAAGTAACTAAGGTTGAAGCAGTCGTTGAAGATAATAGATGAAAAGGTTAACACCTGCTCAGGAAAGTGTTTTAGGGCTTGGTTGGAGATGCCATCCGCGCCCGGAGCCTTTTTATGCTTAAGTCCTTTGATGAGGGATGAAATCTCATCATTGGACACAGAGATAGGTTCGGAGGCTGTAGGGGGTGAGTTCCGGCGGCGGAACCCATTCTCCACTGCCTGGACGTGTGAGGGGTCGACGGGTTGAGAGCTAGGAGAGCATTGTGCGGCAATGCTATCTGCAAAGCACTCAGCCTTTTCCTCGTCCTTGAAGGCAACCGTACCGTTGGGACAGTAGAAAGGGGGAGTGCGGGTGATAGCGTCTATGCGGAGGACTCTAGCCATCTGATAGTACGCTGTATGAGATGGAGAGATATTCTCCATGAGTTTACTCTTTTCGAGGTCTCGAAATTCAGAGAGGCGGAAACGGAGTTCTCGTTGAAGACGATTGGCCGTGCGCCTATATTCGGGGGTGGGATATTTTGCTGCTCTCCGGAAAACAGCTTTTTTGGCTTTTCATAGGTTGCTAATATGTAGGCGAAGCCCACTATTGTTAGCAACCGGGATGACCCTTTCGTTCTCCTTAAGTGAGGATTTAATAATGGTGGAGAGTGAATCGACCGCGGTGTTGATTTTTCCGGGACTGTCTAATTCCGACGGTAGGGATCCTGTGAGTCCAGAGCTTTAGCTAGGGACTCCTTGAATCCCTTCCAATTAGTGAAGGTTTTCGTGTGTGTTGGGGGAGGTGGGTGATGGCCAAGAATGAGGGAGACCGGTCGGTGATCGGATCCTAGATCGTCTAGTGTCTCGATTGCTCTGAGGTTGAGAGTAACTCCTTGGAGTAAAGCAAAATCTAGTACATCGGGGGCGTGATCGGTGTTATCGGGAAAGTGAGTAACACCGAGGGGACTATGGACGGTAATATCAAGAGACTCCGTGACATCGAGCAGTATCTTGCCACTAGAGGACGTAGTACGGCATGTCCATTCAGTATGCTTGGAGTTAAAATCTCCAAACATAATGACTGAATTGTCTAAAGATAAAATAGCCTCAAAATCTTTTTTGAGGGGATGGGTTCCTGAAGGGATGTAACAGGAGGCTATGAGGATGGACTGATTTCCAGTCATAGCTAGCCTGCATACCGTGGCTTCCATGTTGGTAAGCTGCGGAGTAGAGATGGGCGAGCAGTGGAGTGTCTTCTTGTAATAGATGGCCGTTCCGCAGCCTCGGCGGTCGGGTCTGTCATTACGAAGAAGAGAGAAGTTTTTAATAGAAAGGCCTTTAGTGTCCTTAGTTTTGAGACTAGTTTCCTTTAGGAGGAGGAAATCGGCTTCACGATCCCGAAGAAAGAGCTTAAGCTCTAGGAGGTTATTTCGCAAACCGCGAATATTAAAGGATACAAGCGATAAACCCTTAGGTTTGATACGACCGTGAGACTTTGGTAGAGCAAACTGCTCTGTCATTGAAGTTAAGTTAATTAAGTTAACTTAACTAACAACGAGCACAAAAGATTATGATGCTCTGTAAGAGCGAGGAAACGGTCCTGAGGGGACCTCGCAGCGCGCAATTTGCGTGCTAACACCGCGAATTCGCTAACTTCGATGTTCCTAATAGCGGAATAAATCATTTCTAGGTCTTCAACAGTGGGTTGCGATTGTTGACGCTGTGGGGCGGAGGTTGTCTGCGATGGGTCCACCTTATTGGGGCCCCAGGGAAAGACTGGAGGCTGCATAGGCTTTGAGAAGCCCGGAGGGGGCCGAATAATGCCCGGAGGGGGCTGAATAATGCCCTGAGGGTGCATGGGGGGACCCTGAGGGGGCCGAGAGAAGCCCTGGATCGGTTGAGAAGGGCTCTGACGGGGCCGCTGGTAGAGAGCCGGGAATGAGCTGTCGTTAACCGGCGGTGGAGCTTGTCTACTGGGGCGAGGATGAGGTGCGCAAGGGCAGCCTCTGTAGTTTGCTGGGTGGCCTGTTTGTTTGCACAGGACACATGCGGGTGGGGATTTGGCGTCTTTGGGCCGAGGACACTTTTTGGTATTGTGGGGTTCGAGGCACTTAACGCACCTGGGTGGGGCGGAGCAGTTGGCCGCCGCATGGCCATATAGATGGCAGCGGTGGCACTGCGCCGGAAATTCGCGCCTATGTACCAGCACGTTGGTTAGGATGGCAAGGGCTAGATTGAACCTCTTTCCTGTTCTACTGTGCATTTTGTGCACGGCTTCTACGGGGAATCCTTGGGACTTAAAGTCCTCAAGGATTTCCTCGTTGGAGACGGGACGCCTCGGATGACGGCCCTGACTTTACGCTCTTCCGGAAGAGCGTACGTGTGATATGAAACTCGTTCGGCTGTGAATAGCCTGGTGAGTTGACGGAAGTCCTCGATCGAGTTGGGGATGACTTTAATAGCCTCCCCGAGGTTGATGGCATGGTCGTATTTGATGCCGGCGTCGTTACAGGTTTTCGATAGTTGAGTAAATTTGGCCTTGTCTCTTAGGAAGACAGGGGCGGGACTTGCTTCTTGGCAAGGACTGGAGCACATCAAGAGGCTGGTTTGGTCGGAGTTGGGATGTCTAGTGACAAGAGTGGGATTGCGGCAGCGGCGGCGGCTGCGGGGGCAGAGGTGGCAGCGGGGGCTGCGGAGGTTGTAGGAGCGGCAGAGGCCGCTGAGATAGGGGGGGTGCGTTTTATCGCGGCGCGCTTACCGTTGCGCTTGGAATTCACCGTGGTGAATGTAGACTCCCCGGTTCCGTCGGAGTCACAGGACTCCGATGAGCCGGTGCCTGAATTGGTGGCGGGCCTCTTCCAGGAGGCCGGCGAAGAGGACTAGGAGCATGCGTACTCCATCTCTAGGGCGGCAAAAGACTCTAGGGGGGCAAAAGAGTTCCTTATTTCGAGGTATGTCGCGATTACGGGCGGCGGAGTGCCTAAGGGCAGGGGGATGAGCCTGGGCGGCGATGGTGGCGATGGCGGCGAGGACCATCTCATCGAGGTTTATACCATGTTGGTTTAAGAGGGCGGTGATGGAATTAGCTATGCTATCTGAGGCCATTTTTGGGGCAGTAGATCTAAAACGGTAGCGATTGGGACGGGTCCCTGTTCTCAGTAGAACAGGGACTTGAACACGTGACGTACTACGAGACAATACACGTATTATAATAATATAAGAAAAACAAAGAATAACAAGAAAAATAACAAAAATCAACAATATAGTATAACAGTAAAAATAACAATAAAGATAACAGTAAAGATAACAGTAAATAACAGTAACAAGCGGAGGTCAGTCAAACCTCCGTGCCCGAGAACAGGGGGGCAAGAACTGTTAGCGGTGAAAGACTCACCAGTGCGTCGCCGCTGTACAGCGCAAGCAGGACAGTGGAGGCGCGAGAGCGAGAAAGCACTACCGTACAAGGACGAGAGCGTGGACTACCTGGATGCGACCGATCGAGAGTGATGTCACAGGCGCAATGACTGTGTTTTTGATTCTCGACGATCCTTGTGCTTTGTAGTACTTATGGATGCCGGGGGGGGGGGACTGAGGTGTTTAACGTCGTGCGAGATTGAAATCGTGTATATACTTTTTACGATAATTAACGCTATAAAATATAGCAATGAATGGAAACAACAAATTTTAACGTTAAGCCACGCGACAGTCTCGTGACTTAGCGTTGATTTCATTGTTTTTATTTTCTATGGCGTTAACGATCGTGGAATATCATTTCCAACTCCTTTGATGTCATATCCAACGAATGCTACCATCATTACTTCCAAACGTTATAATTTTAAATTCACTGTATTTGAACTCAAGCTGTTTATAACTTTGTTACAACTTAATAAACTTTGTAACCACTTGAAAGCTTTTGTTTAAAAATTTTATAAAGAGGTACGAAGTTATGTGTGAACATAAATGCACCAGTGGTGGTAATAAGTAATATAATGTACGCAAATGGCGTACTGCAGGGAACGGTCCTACACTTCAACTTCATTGAAGACGACTGGATTCGAACTCAGACTTCAACACTACTAAGAATGTTACTGAATCGACCAACCGCCATACCACTACAACTCTCATGTAAAGTTAAGGAAAATTATTCGAATAATTGTCGTGCTGCAAACTATTTCTGAAGTAAATTACAATAAAATTGGCATTCACGTTGCTACAAACACGGTATCATTTAAGGCAGGCTATGCATAAAGGTCAATTATAATGGTTTAATGCTTAGTTGCAGCAGGTTATTTATTTTTTAAGTATCAGAATATAAAGTCTAAATATTAGAATATAAAGTCATAGTTCTTTATTCCCTTCATTTACAATATATATATATATATATATATATATATCGGTTTGTAAAAGAAGACAAGATCAGATTGGGAGTAAATAAACAACTGGAGGTCATGAGAAAAATATATTTTAGCAAAGAAATTTCCGCCAATAAAATCGAGAGAGTAATTTAAAAAAACCTAGCTCGGAGAATGACTAGGTAGTAGTAGGTGTCGTATCCTTAACACTGCTCCCTGTTGCCGGTGTGGATATCTTTAACCTCTACTTACTTCTGAAAATATTATTTAAAATTGTAAAATCATTTCAATATATTCATATTAATTTCTAAGACACATAAGACCAGAGAAATAATTAAATTTGCCTTGCCAACATATAAGAACTATGCATACAAGTTATTTAGAGCTAACACATTTCCGGCACGTTAGCGAAAGTAAATACATATCGTATATGTTCCAAGTTATCTTGGCAAATCTCATAACTGAAGTTTCTGCTTGTAATACTGAAAAACTGTCTTCGATCAAGTGCAAGGTCTTATTTACAGTCTAAGAATAAAAGTGAATAACCATTTTTATTAAGCTATTGCATAGCTTCTATCGCGGGCCTTGAGCGCGGGGACGGAATCCAGAAATTTATTCCGTAACGAAAAAACCTCACGCTCCCCACTCCGGCCGGCACGGAGGTGTGGCTTGAAGGCCGTGCATTGTCTGTCGTTTCTTTTCGGCAGTCTTCGACACGGTGTTTGTGTGCGTGCAACTAGACGTATTGTACGACTCTACGAAGCTCGCACGAATCGAGACGAGCTGCTCCGAAATCGGATGAATACATAAGCAGCTGTTTATGAGAAATTATATAGGTGTATAGGTATTTATGTACAACAGTGAATAGCTGTACTTGTAAAATTTGTGTATAAAGTGTTTTAAATATGAATGAACAAAGTGCATTTGTTATTTATTTATTTAATAAAAGAAAAAAAAATTGTTTTCTTCACCACGCTCAAAAAGTGTAACTTGAATTAATATCAAAGAAAAAGAAATACTGCATAAATAAAATAAATAAATAATTATAATTGCATAAGTTGATACAAAATGCTATGCAATAGCTTTACCGCGGCAGTCCCCGAGTGCCCCACGTCTTTTTTTTTCATTCTTTATGTCCATCCGGGCTAATCTTGGTAATGGCTCAACCGATTTTGATTAAGCTTCACTAACTGAAAAGAAAGCAATACAAGGCGTGCCCCCTGAATGAGTTGTCATGGCTAAAACCATGACAACTCAGTCGTCAAGTTGTCCTAAATTATGTATGCATGTTAATATATAATAAACGATATCTTTACAATAAGATCAGTGAATCTTTATCAACGTGTTTTTTTGTATTTTTTGTAATTTGGTAGTTAGTAATTGAATAAAATTATATTTCTAATGACAAAATATAAGGTGTTGATCGTTAATCTAATCGAAGCGAATGAAATCGGAAATTAATTTCAACTTGTCTGATTTATTCGCCTAACATTACCATAATCTTCACGCACAGAAGATCTAATTATAATTACATGCCAATGTGTAGCTTGATAATATATGTATAAAGCTCAGCATTGGGACATTTTGGTCGTAACTTTATAAACTTTCATTCATTTACAAACTTTGTATATGTATAAACTTTTGTATGTATGTTTGTGTTTGTGTATATCATGGCATTGCTTATTTCATCAATAAGTAGAACGTACAATTACATAAAAATGAAAAAAAAATCTTGGCACAATAACACGGAAAGTAGGACTGTAGATACTATAATTTTTTTAACTTATGAATTAAATTTATTTATGCATGTAGATAAAGCGAGGGAATTATTGTACTTAAGAAGAAGAATAATATACTAAAACTTGACTCGAAATTTCATAGTACATTAATTTGTACATAATTATGCAGTTGCTCAGTCGGTTAAGGAATTTTAATGTTTATCGTATAAGACGTGCCTCAAAAGTCATAATCAATTTATTTTTATTAATTACCGATATATGTTTTTCTTTTAAAGAGAAATAATAATCAAAATAATAAGTTCAGTTTTTCGAAAAATCTCTTGTTCACATCCATACCGACCCACTGATATCCGGGTGAAATTATTTTTAATTAATTCCATTTAATCAATAATTTTATAATTACGTCAGAAGTATTTATTGAAATCCCCTCTTGCTATATGCGTCCTTTTTAAAATCATGTAAGTGCAAAATAAAGCTGGTGGAAGTGATTTGGTGATAACAGAGTACTATCACTAGCACTACTTTAGTTAGTGAGCGATTTATATGTATATACCTTCTGTTATTGAATGAATGAAAATCGAGATTTGTTTTTTTTATTATCATATACATAAGCGATGACGCTATTACATTATACGTCGAAAATACATTACATAAAAATTGTGATTCTTAGCAATAATAAAATAAATTTTAAAATAGCTTCCGTCATTGAATAAATGAAAATTAAGATTTGTTCGTTTTTATAATTATATACATGAAAATTGTTTCCGAGTTCCAGGAAAATGAGTGACAAGGGAGCTCTTGTGCGCTCGTAGTTCCTGTCGTACTAGTGATCGACAGCGGTCCCAAGGCCGTGGTTGACATCTGCGAGGAATCGAGAGGCGCATTCGAAGCCGCAGCCACAGTGTTTGTGGTGAGCGTCGGCTGCAATAATATATACTTATAATATAATAAATATATACTTCATAATATGCTTATTTCAGATTTTAAGACAATGTCACAAATTTAATATAATGTTTTTCTCTTTCGTTCCTTTTAAAGTAATTCGATTTTATATAAATCAACCAGTCCACTGCTGAACACAGGCCTCTAATCGTAGTAAGCATGACGTGATCGCCCAGATTGACAAACGGATGTATGTACACAGTACATCAGGTACTCTCTCGGTTGGTGGGTGGGTCTGGCATCATTGGCGTTGCTCTGTTGCTGGTCTGCATAGTTTACTTTATTTACTTCTTTCAAATAAAATAAAACCGAACAAAACGTGAAGACGCAAAAGACTGTGTCAGTTAAACACTTGAATCTCCTCTTTTTTGAGAGTAATGTGCCCATGACAAATGTCACCTTTATTTATTTATGAACATAAACGTAACTTTATATCAATCATTACAATTTTAACAACCGTACTACATATTGTCGCGTATATTTTAATTCTTATTCTTACCTTTTACTTGATGAATACCCGAAGGAATATTTTTTGTGATAGATTATTTTTAAAAGTTTAAGTCAGGTATTAATCTTAGATCTTAATCTGAAGTTCAAATCTTAGTCGAAGCCTATAGCATAAGCGATTCACCAGATATCGTTTACTTCAGGATGAGATAAAAAATCCATCTAGCTTCAATATAAATACTCATAAAATGAGAATGTCATTAATGTAGTCGAAGTCATTTAAATACGCATTATTAAGAATAAAACGATTTGTGAAATAAGAATAGAAGGGGAGTTGATCGAGCAAGTAGATGAGTTTGTATATTTGGGCTGCGTATTTAGCAGGGACGGGAGATATGACAGGATTAAGAAAGGAATGCTTCGGTGGTTTGGTCATGTGGAAAGAATGAATGAGGAAAGAGTGACAAAGAAAATTTATGTTGCAGAAGTGAATGGCAGAGTCGGAAAGGGACGTCCTAGGCGAAAATTTATCGACCAAATAGGCGATTTATTAAAAACGGGCCAAATTAGGAGTACGCTTAACCGACGAGCATGTATGCGTAGGTGTATGGATATGAAGGAGGCGAGAGAGGTGTGTCAGGATCGTGCCAAATGGAAGTCTGTAGTCACTGCCTGCCTCTCTGGATGACAGGCGTGAGTGTTTATGTATGTAAGTACCCGGTTGACCGAGCTTTGCTCGGTATTTTTCGCTCGATTTTTTTTTATTTCGTGTGTTTTGGAAATTATATTTAGATACAAATTACATACTGATGAAATATAAATAATATTTTTTTGATCTTAGCGACATAATAGAAAAAACGGAACTGGTTATTTGAATAAAAAATCATTAGTGCAATTATTTTAATTTAAATATTCGTGTTTTTAAAAAATAATGAAAAAGGGTTCGAAAAAATAGATTTTCTCAAAAAAGAAAGGAACTTGAAAAAAAAATTAAAAAAGTCGGCCGATCGGTCAGGGCTCGAACCGTGGTTTTAAGATTTTGTGACCGACCGTTATACCAATTAAGCTATTTATAATCACTAACAATCCGTCAAAATTTACCTTCTTATCCTATACTATTAAACGAGCAATTCTTGTATATATATATATATATATATATATATATATATATATATATATATATATATATATATATATAATCGGGATCTCGGAAACGGCTCCAACGATTTTCGTAAAATTTAGTGTCCAGGGAGTTTCGGGGATAATAAATCGATCTAGCTAGGATTTATTTTTAGAAAATGTCTTTTTGTCCATGTTTTTAGGCAATGAAAAACTGTTACAATATCGTTAGAATAAGAAGGTAAATTTTGACGGATTGTTAGTGATTATAAATAGCTTAATTGGTATAACGGTCGGTCACAAAATCTTAAAACCACGGTTCGAGCCCTGACCGATCGGCCGACTTTTTTAATTTTTTTTTCAAGTTCCTTTCTTTTTGAGAAAATCTATTTTTTCGAGCCCTTTTTCATTATTTTTTAAAAACACGAATATTTAAATTAAAATAATTGCACTAATGATTTTTTATTCAAATAACCAGTTCCGTTTTTTCTATTATGTCGCTAAGATCAAAAAAATATTATTTATATTTCATCAGTATGTAATTTGTATCTAAATATAATTTCCAAAACACACGAAATAAAAAAAAATCGAGCGAAAAATACCGAGCAAAGCTCGGTCAACCGGGTACTTCTAACGATATTGTAACAGTTTTTCATTGCCTAAAAACATGGACAAAAAGACATTTTCTAAAAATAAATCCTAGCTAGATCGATTTATTATCCCCGAAACTCCCTGGACACTAAATTTTACGAAAATCGTTGGAGCCGTTTCCGAGATCCCGATTATATATATATATATATATATATATATATATATATATATATATATATATATACAAGAATTGCTCGTTTAATAGTATAGGATATCTCAAAAACTACTTGTCAGATATTGATAAATTTATATGTGAGTACATGATAAGCATCAAATTTAAAATAAAAAAGAACTATCAAAATCCGTTCACCTATAAAAAGTTCCGAGGTAAAACAGAAAAAATACAATCGAATTTAGTACCTCCTACCTTTTTGAAATCGGTTAAAAAATTAAAGTATTCAGTACATCGCATAGTAATTCAAGCTTATGCCATCATAATATGTACTGCAATATATTTTCCATTTGTTATATACATTCATAAATCTTCTACTTCATCATCTCGTAGAAATCAAGTCCACGTCTGGATATGGGCCTCTCCCGTTGTTGGGAGGATTTTTTTATTCTTACGCTCTTACGACAGGCGGTCTTTGCCCAGCAGTGGGACGTATATAGGCATTCCTTTCTACATTAGTTTCTTCATTACTATATCTAGCCACACTCTGCTCAATAATTTACCTGAAAACATCATAATGTATTTGTTTAAAAATCACGTAGTCCGTTAGTCGAAAAGCTCCGCAGCTTCAATAAATCGTAAAAGCGGTTCCATGTTAGCAGCAGCCTAGATTCGTTTTTGCCAAAGTGAATGATACACAGAATAGTATTTTTTTCTTTATCTTTAACGGTGCTCCGCTCAGGTTTGGTAAACACGAGCTAAATGTTTTAAGTTTATTCGTGAATTTTTGTAATATTTTTCTGCCTTCCCTTTTCTGGGATTTTATTACCTTCCTAGAAATGAGGGATGTCTTATTCCTTAGGACATATTATAATAAATGGCAGTTGTTACAAACAGAGCTTACTCGTATTTCGAAAAATTGGATACATTAAGTGTGTTCTATTAAAGATGAGTAATCCATCACCTGTCTTAGTTTGACTTATATTTGTATTATTTATTGTATTTTATGAATTGAATTGAATGAATGATAAAATTAATGACTAGTCTACGCATCACTGGCATTACAGATATAACCTAAGTATCAAATATTTAACAGGAATAAACGTAGGATGTTTTGATACGCAGACGTGGACGAAGCCGGTCTCTGGAAAATATCCTTCTTTTACATTTATTTATTTATTTTATTTATTTATTTGCTTATTCAGGGAAACATACAGTACAATTAAAAAAATACATTATGAAACATATAAAAGTAATCCTAAAACCAATGAAGTTTCCACAGATATCTAAAAAATAATAAAAGCTTGCAACCACAATATGTTTAAAGATTGAAAAAAAAAATAACTAAATGGTATTTATATATAAACATTAAGTACTAAGCATAAAATAAAAGTAATACAATACACACAACCTATAGTGAAGCTACCAATTATAAATGAAGTTTTACTATATTTTTTTATAACTATTATATTTAAGGTGAAAAATATCTAGTTCACAATATTTGACATGAGGAAATACCTAAGCAAACCCGCTTCGCGGGGGCAAGTATATGTTACTCTCATCTTTTTTTAAACGTTACCCGCGTACTAGGATTTTGATCTGTATCGTGGTGGCAACTTATAAAGATAAATTTCACAAGGACACACATCTACACCCGAAACAATTATTTCTAGGCCTAGTAAGATTCAAACCCGCGGCTCTTAGCACCGCAACTCGTTGCTAACCCATTGCGCCACAGAGTTATGTTGGACTCGCACTGACTAAAACCATCGCGACATATTATCACGGTCACGGGAACGCTTTCGCACGTGGTCCCACCAGCGCCGACAATTCTACTCTGCTCTTAGGACTTTATTAAGACTATTCCTCCCTGAGATCCTTTTTAGGCAAGGCGCACTAAAACATATAGCGCGACTACCTCCATGCCTCCAACTTCACCTGCGCAACGGACAGAATAATTATATGAATTTGTACGATTTGTTTCCTTGAAGAATGGATCGGTTATATTACTAATAGAATACGTTGTCATGTAGAATTAAAATTAAAAATATATTAGTACGTGATAGTAGTCGTAGTAGCCTAAAGGTTGAACCCCGCCGGCACCAACGAAGTTATTAATAGCAATCTTAGTTTGTGCTTACCACGTGCTCGACGGTGAAGGAAAATATCGTAAGGAAACCTGCATGTCCGCGGAATAAAAAATATTTATAAATTATTATGTAAATTCTGTCAACGACAGACTAGAAAAGCGCGTAGAACTGATTGCATAAATCTTTACTGTAAGGAAGCCTTAAGTGGAAATTTTAATCCTAACGCCGTCCTCGTACACAAACCATAAAGTGACACAAGCTTGTACAATCTGTCTCCTCGCAAACCTACCCAATATTATAAAACTAAAACGTTGAATTGTTTTGTTGGAAGGTAACGTGCAAATTTTGAATTTAATTTGCCTTTCTATTTCAAATGCTTAGCCTGTTGACTCTTACAGGAGTTACATGGCAACTTGACAATTTCTCAAACGGCAATTTTCATATAACATAGAGTTTTTTAAACATCTTCTGATATATGTGTTATCCATGTCGCTCATGACGTTTGTTTTTACCGTGTTCATCTTAAGACCTATCTGATGGAGGACAGTAAAATAGTTACTAGGTATAAATTTATGGTCTTTTAGAAATTCTCGCCACGTTGTTCGAGTGTGTGGGTTACTTTACGTTGTTTGTAAAAGGGTTGCAATTCGGAGTGTACAGAACTTTTGATAGTTGAAGTCTTTGTTTAGCAGTAGACGTAGTGTGATATACTGAATATTACTTACGGATATCGTTTTCAATACACGTATAAATAAATTTTAATTGTCGGTCTGCAATATCGAATTACTTGCATTTTATTGACCTGAGGGGCTATTTGCATGCCATTTAGACATGATATTCAGTTTCAAAATGTTTGTCTGTCTGTGTGTCCGGACTAATCTTCAAAACGACTGAATCGCTTGTACTGATTTTTACGACGACAAATCTCTCTTAAACGAAAGAAGCCCATTCCTTCCCCACGAAGGACTTTTGGGGGCTGTTGATGATGATGAAGTTTAATCAGTTATTCTGTATGACCGTGTTGTTCAAAATGATATGAATATGAATAGGAACACTAGTCTAGTTATATAATTCAAATATACAGAAGTAATTTAAAAAACGCAGCCTCTCCTTTTGCCTGTTCAATATTTAATTTGACAATTTATGCGCATCGTTCGAGCTCTTTGCACACAATGTCTTTATGGCAATGCAGTTTGCAGAGAAACGCTCGAGGATATTTGAAATGGGTAACGTTTACTTGTCTCTTAGGAAATGTAAAGAATTTTTTTCTGAGTAAACCCCTGACGCGTGAATATGTTGAAACTATAAGAAAAATTGTTAATTAAAGCTACTTTTACGGATTTTATCGCGTTTATTTTACTTTTAATTACTTTTATTTTTAATTCCCGACGTTTCGGGCGCTTTCCAGCACCCATGGTTACGGGGGACTGTGATGACTGACGTCCCGATGTCATTGTTAAGCCCGGAGTACCTTCAGCTCTTTTAATTATTGTTTATGGTCCGATCTATGCAAAATGAACTAACTATGTCCTGAGGTCTTGCAGTGGTATGCTTGGGTTTAGTTTTAATTTTATTGATTATAGGATCCCAAGCAGGTGGTAGTACCCAGCCTCCTTCTCTATTGAAATTAGGATGTTTTTAACTTCAATAGCCTCACGTATCATCCTTGGTAGGAATCGGTGATATTAATAGATACCTAATGATATTAATAGTACTTTTAATGTCATATTTTCTTTCTTTACTTTCACGATTTTGTATAACGTGTTAAAACATTAATAAGTAGTCTAGCTTTCGTTTTTAACTGTTAACCCTTTAATTGCATATCAGTGTCATGTTGCACGACGATGCTTGATGCATGATGCTTGGTAGTGAAGAAAAACATCGTGACGAATTTGTGGTGTTATAATTCATAAACACGTTAAGAAGTCCGGTGCTACTGGTACAGTGTGCTGACTTTTATATCACTCTTAAACAAGGTGTTCGGTTTAAGAACATTTTGAGTAGGAAATCTTGCAACTTCAGAAAGAATAAATAAACTAAAGTTATGTACTAGCTATGTGCTAGTGTATATGCTAGCCAAGTGGCTCACTGAATGGCTACACTCATAAGCTTAGGGCTAGAAAAGAAACAGAGCTTTTTCCACAGCGGCGACGATTGACGACTATTGGTAGGTACCGTTACCATTACCTTTACAGCTATCAAAAGTTCACTGCTGAACATATCATAGGCCTCCCCCAGAGATTGCCTCATAAATGTGGCAACTGTGGAACATATCTCCCATATTTGCCACGCATGGCAGGCTGGTTGGTAATCGCAGTTTTTCATTTTCTAATAGTTATTATAGGAAGATTCTGCTAACCATCTCCTGGATATTTTCCGTACGTCACCTCTTAATACATCTATGGGACGATAACGGGTAGTAGAACATTTTAACGCAGCCTATACACGGTCATTCGTAGTAAAAATTCATACGTGGATCCCATTATCCTGAAATTATGCGAGTGTGCTTTTAAGGTCATAGACTCTGGGTACAATAAGGTCATAGGTTAAGTTATATATAATCCTAGTTAATATATAATTAGGACTTATAATTGTGTAAAATTTGAGTCTTTCTTATTTTTCATATGGTATGCGTCGTCACCTCTGAAGACTAGGATTTAATGGCTCAATATCTATGATTATACCTGCTCTTGATACTCTCTGCACAGCAGTGCATGCAGATTTGCTTGATGGTAAAAATAGTTAAGAGAGTTGTACCTACCTATATATACAGTAGAACGCAAATTATCCGAACACCGATTAACTAAATCACCAATTATCCGAATCGGTCCTAAACGTAATATAAAAAAATTAAACCAAGTACTTACAGTACTTGGTTTTCATTTCGTAATGTAATTTTTTTTATTGTAACAAGTTGGAACTCGCTGGAGGCCAGATATATTTCACCTGTTACGGTTAAAAGCTAGAGGCAAGACACTACATGTTTTGCGTCGCGCGGCTTGTGTGAAACGGAATGTTGGAACGTTTTTTTTTTCAACTCAATAAAATTGAATTACTGCCAGTGAACTATTCCCTCTCTCATTGTGCGGATCGCTGTTTTAAACGGTTAAGCGATAACCAATACGCGACGGTGTACAACTTGTTGCCGTCCGGCACCTGCGTGACCTTGCCGCACGGAAACGAGCTTCAACGTTGAGGCAACTTACACTGATTGACACCCGTATTCACGAACGATACTTACATAAGTATGGCAGCAACACTATGCTAAGTAAGATATTTCTCACTGCGTTCGTCATGGCTGGCCGTTAATTTCATAAACAATACTTAGTGGACTCTTTGTTGTGCGGACACATAGCATTGAATGGGGCGCCGTGATTGGATAACGTTGTGATGCGATTTCAGCAGGCCTGGTCAACCCTGTATGGACAGAATGAAATACCTACGGGGGCTGAATTTTATTATTGCCATTTGTCAGATAAATGTCTTGTTTCATAATTAGTAAGATTTTGCTAAAGATAAACTACACTCAAAAATTTTGAATACAGAAATAATAATCCATAGGAAGATAACTATGCCTGTCGTATTTTTCTACATTATTATATTAGCATATCCTTGACAGTAAAAGAAAAATATTTTTTTTTCTTTTTGTTTTGATTTTCAATTAGTAGAAAATTATATTTTTTACTGGTAGCACCAAAATACCTAAATGATTATATAATTCTCATTTCTCATAATATGGCGCCGCCGTATAAGTTATTGTGTTCATGATTGGTTGTTATGTTTGTTTTGCTTGTGTCTTTTTCTAAGATTTTGCAAGTTTACGATGTTGAGTTGAGATTAATGTCCTTCGTTTATATGATGTGCAATGTGTTAGTCAATGATTCGTAGTGAAATACGAAATAGTGACTTAAAAACTACGCTGCAATGGCGGATAAAGAAAATAGAAAAAGTGTTCTAAGTGCAACAGCATACCAACCATTGACAACATAAAAATATTTAGGTTTCCGAAATTCGCAGTAAAGTATATTTTGCGGTACGTATACAATATACATATGCACTATTTAAAGTAAATCTCTTGTCCAACTTATTGTTTCTCTTTTACCATTTAAAAACACCTACTAGGTGTAGTGTACTTTGATAATATTTGTATTTAATAATTGTATCTTTTGTTTTCAGCTGTAAATTATGGGCAAAATATTATATTTCTTCCCAAGAGCAGTATACTACTTTAGCTTTCCAGACAAAGCTACATAATAAGCCCAGAATGCTGTGTGAAAAACATTTTCATGATGGTTAATTTAATTATGCAACCAAGAAAAAGCTCTTAAGAACTGCAGTCCCATGTGATGTAAGTAAAGTGTATAATGTATATGGTAATATGGTATGTATATAGTTTTCTTTAAGGATTACTCAGATATTTTATATGGGAAATATTATATTCAGGAGTTGACTTTGATAGACTGTAATGAAGTTGATGATGATTATTCATATGACCATCATCTGGATCTAACAGGGATGGACAGACCACATACAGTAGTTTGAATCCTGTTAATTCTTTCAACTAATTTGTGATAATTGGATTGGACAAAGCATCCAAAGGATTGAAGTCTATAAAGTTACCACAAGCCTTTCCTTACATTATTAAAAGTGCAACACACTGCATATTATTTTTAACAATCAAATTTTATTTTAAAACAAGACTACTAAGAACTACGAAACTAACTACTAAGAAAAGAAACCTTAAGAAAGTTCTGGCATCACAATATATGTATAATTACATTTGGTCCTAAACCTATCAAATTTAAAGGCACAACTTGTACAACACAGTAGAAATACATGCATCAAATGGTTCTCAAACAATAGATAAACACAAGATTTCTTTTCACATAGTTATTGTATTTACTATCTTATTTTGTTATATTAATTGTAATAGAGGGTGTATTATAGAGCAAGTTGGATGAACAAGATCCATTCATTTATTTTGTATTGGTAGAAGGGTAATGTAATGCCATGAGTAGGGACTGGTTTACTACGGAAGTAATGTCAATGAATATAATGTTAATTTTATTTTATATCAAGTTATTCTTGCGTCGTCGGCGGCTGAGTTGCAAATGACGGTTACATTAATGAACAGATCATTAAAAGAAAGGGGTATGAAAGTGAACGCAAGTAAGACGAAAATTATGGTTTTTGAAAGAGATGAAAGTAAAACGATATGTGAAATAAGAATAGATCGATCGAAGAATAGATCGAGCAAGTAGATGAGTTTGTATATTTGGGTTGCGTATTTAGCAGGGATGGGAGATATGATAAGGATATAGAACGACGAGTGAACGCAGGAAACCGAGTAAATGGGGCCCTACACTCTATTGTGAAGAGTCAAAATGTGTCAAAAAAGGCACGTATGGCAATTCACAGTGCTGTGTTGGTCCCTACTTTAACGTATGGTAGTGAAAGTTGGGTGTGGCAGAAGAAGCACGAGAGTAGAATAAATGCAGTAGAAATGCGGTCGTTAAGGAGTATGTTAGGGCTGAATCTGAATGACAGGCTGAAAAATTGTGTGATAAGAGAAGAGTGTAGTTTGCAAGATGATGTTGTGAACAGGATTAAGAAAGAAATGCTTCGGTGGTTTGGTCATGTGGAAAGAATGGATGAGGAAAGAGTGACAAAGAAAATTTATGTTGCAGAAGTGAATGGCAGAGTCGGAAAGGGACGTCCTGGGCGAAAATTTATCGACCAAATTGGCGATTTATTGAAAACGGGCCAAATTAGGAGTACCCTTAACCGACGAGCATGCATGCGTAGGTGTATGGATGTGAAGGAGGCGAGAGAGGTGTGTCAGGATCGTGCCAAATGGAAGTCTGTAGTCTCTGCCTACCCCTCTGGGTGACAGACGTGACTGTTTATGTTTATATGTTTATGTTTATTTTATATAATAATTTTATGATACTATAATTTATTTCAGTTTTTATTTATTTCCAGACTAACAAAGTTTATTCCCATTTTATTTTGTGGAATCACAAGCTGGTCCCTCGCAAATTATTGCTGCAAAACCACACAAGCAGGATCTTCAAAAAGGACAACAATATATCCACTGAAGAACAACCACAAACATCAAAGCATAACACATAATGTTGAACCTGAAAAAGAAACTACTCTATATGAAAATGTTTAAAATGAAATAAGGAATATTTTTGTAGTCTAATATTTAATATTTTTTATAATTTTGAATTAAAATTATTCTATTTATAAGCTGCATTCAATACTTAATACATTGCATATAATATAGAGAAAAAATTTTTAGTGTCAATTCAGGGAAATAGATAGACAACAAAATATTATCAAAACAAAATCATTATTTGTGAATGTTGCACTTTGCACTTGTGTGTAGGAGCTCATTTATTAATTAACTTGTTTTTGATTAAAATATTGATATTTTGGTTATTGTAGACGTTCTGTGATTTGTGATTGTGCATATTATCAATTCATCCATGATTGTAAATCTTATAATTAAATTGTTTATCATTGTTTACTTAAGTAATTGAAATGTTGTAATCAATATTGATTTTATTTTCATGTTTAAATCCATCAAATGTCTTTATTGAAAGAACTAAGCTGCTGAAGAAATTTTGTTTCTTAAGTTATGTATGTTTTTTATTTTAATTTGTATTTTTATTTTGAATAAATAAATAGAAATTTTGTAACTTTTGTTCTTTTATTTAGCGCTAGGCGCAACCCAAAAATACCTCCAAAAAAAAAAAAAGAAAAAGACCACATTCAAATTTTCCCGCCACACAAGAAGTGCAGGAGGCTAACGATAGATGGAGTTAAAGGTCACTCAACCAAGATATTATTTTGTCATTTGAATTCTAAACATAGTTTACTTATACAATTTTATTTTATTTTCATTTTGAATACGAGTTGCTTGCCTATAATGAATGCGAAATCACCTAAAATATGGTAAGTATTACATTTTATGTTTCGGTTTGTTTCGTTTTCAATTGCGTGCAAATAATAACACGTGTTGTTTTCTAACAGTTCAAAGAAGTTACCATTTACTTCTTCGGAACTCGGAATCTTTTGAAAACCTATAGCGACTTTTTAATCCATTGGCACTGTAATAATCAAAAGGATTTTGAAAGTCACGTATCACTTTTCTTGTGCTAATCGTTCTTTGCAAGTTTATTCTCTCCAGGATATAATTATCAAAATCATCTTCGCTGCTGTAATCCATCGCAATTAATTAATCAAAACAAATCAGCGTATCATAAATCAACAAACACCTATATACCCGTAAACAGTTTGACATAATTGCGTTGCTTTGTTGCACTATGCGTAGCGTAAAGTAGCTAGTGAGCTACTTCATCTGTACGTTCATTACAATGAGCGCATAGTGTCGTTCGTCCCTCAAGTGTTGTTTATGAATACGTTTTCTGTACCCTGTGCGTTCGAGCGCACTATGAGACTGCACAGTAACGTTTGTGAATACGGGTGTGAGATGTTCAAGTGAGCGCACGGGGTTTCGTTTATTGTCTGCCGCGGCGCTGATGCTCTCTCTCTCTCTCTCTCTCTCTCTCTCTCTCTCTCGTGCACTACTTACGTACGTATTGTCGAACTGTGTTTGTTAAACTTAATAAAGTTTATTCTATGTGTGACAGTTCGTTTTTCTTTTTTATGTCTATGTCCGATTTCCCGAAATTTCGATTATTCGAATCGACACCGGTCCCAATTAATCCGGATAATCCGCGTTCTACTGTACATCTATTCACAAAACGAGTCCTATTGCTTAGGATATAAAAGAAAGAGAGGAATCCGTTTTCATAGCATTTTCATAGCTTTTATTTTTTTTAAAATATCTCAATTTTATAAATAAAGATTGTGAAACATTTAACATAATTTTTGGTAAAGGAATTTCAAATTAGACCGTATAAATACATTGCCTTTCTATAGCTTTCGATCTCATGTCACATAATGAACTATTTAACGATCAGTGCACGCATTTCCTTTGATATAATTTAAAAAAAGAAAAATACTTGATACTGAGAGAAAGGGAAACTAAGAAAATATTTTCGATACAACATACTATCGTAATTTGATAGAACCACTTACACGTTAGAGTAGACATCAATTTTGAAGTATTTTGTAATTTTCTTATAATGGCAACAATTGCGAGGATAAGTATATCTCCCATTTTATCCACCAATAGGCCCATGCTAAAAGAGTGGATAGAACTGAGCAAGGGATAAACATTTTATCTTTTCCCCATAGAAAAATCGTCTCCTGCCCATGCTAGAACTGCTGGAGGGTAGTTCCATTATATACATTTTTATTAAAAGTGTGTGTGCGCGTGTGTTTGTGTGTGCGTGCGTGCGTGCGTGCGTGAGTGCGTGCTTGCGTGCGTGCGTTATTGAGTGTGCGTAGCATGCGGTTACATTTATTGAGCATTTGATTCATCCATGGCGCACTAAGCTTCCAACAATTTTAAAATTACAACGAATAAAAATATTAGCTGGCGATTACAAACTTACGCTGTTTTAAATATCAATAGTATGTTATGTTTATGTTTATATTTGTAAGAATCATTATAGGTCATATAGTCATTATATCTTTTTATAATTTATCAGTTTTTAAGTAAAAAAAATTTAAAATAGGTTAAAAAATTAATACAAACCGCAGCAGTACCTTTCCTTTGTACAAAACAAAATGATAAATCTCCATATTGTAAATATATTCTTACATATCGATTTTAGAGGAATGCGAGCGATTCGAATCACCTAATAATTTTATTCCATAAGATGGGTTCACGTTATTACATCCATATATCTCCCTTCCAATGTTGTGTCTGAAGTGTTAGGGTTAGGGACATGCTGTGTTTTAGTTTAGTTTTAGTTCTGGCGTGTTAGGGAGATGCTGTAGTTTGGTTTAAATATATATAAATAACTACGGTTATATAAAAAATACCTAAAACTACTGTGATTAAACAAAAGCAAGACCTTTAATTTTATTAGCGTCAGGCAAGATTTTTCAAAATAAAAAATTGGGTCCCTTTGACACTAATTCGAGTCAGTTATGATGTCTATTTGCCGTGTTTAAATGTGACTGTTGAGATAAGGTAATGCAATTATTATTTAGTTGCGTCGCCCGACTTTGCTTTTAATCGGCTTAAGCACTGGAGCCGACTGGTGCGGCACTCTCTAAATCGAATAACGGAGACGGACTCAGACTTTGTTAAAAATTGATCTATATATTTTATTCTTATTTTATTTATTAACTCAATACAGCCTATCAAAAATCCACGCTAACGGTAAAGTACTGAGCATAGGTCTCACTTACAGATTACCATATAGGAAGCATATTTCCCAGTTTCTTGGAGGGCGGGTTGGCAACCTTGGTGTTACATTATTTTGAGTCGTTATTAGAAAGATGCAGCTACCCGTCTCATGTTTCATATCCCTCGGTCGTCTCTTATGACACTCTCGGAATGACTAATCTTTGTGTGTAGTCAAATATACACGAGCATTATTTTCAAAATGTTCAATTCAAGTCAACGGTTGTATTGCATTTAAGACGTTGTTTTTTGTTTCGTCTGCAAATTTTACAATTATCTCAAAAAATTCATCATTTAATTTATATGTATGACCACCGTAGAAGATGACTAAAGAAGAGAGTACACGATATAAATACACAACGATGATAGGTCCTGTGTTTTGTATGGTGAGAGTTGAGAACCGGGGACTCTATTTACTGCTAACGAGTTATTCTAGCTTAGTCCTAAAGTTCGATAACACATTTATATTTAATTCTTATTCAAGAATTGGTGTAGGTGTCTATAGGCTACCGTATTCAATTATCACTAGGTGGGTTGTTTGCTCGTTAGTCAGCAACAAAAATTTTAAGCAGTGCTCGTTAAGTAGCACATTCTTTACAAATTCTACGTCAAAATATGGACTTAATGGGGCAGTTGATAATTATGACGATTTTATGAGAATATTTTTTTTTATTATCCATCTGTCTACTTGAACTTGAGCATTACTTGACATCCTGATGAGTGACTTTTAGGTTAACAATGTGTTCAAGTAAGCAATGGGGCTGTAATTTGATAGTGCAAAGTGGTTTTTTCCTTCCTTCACATTTTTATACTTGTTAATATCACGGAATTGGTACATTATTAATTTATTGTCGTAACAGAAGAAGGTTAGGGTAGGTTAGTTTAGATAATATCGACCCCCCCTCCCCCTCAACGTTTTTTAAAAATAATGCAATCCAAATATTCCTTATATTCCTTTACGAACTTAGCCATTGATTTCATAAATAACAAATCAAAAGTAAAAAAAATAATAATATTATAATGTAAAATATTTTCAAGTCAAACTAAATGTGTTTATCACGAAGCAATAATCTTCGTACATTCACTATTTTACATATCTCTCATCCACGCCACTCTTCATAAACAATACTAATTTTCTATGTGTGAGTCGCGCTAAATGAAGAGTTTGCGAATCTGCCATTTCATATTTCATAGAAAATGTTGTACGAGAGTGGAGCAAAAAATTTCTTATAGAAAGAATATATTAATTTTATTTTCAAAGTATTGTGTAAAATCTTTAATTAATAATTTACATTTTTTTAACAGTTTTAAGAGTCTCAAGCAGTCTACATGATGATTAGTGGTAACTGAAATCTATGTAAAACTAACCAACTCTATGCAAAGTAGGTCACAGTATAAAGTTCACCATTGATGACTGAGATGAAATGCCACTCTGCCTGTAAACAGGTCTATTACTATCATAACCGGTACTCAAAAGAGGGTGTGGTGAAGAGGTGGATCCAACTAAGACCAACTTCTAGACAGAAAGGTCCAAGTAGAGTATTACATCGATGGGAATATAGCTTCAATTTAGAACTTTTGGTAAAGCGTTATATACTCTTAATTATAATTCATTGTTTTGTCTTTTTTGTAATGTACGCCCAACTTCTGTCTTTCTCCAGAAAAACTCTGCTGCAACGCTGAAAAAACCAAATAAACGAAAACTAAAAACGCGCGAAACGAAAAAAAAATGTGCGCTCCGCGCGTGGAGAGCTTGTGCACTAAGTTTAATTATTCTTGGTATCTTGACAGCTTGAGTAAAATTACAAATAAAGGCTGGATTTAAAATAAAATATAGCAAGTGGAAATGATATACACCAAAACAAGGAGAGTAGTGTACCATGCTAAGTAAAGAATTAATCTTGGCCTCTTTAGGAATGTTGTGTCGTTTTTGTATTCAAATTTTCTTATTTTTGTTGTCTTAGTTATATCTTTAAAACAATTAAATCAAAAAATATATTTTAGCCAATTAAGTAAAATTAATTTAAATAAAATGCGGTAGTAATAGGATATAATTTACAGCCCCTTTACGAGTCAAATGCAGAGCATAGGTCCCTCCATGGAATGCCACTAAACACGGTCAACTGACAACATGCAACTATCGACTTCTGTCATGCCTTACCACTCCATCTAGTGATGGCTGTTCTAAACTTTGCTTACCGGTAAGAGGCTGCCAATCGAGTACCTGTCGTTCTCATAAGTTTGTGGTTCTTGAAGCCATATAGTCGGCTAATTGCCACTTCATCTTAATTATTTTGTCCTAACTCTAGTGGATATAAATTCATAATGACATGAGGTGTATAGTGTTGCGAGTGGGAGCTCATATAGGTTGGGATACCAGTAAAAATCATATTTTTCCTAGTAAGGTTAAAATTCGTGTGATACGGTCCATCAATTCATGACTACATAGTATACAAGCACAGAGGAGGCGTCAACTTCATATAAGTTTGATCGAAGGACACTTATAGGTAAGCTACTTTGATCTAATAATTATGATGATGAAATACAAATTTAATGTTTTAACTTTTTGTAAGAATTTCTGACTCCATACTGCTTTCTAAAACAGACCTAGATAGTTCAGACATAAAATAAATGAATTTGTTTATCTCGTGCTAGCATCTGTAGCGCTTTGTGAGTATGGCTCTGGTTAAATTAAACTTGATACTGTACTGTATATAAGATTTTGAAGTAGACGATATTTAATTCCAACTAAATGCAAATTAAATTTCCAAATGTGTATTTTATAAAACGCATGTGTGTACACCTTAATTGTTAATTATAATTCAAGAGGTTAAACATATTCAAACAACATACAAAACACGCATTATTTTACATTTTTTTAGAAATCTTGTTAATCGAAAAGGTTTTACTTTACCTTCACAAACATCTTTATTAAACTTTTACATGTGTGATTATGTGTCAGAATGATGAATTGTCGAGAATACCGTAGAATGTGGCACATGAACAAAAAGTTTAACAATTAAGTAGCTTTCTTGGTATCACAATGGCTAAGTGTTTATTATAGCTTTGTCTGCAGTGCTAGGCGGGCTGCTAGTTCAAATCCTGCAATGAAAGATTGTAAATATTATTGAATAATGTTTAAGGTGTAGATTTTACCAATGTGTAATTTGTGGTATGTAGTGGCGGAGTAAGCACATATATATTTTATCTATAACACTAGGATTTTCTCCTGTATCGTGGAGGCAGTTTACAAATATAAATTGCACATCATCCAGACCCGAAACAATTATTTTTAGGACATACAAATACTTGTTCCGTGCGGGATTCGAACTCGCGACCCCCAGCACAGCCACTCATTGCTAAACCATTGCGTCATGCAGCCGTCAATATCTACTAACCCATATTGTCCCGTGGGTGTCGTAGGAGGCGACAGTGGAAAACTGCACGCGGAGATGAGCAGCAGCGTCCTTCATACACAACAAATATAAAATACAAACAAAGAGAGTCAGTCAGAGAGAGTCAACAGACAAGTTATTATTTGAAGAAAAAGCTGTCATGGTTCCGGTCACACTCCTAATATATTATGTACAAATATGAAAATTCGCCACCGTCATCCATATTTAACATTGTCAGAAGAGGTCGCTATTGTTTTGTAAAACAATTACTGTTCACGTTTATTGCCTTCTAACACCTTATATTGAATGTTAAACATTAACCGGAGACCCTTTTTACTGGAAACGAGGCATTCCATCTTAGTCCTCACGGGTGACAACGCATCTGCATTTAAATTTGTAATCGAAGATAGATGTAGATGTCTATGGGCCACAGCAACCACTTACCATCAGGTGGACTGTGTGCTCGTTTGTCACCCAATCCTATACAAAAAAAATCAAAGAAACAGCTTTTGTAGCAAAACCAGAATATACATGTAAATTTAAATACGACAGTGTAGCGCTAAAATGAAATTGAGAAAATTTTTGAATATTGTGATTTCGGAAAACCAGACCGTATAAATTTTTTACAAAAATCTTAATATGCAGTTTAAGCTCACTTTGAGCAGCTGCAATTGTTACAAAAGTGACAAACCAACTGTCGGATGGTAAGTGGTTACTGCAGTCCACAGAAACACGCAGCAAATTTCAAACAAAGGAAGGCACAGATACGTTGACACTCTGAGGCTTAAGAACTCTTTGAAGTTAACGGACGTACCTTCGCTTAAGCTGAAGTTAAAAATTAGCATCCTAGTTCTGCCGACGCGTAGCCTTAGTGCACCAAGATTATTCACAGAGCTGGGCAAAATGTTATACATAAATGTCGCTATTCCTACTGCAGCAGATAAAACTTGTGTTGATTTACCGAGTTCTAAATGTTGCAGAAAAAAAATACAATTTAATTTTGTTGTATAATGCTACAATATTCACTAAGGTAAGATTTTACTATGACGATAAATAAGTCCGAAGTTCAGATTTTGTGTTTTAACAGCAAAAAAGAACTTTACAACTAACGTGTCTTTCCTCTTTGTGTATTATGAATGTTGACAATTCGAGAGTACGGAACGCCAACAATATGCACGTTTTTTATAGAATAACGGTGACAAACGAGCACACAGTCCATCTGATGGTAAGTGGATGCTGTGGCCCATAGACATCTACATTTAACTTCAATTAAGAATCAAAATGCAGATGCGTTGTCACCCCTGACGACTAAAGACCAGTAAAAAGGGTCTCCGGTTGTCTACGCTCAACATACGAAACAAAGCAGCAATAAACTGCTATTTTACGTTTTATTACAAATAGCAATAACATATATTTTATTGCTATTTTTTATTTTTTTGGTGAAGATGGCGCTGTCTAGCTAGCATCTAAGTAAAAAAGCTCCGTGTTTATAATTAATTTAAAAATAATTTTTATCGTATTTCCGAGTTAAATTTATTGTTAAACCGTGAATAGTGATCCAAAAAATCGGTTGTGACGTTATCAAAGACCTTAGTACTAAACTTAGTAAAAAAAAAACAGTGTAAATAAATCAAGACTAAATCGTACACAAACTGGAACAATATCTTAAAAAAGTGTTAATTGCAGTAATAATAGATATAAACAAATAACCTTTTCGCTAAACAATATGTAAAGTGACTTTAAAACATAAAAAGTGAATAAAAAACTTCGATACAAAGTGCACATCAAGTGAAAAAAATTCCTAAATGATTAGTCATATCAACGACTTTGCAAAATTCAAATCTCTCATACATTGACTTATGATAGAAATTTTCAACAATATCCATTGGGTCTTGGTGGTCCAATGCGTAAGACAGTTACGTATATGTAGCTGCGGAATCGAGTGGTCGTGGCTTCGAACCCACGAAGCACGGTATGTATTTTTGAAGTTTTTACGAAGAAAGTTAAACTGTGAATTTAAAAAAAAAAAAATATGGATTCAGATTCATTCGATAATGTCACATACAGGAAGCGACAAACCACTGGTTCGTTAGACTCGATAGTAGGCTTATCTATTTCGACTGATGAGCATGAGAAATCAATACTCGAAACCACTATGATGAGCTTGCCAGATAGCCTACATAACGATAGCAATAATGACATAATTAATAGTTTAAATGAAGAAATAAAAATACTTAAGATGCAACTAATGAGTGCGCATCAAGAAATAGACAATTTGAATTGTGAAAACTTTCGATTGAAATCAGATCTACAAAAATCGTTAAAAACTGTTGAAACTTATAAAAATATCTGCGTAACCCCAGATAGAAAAAATAATACATCGTCATCATTTCGTAAAAAAAAGTACAGACAGCAGAAATTGCCTGTTACACAAGACATTGAGTTAGAAACTATAGAGGATAATAACGAAAAGAGTAACTCTAATATGTTAAATAAAGAAACACAGACTACCCTTCTCAGTATGGACGCACATACACAAACAGAACAAAATCTAAAAACATCATCAAAACAGTGCAACATTGCTAACAAAAACTTAGCAGGCACTAAATCCACATCTAAACAAAAAAAAATAAACTGTGTATAATAAGCAGCGGCTGCACAAAGGGAACTCTGCCATTAATTGAAAAAATATTCTTGGATGATTTTGACTACTGCCATTATCTACTGCCAAATACTGCCACAAACGATTGGTTAAATAATATTGGAAATAAGCTACAAGACTTTACAATGAAAGATTACTGCTTGATTTTTATAGGTGAAAACGATATAAAAAACAACGAGCACTTAAATATATTGGAGGACCTGAAAAAGTCATTGAAAAATGCAACTCATACAAATAGCATCATATGTACACCAACCTACATAAAAGGTGCACTCATACACAATTACAGAGTCGAGCTATTCAATAATCTTCTGTGCTTAGACGTAAAGAATCAAAAATATGCCTATTTTTTCGACAGTAATTTCTCTCTGACACATGAAATGTTTTCCTATAAGACTGGAAGAATAAATAAAACCGGATGGAAGAACATCTACGAGAACATTATGTCAAATATAATGATAGATTGGGAATTATTTTCTGCTCATGACGATCAAGTAATTATCACTATGAACCAACCAAGTAGAATCAATGAATGCACGCCGCAGGAAACAGGTGAAGAAACCTTTTTTCGTGACAACTAAACACCTGCATGTTCTACATCAGAATATTGCAGGACTAATGAATAAATGTGAAGCAATCTCGGTGAGCCTTGATGAACTATTAGATGAAAATATAAATGTGGACATCTTATGTTTTACTGAACATTTTATCATGGCGGGTTATGAATCCCTCCTAAGTATTCCAAATTATCAACTAGCAGCGTGTTTTGCTCGAAAGGAAAGTAAGAGAGGAGGATCATGCATACTCGTCAGAAACGGCCATCGTTTTAAGGAATTAAATCAAATTGCAAAAATATCTGTGACAGGCATGTTAGAATGTTGCGCAATTGAACTGATTGACTATAAGATAATTTTAGCATGTGTATACAGGGTCCCTAAACTTAGTAATTTTAACTTATGTATAGAGAAAATACAAATATTATTGCACACACTAAGTAAGAATTGTTATGCTAATATTGTAATAGCGGGTGATTTTAACGTAGATTTATTGAAACGAAATGTACAGACTTTAGATTTTGAATGTGTCTTTATGAATTTTGGTTTGAAATTGGCAGTCAATCAACCTACTCGACTAAAAAGTCAAACATGTATTGACAACATCGCTCATAACTTTACTAAGAAATGTGTTGTCAAAGTGCGTGAATTAGGATTATCTGATCACACAGCACAAATATTCAAATTTCCTGTTCAAACAATTTTTAATAATAAATACTGGCGAGTCACTAAAAGAGACTATTGTAAGGAAAACATAAGTAAATTCAAAAGTTGTTTAAAAAGTTTATCGTTTTCGAATGTATACGAAACTTTTGATCCTAATGATGCCTACAATATTTTTTTAGATACATTTACTCTTTACTATAAGTTATGTTTTCCCGAGGTAACTAAAATTATTAATATTGTCAAAAAACCCAAATGGATATCTCGCGGCATAAAAATATGTAGCAAAAAGAAGCGCCAATTATTATGGCAATATAGGCATAAACCAACTGAAATAAACAAAAATATTTTTTCTAATTACTCTAAAAGACTAAAAATTATAATTAAGCTTACTCGGAAAGCGCAAAATAACTATACAATAAAGACCTCCGCGTGTAAATCTAAAGCAACTTGGAAGATAATTAATAGTTCAAAACTAAATTTACCCAGAGACATTATTAGAAAAATTAAAATCAACAATAATATAATCACTAAACCTAAAGACATAGCTAATGAATTTAATACATACTTTATTGAAAAAATAATCCCCATTAATAATTCTTTTAAAAATGTTACATCTTTAATAGAAAACAGATTAAACTCCTTCTTTTTAGCCCCGTGTAACCCTGCGGAAATATACAAAATAATAAACTCGCTAAGAAATACAAATAGTGTGGGTTATGATGGTCTTTCAACGAAAGTCGTCAAAGCTGTTGCTGGAGAAATTAGTGCACATTTGAGTTATATTTTAAATCTAATCATCGATACTGGTATTTTTCCGGAGGCACTGAAAATATCGATTGTAAAGCCGATATTTAAAAAAGAAGATAAGCAACTTATGCAATACTACCGACCGATTTCTCTCATAAGTGTTATCTCTAAAATATTTGAGAAACATATATATAAACAATTATACACTTATCTTGAGAAGAATAATATACTAACTCAGGAACAGAAAGGCTTTCGTAATAATAAAACAATAAATATGGCTATTTATGATTTCTTGTATAAAGTCATGATAAATGTAGACAAAAACATTCCTGTTAGCACCATATTTTGTGATATGACGCAGGCGTTTGACTACGTCTCTCATAACATTTTGATTAGGAAGTTAGAAGCTTATGGTATCCGAGGTAACGTTTCGCGTCTCATAGAATCATATATTACGAATAGAAAGCAATATACAGAAATAACATCAGTAAATACACACACCAAACATGAAGAAACTTATCGATCATCAGGTCGAGTAGTTAAATATGGTGTGCCTCAAGGCAGTGTCTTGGGACCTCTATTGTTTATTATATATATCAATGACTTACCTAAAAGCATTAACCAATACGTGACACTATTTGCCGATGACAGTACCATAACTATACCTTATAAAAATAATGATACCTATAATAATGACATTAATAATTCCCTAATATCAATGATAAAATGGCTAGAAAATAATAATTTAAAAATCAATTTGGAAAAAACTAATATTATGCACTTTACACAAAGAGGATCTACTATGTCAAACCTACATACACACTACAATAATAAAATGATTAATGAGGTAGATAATGCGAAGTTTCTTGGTGTAATTATTGACAAAAAACTCAATTGGAAAACACACACAGAAGTCTTAATAAAAAAAATCAGTAAATCTTCTTACGTACTCTATAAATTAGTACCAATGCTCAATATCGATGCCCTTCTTACAGCGTACCATGGTTTAGTTTCCTCCATTCTTAGATACGGCATTATCTTTTGGGGTAACTCTACGAATAAAGAATTAGCATTTAAAGCCCAGAAGCAATGCATAAGGACCATTTTCAAACTAAAGGTCACGGAGAGCTGTAAACCATTTTTCATACAATATAAATTATTGACATTACCCTCACTTTATATTTTGGAAAGCGCAATTTTCGTTAAGAGCAATCCTAACCTATTCCCACGCATGTCTGATACGGTCGTTCGTAATAGACGTGATAACAGTAAACTTCGTCTACATAAATCAAAAACTTCTTTAATGAATAACAGCATATTTTGCATGGGCCCAAAAATATATAATAAAATTCCTAAACGCTGGAAAGAACATAATAATAACATATTTAAAAATAAATTAAATAATTTCCTTGCAAATAAAGCCTACTACAACATTAATGACTTTCTGCAAGACAACATTGACCACTAACTGCTATGACATATAATATCTACATTTATATAAATTATTACACATTATCTTACTGCTAATTGAACATAATAAAGTAGAATTCATAAAATAACGAAAGTAATAATATACGAAATTACTAATGTAAGAAATTAAACACTAAGAATTTGTACAATCATTTGGATAAATAATGGTATGTTTTAAGTACTAGTATATTTAAATATATAGATTCTCTTCTCTAATGATGTTTGTTTTCAGTTTTAATGATTATTGTATAATTTATTAATACTAAATAAGGAGAAGGCCAATTAGAATTGTAATTTTTTTTATTTATTTTTTAACATTTTGTACGCCGTAGAGGCTAAACATGACTGTCGAGATATTTCTTTTAACATCTTGCATGCATATGTATGTATACTCATGTTTAAACAAATAAAATGATCTTTATCTTTATCTTTATCTTTATCTTTAGTAGTCCTACCATAATCGAGCCGATCCATTCGTGCTGCAACCACAATATAGGTTGTGGAAAATAAAATTGTATATTATAATAAATGTGAAGACTGAATGGGCTCTAATTATTTGAAATTATTTGTCTTCACGTGTGCCGAGAAGCTGCAGGGAAAAGCTGGTGCAGAATAAACGAGCGCTGCAATAAATTAAGCAAGGAAGATTATAATGTTTTGTTTTTACATTGTATGTAAATGTTGATTGTATTGGTTATTGGAATGATAAATTTATACTTTCCATATCCTAGCTAAGTTTCTGCGAATAATAGAACTTTTATTATTTTGGAGACGGATGTGGGATGACATATAGTAGGAATCGTATTATATCGAATGTACGTGTCATAACAGACTTGAACGTCCGACAATGTAGAAAATGCAATCTTCGTGAAATATTATTTACAAATGTTTTAAGCTTAGGTACTTTAGTCAATATTTGTTGCTATTTTACGTCAACAAAACTATATGGAACTTCTGTCACATTGTTTTTTTTTTGCTGTTTTTGTTTTCTATTATAGACAATCCTTATTTAAAATTAAAATAAAATTATCAACTATTTAGTTTTGTTTCCTTCACAGTTGAGATAGTGAGTAGAAAATATAACTTGCTCTAAAATATGTAAAAGCTTTCTTGTCAAATTTTATTTCTGTTATAGAATTGAAAGTCAATATATCTAGTTTTTATTTTTGTAACGCAGTATTATTATTATATAATATTTTTTATTGTATATTAAAACAAAATAATATTTTATTTATTGCAAGATGATAAATCGTTTGGCTTTTGCAAAAATGATATATCGTATAACGAACGTGAAATTGCTTTCAATTATCTTTTATAATTAATTCAACCTTTTCAGCGTTTCCATTGACTTAAAAAAAAACTGAATTTTTCCTTTCATAACCCCTCCGACAATAACATTCGCAGTGCAGTTTTTTGTTTGTCGGTGTTATTAATTTAGAATAAATCACCTATTTCTAAGCCGCATCGGTAACGGTATACAAGAAAATGGATGAATGAGCTAAATTGGCAATGGTCCCGACATACAGCGCGAAGAACCGATAACATGTGACATCCCCGTACGGTTAGTGAAGTGTTGGGCGGCACTCCACTAGGTGGAGTGATGACCTAGTAAGAGATACAGGGAGTAAATGGATACAGGTGGCTCAGGACCGAGTCTTGTCGCATTTCTTAGGGGCGGGCTACGTTCAGCAGTGATCTTGAGGGTTGTAGCGATGATGATACATAAAAGTCTACGTTTCACCCTTCAGGTATTTGATTAAATGCGAATAGTCTTCAATAGTCCAAACATTTATGAATTGTTAATACGAAGAAACATATTTTATGTTAGGAAAATAGCAGAACAAAACAAGTGGAATATCGAGAAACAATGGTTAAACGAAACTTGTTACATAGCCACACATACTAAGAATCTATATTATCAAGTTCTTCTTCCTCTTTTTTAGATGTAAATAAACAGAGTGATATATGATAACCAGTTACGTAATATATTTTAATAAAAGTAAAATATAACGTATTGTTACGCGCTCAAGTCGACGGCACTAGCGCCATCTAGTCTTGAACCGCAGAACTAAACTTTTTGAAGTCGAAACACGAACTCTCGGTACCTTACGCGTGTTTACTTGAATATTCTGGATATTTCGCTGCTAATTTATATAAATAGGCGCTGCAAGATGCGATCGGGGAAGTATTGGAGTTGGCGACACAAGCGAAGCTTCGGAGCGGAATAAAGTGAATCAGTGTGATTAATTATTAGTGTTTTTAACTTTAATTAGTGTAAAGTGAATTAAAGTGTTAATTTAGGTAATTCCATCGGCAATTTTTATTGTCACGAACCTCAAGCTTGTAACAGTATCTTTAGTTTTGCGTTTTAACATTTCACTATAATTGCTCTCTTATATCAACTTCTAGCGGCAGCCCATTAACATCTATGTACCTAAGTTATCTAAATGATTCAGGAGGCTTAAGTCTTACAACGTTTTTTATTAAATTCGGTGTTGAACTTCTCATTTAACTGCTCTTTGAGTTAAGTAACCACCGCTTTTATGTTTAATAAAGCGTTAAAATATCCATTTCAAGTCTTATGTATTTCATGTACATTATTTAAGTAATGGAGGCATAAATATATAGGAATATATAGGATAAAATTAATTAATTATTGTAATGATATGGATCCTTGATACGATAGCAAAGTTTCAATTCTAAGCCTAATTAGAGTGATAAATTTGACCCTTAGCTTTTATATAACGTAGTAATTTTATAGATAAGTTAGTTATTAAATAGAAATAATAACGGAACTTTATCCACTGTTTCGAAAGGTCCAAGTAGAACGTCAAAATATCAGCACTACATTCAACTCATTAAAATATATTTTTCTCAGGGAGATAGAGTACAAATACGCACTTGTTCAAATCTACTTCAGTACAGTGACACGTAGACTCAAAAAATACATTACAACTCAAGACTCAAGTAATTACCGAAAAAGGGCTGATGATGAGCCTTAATGCAAATAAGATGTTTCTTGTACAGATAAAAGAAATTCCCACAAACAGGATTCGTAGCAGAGACCGTTGTGTTCTAAACCTGGTTCGAGGGATGCATTCGAATCCTAAGCTTTTAAATATAGTTCCACTGCGTTACCTTGGTAGCGAAATCAATAATTTATGCCATTAAAAATAAAAATAAAACTATGAGAAAGTTATAATATTGTGTGAAGATCACATTTAAATATTTCGTAACATAGATAGATACATGAGGAACTAATAAAAGCGTCTGAACTGAACTAGTAAAAGCGTCTGAGGAACTAGTAAAAATGTCAAGTGACAACAGTCTTATACCGGAAGGCAAAGTGCGGTGGTTGCACCCATTATGTTCAGTGATGACTTGGTAAGATATGTACGTGTCTCAAGACTGTGCTTTATGGCATACCTTGGAGGAGGCCTATGTTCAGATGTGGGTTATATGATGATAATGAAGATCTAATCTTTTTTATTAGCAAAGACCATACATCAAGTAAAAACATATTCTATATATATATATATATATATATTGCAACAACTAAAATACATACTAAACAAAGTTCATATATACAGTGCAACATAAACCTATATAAGGTTTTTCTGCACACTGCAGTTCGCCGTCTTTCGAGCGCAAACATTTTAATATTATTTAGAGTAAGAAGGTAGTTCGCTCATTTCTATACAAATAACACGAGGATGAGTTATAATGACTATTTAGTTAGAGTAGTATACAGAATGTTTGGAGGATATATTATTTCATATTTTTGGAATATACATATGGTATATTACATATAGTAAGTATGTTAGTTTTTAGTTGCATTGTGTTAGTTGATTCAAAAAGTATGTTTTGAATTTTTATTTAATATTTTTGGTATTGATATTTTCCTTCTAGGTTTTAGGTAGTTTATTAATTAATTTAGGAATAATACCTAATCTTATTTTGATGATCGCCATACATATTATGTGTTTTAGCTATAATTAATTTAGGGTTATATACTCTTCTAAGCTGATGTTTGTAAGTAGGTATGACTTGTACTTTTGTATTAAAGAACTGTTCTACAAGTAAAGTAAGTTTTATTTTTTCTTTTATTGGCAGGATACCACGGTATTTAAATAATTTGTTGTAATTGTCCCTATATTGTTGTTTCATTTTAGGGGGGACTATTGTTTTGATGATTGTAAGTTGTAATTCACGGATTCTACAAAGATGCGATTTCCAGGTTCTACCATAGCTACTTAATCCGTATTGTATTATTGATTCGGCCAGAGCCTTATAAAGGGACAATAGTGTAGGAAAGGGAACTTTATACATAACGACAGAAAACGTTTATAAGTTTTGTTTTCGGACTGTTGCGTCGATGTAAGCAAACAGTTCAAACAATTCTCGTCAATTGAGCCTCAAACTGAATAAAATTGCAACAGGAACAGGCAGTGGATTGGTTCCGAAAACGATTGTGCTTTACTTATTGAAGTGATAAAGATTTGAGTAACAATTCCGGTGGTCGGTATTGGCCAATCCATTTTAGGTCATATTTTTATATGCACATATCTATATTTGTCGCCGTTTAATGAACGAGGTCCAATGAGTTTGATTCGTTTGGTAAATATTAAACGTACCGTCGTAAAGGCAGTCATACATTTATATATTTAAAACTACATCGAGCATAGTATTCCAAACAAGTGCCAGTGTGTTCGAGTAAACATTTGTATGTGGAGTACAAACAATAAATGTTAATCAATCGTCAAACGGGCTAGATGTGCGCACTCGGATACTGTATATCTTTTATTTATCATAACATATTTATGTTTATAAATTAAAAAGCTACTCAAAGGAACTAAAACATTACAAGGTCGAAACGAATCCACCATGATTACAACATCAGCGGGTGTACGCTAATGCCTGTGGCGTCGATACATCAATCATAGTGACGTGATAACGAAAATTTTGCCACATCATGCAGAATTCAACTCATTTCTTCCAAAAAAGCTAAAGTTAGGACATTAAATTTCATTACTGTTAGAAAACAGCTAAAGTAACGGCTTGTTCCATACAAACTCATTTGTAAACCCGCAAGCAATATCAGATATGACATCGCATTTAAAGGACAAAAATTTGAACCCCGTTGTATTACCTTTTCCTGTTCTTCTGCCACTCAATAATATAGTTAAAGAAATTAATAAAGGATAAATATCAGTAGAGAGTTTTTTTTGGATGTAAGATCACTTTTATGTAGAATCTTGGACTAACTAGGAGACCTCTGAGTGTCATACAAGTTAATCACGAAGCACACGCATGCTGATGCTGCCTAACCCTGAAGACAATGTGTTCACATTTTTTGACATTATATGCCAAACCATGCGACTCTGCAAACAGCATAGACCTCACACGCCTTCGGTAACTCTCTCACTGCCCTCACCGCCGGTCCCAGCAGCACCATCTCATCTGCATAGCTGACGTTAATACTAACCCCACGAACACTGCATCCGACACGCTTGCTGCTGAGCTCACCTATGAGAGCATCAATGTACGGGTTGAAAAATCTGGGAGAGGTTAGACCCCCCTGCCTTATTCGCATTCCAACCCATACGGTTAAGGGTATCGTCTCATTTCGCGCGATTTATTTGTTTATTTTACCAATATTTGAACAAACCACATTTCTCTGACGGTACACTTCTGTCCACTACCTTCCTCCAGAGCACGTCATATGAGAAGAGATCAAATGCCCTGAAAAGATCAAGGAAACAAGCATATACCGGGATACTACCATCAGCGTAGTATTGAACGGTGTGCTTCCTACTTAAAACAGCACTTTCGGTTGACAGTCCTGGTCTAAGCCCGAACTGTGGTCATGCCATGGATGTGGCCACTTAAAATGGTATCAAGCCCACCGTCCAACAACCTTTGTTATGGTAACCGCTAGGGAAATAAGAGGATAGTTATCCTTGTCAGAGATGTCTCCTGTCTTGTTCTTCGCAATGGGAACTACTACTGTCTTCATCAGATTTGTAGGTAAGTAAGAGTGACTAATACACATTGTGTAGAACATGTACAGGACTCGCGGCAGATGAAATCCAGCGTGCTTCTGTTGCTGAGCCCGTCGTGTCCTGGAGACTTACCTCGTCTCATACATTTTATGATACAACGTATCTGTTCAGCAGAAATACGCACAAGAGGTTCCTCTTCCTGAGAAGCGATCTCAGAACTATCCACCTGTGTTGAGGGCCCAAGTGGAGATTGAACTTTAAAATATTTCATGAACATTTTGGCGATGTCTCTGGGTTTACTAATTCCTCCAATGCTCGTTGCAAGACTACCTACGAATTACGAACGAAAGGCTTAGTGTCCAACTTACTGGTCAACTTCCAGAAATTTTTAAAGTCCCTATTTCCTCCTTTCTGAGCTAATCTATTCAGTTTGATTTGCTCAGCATTTTGCTGACAAAATTTGAGTTTATTTTTAAAAACTGTTCGCTTTTCAACCAATTCATCATAAATAGGACCAGATAAGGGACTACCACTGAGTACCCAGGTCTTAAAACTACGTCTGGCCTCATAGTGAGTGTTTGCTGAATAGCGCACCTACCTCGCCTTGGTCCCTACTTACAAGTTACTCTGGATTCCTTATCCACCTTAGACCATATACATACTATCGTTCATACAAATTATCCAATACAACCCCATGTTCGGACAAGCCACAGAAGCCATTCGCACAGTTCGTAAACTCATGAGGAAAGACAATGTTCCGCAATCTACTATAACAAAGGTTTTGGTAACATTTCTATGTTCAAAATAAATACGAACGCCTCGCCCTTGAACTCTACTGCCTCCGTCCATTTATGAGTTAAATAACCCTGAAGACCACCAGCCGAGCGACCGCGACGGAAACCGTACTGGCGGTCACTAATCAGATGGTGATCCTCAAACGATGAGCTGGCTGTTAATAATGGATTCCACTATTTTAGAGAACAAGGAGATGAAAAAGATAAGTGCTTTTATATAGTAACCACTGAATAATGTTGTTTGAATACACTCAGGGGTTGAATTTGACTTCAAGTTTATATACTTATGATGCTATAAAATTAAAAATCGGGACCCTTTTTATGAAGAAATACACAGTACACTACACAATAGTAAAAAAACATAATGGCTTCCGATATATGGTAAAATAACCAGCATGACACCGTTTTGGGTTCAAATTAATATCAACACACTTATTAAAAATACTAAGTAGTAGTCATATTAATTATACCCGTCAACACGGTAAATATAGTATAGATTTCTCTCTTCTTTTCCTTAACTTTTGATAAAGATGAATCAATTGACAAATCATTTGATAAATTTGTCTATGGCTGCTATAATGCTTCGGATAGATTTTCTATTTAAATTTGAGTAAACATGTATTTAAACTTATAGAAAACACCATTAATAGTTTACTGAAGAGGATTTTTCTTAAACATTGATTAAAGCATAAATGTATTTCAATATCCATTCTTCTAATCTATCTTGGAAAACAAATACTAGACTACTAGTCTATTCTATTCTGATCTTTTTGTTGGACTGAATTGACGATCTATTCCATTCCGTTGGTTGTGAACTTTAACAGAACTTTTAAATCTTTTGAAAGTCTTCAATTACACATATATTTGACTCGAACAGTTAGATCGCTCATAATTACAAGTAGGATGTTGCGTCTCGTTGGAAGTTCACATTTTTAATTTTTATACCCATTGTGTTTCCTCAATAGCTGCTATCGTCAATAATAATCTAAATAATATTTGAATCCAAATTTTTTGTTTTATATTAAAACAAACCATTTGATTACAGAGACATCATTATGAGAAATAACGCGTTTGAATACAGTAGTTCCAGTTAAAACTAAAAATATTTTAAATAAATTTAGGGATTCGCTTTGAATTTCCTAAAATTATAGCTTTGTAGCATATACACGTACACGTGCATTATGTAATGCTATGTTATGATGTTTACTTGATACAAAAACTAACGCAATACAAACTATACTATTCATGGACGATAGAGTAATGCTCGACATAAAATCATGTTCACATTGTTGCTTTATGTGCAGCTTTAATTCAGTAGAGACAGTGAGAAATATGTCAAATGCACTCATCGTTACCCTGGCAGATCGTCATATCGATGGTGGCGGAGTAGAATTGAAGGTAGATCAGGAAACCTCCACTCGTTTGTGCAGTGTAAATTTCAGTGTAGGTGCTGAGCGCGGGAGATTCGGCTTAAGTCATTCTCAAACTCAAACTCAAACTCGAACATTTATTGCTATACTATAATTATATATACCATTCTACTAGTGATATCACTCTACGAGTCCTGAGATATTGTCGTAGTTCTTTCCGCTGTGGTATTTCTTCTGGTGCAGACAAGGAGGATGGTGTTGCAGAAAGGCTTCCCTGTGTTACATTAAATAAAATTATTTACATGGATTTTATCGCGTTTAGTATTAACTTATTTTTAATTGCCAACGTTTCGATGACTTTACAGCACCCATGGTCACGAGGGGACTGAGATGTTTGACATTTGAATGTCATAGTTAGAATTCAAAAAGGGTTAAGAGGTAAAAGTTTAATAATGTTTCACAGACAATGCTCCTGCACCATTAACAAACCTAATTCCGTGTCCTCGTCGCTCTAGATAACAGAAGGTCTAAGAATTTCGCAACACTCTTCAGTTTACCTGGCACTGTTGCCAACTCTCTTCTGAGCGGAGAAATTACTGTTTGTTTATAATAAATGTATTCAAATAATTGAATTTGTTAATGATTACACCTTTTTTTGCAAACTTATTACCTCACTTGAAACGAACAATATCCGCTGGCTTGATGATTGGCTTGAGATTCCTGTATCGTCGAGGCGTCCAACAAACAAACCATTTTTTCTTGTGGGAACCGTACTCGCGGCCCCGCAGCTTAAAAAACAAAAATTATCATCATCATCATCATCATTACAGCCTTTCACAAGTCCACTGCTGAACATAGGCCTCCCCCAAGCAATGCCACAAAGCACGGTCCTGAGCCACCTGCATCCATCGACTTCCTGCATGTCTTACCAGGTCGTCACTCCATCTAGTGGGGGGTCGCCCTACACTACGCCTACCGGTACGAGGCTGCCACTGGAGAACCTTTCTTCCCCATCGGTTATCGGTTCTTCGAGCTATATGGCCGGCCCATTGCCACTTCAGCTTACTAATCCGTTGGGCTATGTCGGTCACTCTGGTTTTACTGCGGATATCCTCATTTCTGAGTCTATCACGCAGAGAAACTCCGAGCATAGCCCTCTCCATAGCTCGCTGAGCGACCTTAAGCGTCCTCATACGGCCAGCAGTGAAGGACCACGTCTCAGATCCATAAGTCATCACTGGCAACACGCACTGGTTGTACAATCTAGTTTTTAGAGATTGAGGTATACCTGACGAAAAGATATGTCGTAATTTCCCGAACGCTGCCCAGCCGAGTTGAATCCGTCGATTGACCTCTCGGTCGAAGTTGGACTTACCTAGTCGGACTATTTGTCCCAGGTAAACGTACTCGTCAACAACTTCGAGCATAGTGCTCCCAACAACTACCGGCATAGGTGTGACATGGACATTGAACATGATCTTTGTTTTGTCCATGTTCATCTTAAGACCTATCCGTTGGGAGGCACTATTGAGGTCATTGAGCATAGTGCTTAAGTCCTCCAGCGATTCTGCCATAAGGACTATATCGTCGGCATTTCGAAGGTGAGTGATGTACTCGCCATTGATGTCAATACCGTATCCTTTCCAGTCCAGTAGCTTGAAAACGTCTTCCAATGCAGCGGTGAAGAGTTTCGGGGATATAACGTCACCCTGTCTTACACCTCTCTGCAGTTGGATAGGTTTCGAGCTCTGGTTCTGTACTCGGATAGCCATCGTAGCCCTACTGTACAAACACTTCAGCACTTCGATATACCGACAGTCAACTTGGCACCGCTGAAGGGACTGTAGCACCGCCCAAATTTCGACGGAATCAAAGGCTTTCTCATAGTCCACATACGCCAGGCAAAGTGGCAGATTGTACTCTTCAGTCTTCTGTACAATCTGCCGCAGGGTATGTATGTGGTCTATGGTACTGAAGCCTTTTCGGAAACCGGCTTGTTCGGGAGGCTGGAAGTCGTCAAGTCTGCGTGCGAGACGATTCGTAATGACTCTCGAAAACAGCACGTAGACGCGGTTCAGAAGGGAAATCGGTCTGTAGTTCTTTAAGAGAGCGTTGTCGCCTTTCTTAAAGAACAAGACCACCGCACTTCTGCTCCACGCCTCTGGAGTAGTGCCACCATGGAGGACGGAATTGAAGAGCTTCTGAAGGACTACAAGTACCGGTGTTCCACCCGCTTTCAGCAGCTCCGCTGTAATTCCATCCTCGCCTGGGGCCCTGCCGTTTTTAAGGTGCTGGAGAGCCATTCTAATCTCGCTTAGACTGACGTCCGGGATATCATCGGAATAGTGTCGGATAAGACTTGCTCTTGGATCGTTACTCACACTTGCGTGTGGCTCCAACGATGATGTGTACAGCTGCCCATAGAACCTCTCAATCTCACTCAAAATCTCAGGTGTCCCGGAAACGATGTTGCCACACTCAGTCTTCAGCTTTGACAGTTGGCCCTTTCTGGCAGACAGATCTCTGGCAAAGACTTTGGAGCCCTGGTTCCGCTCGATCGCTTCTTTAATACGAGAAGTATTAAAGTTGCGTAAGTCTCGCCGCATGCATTTGGAGATCTGTCTGTTCAGTTGCCTGTATGCTGTCAAATCTGTTGACGATTGCAGCCTCATCTCCCGTCTAACAGCCATGAGATTAAGAGTGTGATCGGAGAGTTTTTGTGTTCTTCTGCGGCGGGTCTTGCAGAACTTAGCTCCGACCGCATGGACAGTTTCCACGAGCTTGTCGTTCATATCGTCCACTGCATTGCAATCTTCTAGGCACTGGAAGCGGTTACGTAACTCGAGCTGAAAGGTTTCGGGATTCTGGATTAGAGCACGAGGGGGACGGAGCGTTGACTTCATTAGACGAGACCTCTCCAACTTAACGTTTAGGTTCAGTGTGCCTCTAACCATTCGGTGATCGCTGCCAGTTTTCACCCTTGCGATCACTGAGACATCACTGAACAGTTGGCGTCTGGTCGCCATAATGAAGTCAATCTCATTTTTTGTCGAACCGTCGGGGCTTGACCAGGTCCACTTCCTGTGGGGCCGCTTCTGGAAGAAAGAGTTCATCATAAAGAGTCCCTCTTTCTCCATAAAGTCGGCCAGCTGCTGGCCCCTTCGGTTCCGTTGCCCTACTCCAAATTTCCCTACCTTCAGCTCACCGCTTTCTCTTGTGCCTAGTTTTGCGTTGAAGTCTCCCATCAACACCGTGTAGTGGGTTTTGGAGGAATGTATGGCTCTGGAAATATCCTCATACATTTCCTCCACCTCCTCATCGGGGTGTGCCGAGGTTGGTGCGTAAACCTGAATGACCTTCAGCGAATACCGTTTGGTGATTCTGAGTATCAGGTACGCGACCCTCGTCGACACATTCCCAATCTTTACAACGTTGTTGACGAGAGACTTGTGGACGATAAATCCGACACCTCCTTGGGACAGATGGTCGCCCTCCCGGTGATAGAACAAGTTGCCGGACTCGAGGATTGCCGTGTCCTCCCCCTCTCTTCGGACCTCGGATAATCCAATAATATGCCAGCGCAACTTGTCTACCTCTTCTTCCAGCTCCAGTATCTTCTCGTCAGTCCTCAGGGTGCGTGTTATATGTTGCCAGGTCGAGTCGTCGTAGGTGGCAACCGAACCTCCACCGGAGATTCTTAGCACCCCCTGCCCCGCCGTTACCATGGTCGCCACCGTAGCCAGGAATAGCGGGGCCGCCGGGGACTGGGGGCCGTCTTTTTGTATATTTATTCATTGGGGGTATTTGCCGTAGTTGCCACGCTTGGCGAGCGGGTTGGCAACCGCTCGCCAAGCGTGTAAAAAACAAAAATTATGTTACCCATTAAACATAACTCAAGGCTTTAGAAAAAAGATTAACAGCAAAGTAATAGACCCTTAAAAAATAAGTAGTGATTAAACTTACACAATTTAAACACCTCACTATCCCTTTCTCGGCCTCTCTCTCTCTCTCTTCCACTTCTAATTAGAGATGTCAATTGTCTCTAGGAGTGAGCCGTCTTGAATTTAATTTGCAAAGCAATTATATTTACGAAGCTGAAAGATGTTGTGACGTAAAAAAATACTTTTACAAATGTAATAAGTTGATAACGTCAATATATTTTAGTTTTGGATTGTTTATATGATATGCACCGATAACTTTAACTTATATCATATGGTGTTAAAATACTTTATTAATTCGCAACGTCTTAAATACATTAAAATTTCTTTAATATTGCAATATTGAATACGATATTGCAATCGAATTATGACTGAGTTAACAAATAACTCAGATATTTACGTAGTTATGTTCAAATGTCCAGGACAAGTTTCATAGACTACTTTTTTCATGTACATTTTGAATTGTTCGAGCAATTGATAGAAAGCATTGATTTGTATATATGTTGTATAACTCAATAACAGAACGTGTCAGAATTACTCACAATTGTATAAGTAATTAACAATAATTAACTTTACTTAACAATACTGACTGGATAACGTGGTAGAGCTATGCTGCAGCTATATTATTATTATGGTTGTAGTAGGAATGGGTCGGCTCGACCGGGGAAGGACCACGCTCTCACAGGATACCAGTGTAAAATAGCAGTTCAATGCTATTATGTTTCGTATGGTAAGTGTAGAGAACCAGAGACCCGTTTTACTGGAAACGAGGCATTTCATCTTAGTCCTCAAGACTAGCAACATAATATCTGCATTTTAATTCTTAATCGAGGGTAAATGTAGATATCTATGAGCCATGGCATCCACTTATCATCAGGTGGACTGTGTGCTCGTCTATCACCCACATCCTATAAAAAATAATGGGCATGATTGCTAATTTCAAATTACATGACACTTTCGTAGCTTGAATTTGATTAAAACTGCTGTCGGACCACAGACACAAAACAATTAGCCATGATGTGAAGTACATCACCCAAACTGTTGCATGTTGAAGGGCTCTGTTGCTTCATCATCGTTACTTATTATGTTATTATACTTATTAACTTGCGTAGTTGAAGCACATATAGATTTATGCACGTACAAGAAATTAGTTTTCAATTATAGTAATCATTTCAGACACGTTTACTAACCGTGTGATAGTGGAGTAAGAACATCCACCACCCTACAGCGTCCTGTGGGTGTCGTAAGAGGCAAATGATATGGACAACAGCATCTTCTTGAAAACAACTACTTATAAAAACCTGAGGTTGCCAACCCGCTTGTCACGCGTTGCAACTATGGCAAAACTCTTTTCATGAGGCATGTACGGAGCAGGCCTATGTTAGGCAGTGAACATATATAGGCTTTACTCGATGAATGCATCAATTTCCAAGATGTTCACTATAATGTGCCCTTAACACAAGTGTTCTTTTTGCTTATTACGTTATTTAATATCTGTGCCTTAAGCTGAACAATGTCATAAAATTTTGACAGATTATTTAGCTTCTGCTTTTTATTTGAAATAATCTATTAATCATGTACTTACTATGCCTCTTTTATGGCCTCTGTTACGGCTTGCCAGTCTACATAAGAGAGTTTAACAAATCTCAAATATTGTAAGAAGAAAACTCCTTAATAACAAGGCAGAAGAAAGCTAATGATGTTGAACCCAATAAATAAAACAGATCATGTCAGTGGTTTTATTTATTAGTAGCAACGTGAGTAAAGAAGAATATATTATATTTTGTTTTATATTCATATGTTTGTTTGAATCCACATTTGTAACCTATAATAATAATCTATACTAATATACACCATGTTAATATTTTATTTTGTGACGCATTAATCTTTGTGGTGTGATAAGTTATGGGGAGGTGAAAGAGGAGATTAAGATTCCTTACTAAACAAGTTTATAAAAAACTATGATCATTTATACATCTTTGTATTTATAAAAAATCCTTAATTTTAAATTTGGAAATTTTTTCTGTCCACTGCGATTTCATTTCGAATCAATTTAAAAATCTTATTTAAAAATTTCACATTCAATGGAAAAACTGTGAGGAAACATTAGCAATTAAAACTTTAACACAAACTTTTGAAAACTTTTCCGGGTTGATTTATCATTGCTCCTATCGGGAAAAAAATCCTTGTTTTAAAGCTTAAATATGCTGTCATAGGTTAGCATAAGTAACAATTATTTTGCAATTGTAGTATGCCCCTTTCCTATTTTTTTATAGAATAGGTTGACAAACAAGCACACAGTCCACCTGATGGTAAGTGGTTGCTGCGGCCCATAGACATCTACATCAGTCTTCCATTACAAATCAAAATGCAGATGCGTTGTCACCCGTGAGGACTGAGATGGAATGCCTCATTTCCAGTAAAAAGGGTCTCCGGTTCTCTACACTCACCATACCAAATACAGCAGCATTAAGCTACTATTTCACGCTGGTATTCTGTGAGAGCGTGGTCCTTCCCCGGTCGAGCCGAACCATTCGTGCTACAACTATACTACTAATATAACTGCAGCATGGCTCTACCACGTAAAAAACTTTTTAATCCATCAGTATTAAAAAGCTATTTTTAATACTGATGGATTAAAAAATTACGCTATTAGGTGAAATGACGAGTTGTTAAGACATGCCTAAGATGGCTCAGTAGCGTGTCTGGAAGTCCGTTTGGTTAGATACTATCCTCTTACTTTTTTCTGCCGCCAAAGCATAGCTTGCATTCCTGCTTCGGTGTTTTCTGTGAGGTCCTCAGAGGTGACAACGCATCTGTATCCTTCTTTATTTCAAGTTTACTGTAGGTGTCTATAGATAGCAGTAGTAATTGGATTTTCTGTCAAGAATTTTAGAATTGTATAGCTTAAATTCTACGTCTTCAGATGTAAAGAACCCAGCTAAGCGACGGGGGGCATGTCGAAAGTACGAGACGAGTGATAATATGCTTATCCTTTTGCCAAGTGTGGCGATTATAAAACTTGGTCCCTACAACTGGGGAGAACCAAGTCCAGTAGTATCTTTTACGGGTTTAATTTAGATGACTGGTCCTCGAGACCTTATTTCGGTCACGACGGCCAGTCACAACGGAGACGAGCCATCTGCTGCAGGACAGTATTATAGAGCCCAAATGTATATGCAATCACAGATTCACTCCCTATTCCCTCACTTTGATTTTCCGATGGGACGGCGAGCTGATAAAACCGGAGAGAGACTAGGCGCAGTACTAACGGCTTTACGCACTTTACGTGGCATGGGAGTGCGACACCGTCAAGTTTCTGATTCTGAGCTATTAAGTTTGGCACGACTCGAGATTCGAATCCGGGACGAGCAATCTCGTTTACGACCTCCAAACCAACGAGGTAGTTAAAATGATTGGTATTACTGATGGATTTAAAAGTTTTTTCATACATGTAAGGGAGAGATATGAGCACATAGTCCACCGCATCCGCGGATGCTGTGGCCCGTAGACACGTACATCTGTCCTCGATTAAGAATCAAAATGTAGAAACGTTGAGTGATTTCGGTTATCTGCACTCACGGCGTGAAATACAACAGCAGTATGCTGTTATATTGTTCTGGTATTTGGTGTTGTGTAACAATCTTTATATGTCCTATAGTCGAGTACTGGGTTCGTATTTTTCGGGGTTTTATATCGAGCCCCATAAATTTTAATAGTTTTCCATTAGCATTAATGAATGTAGAAAGTCCATTTACCTCATTACATGCTGGCGGACTTCTGTTTGTAGTTCTCTGTATTGCTCACATTTTCATATTTTTATACTCAAGATATTTTTCTTCACTGTCAAGCACATAGAAATATAAACAACAGGAGAAGTGGCAAGGAGTGTGTCTGTGTCCGCGCGCTATGATCAAAATGCTCAGTTTCTATACAAATGGCCGTCTCTGCGAATTAGCGCGCTAGCGACCATCATCGTGAAATATTATCAGAATACCATGTTGTTCAGTGGTTTCTTGTAAAAACCGAAGCTAAAAAAAAACTTTGCTAATCATGAAATCACTTACCATACCTAAGTAAAAGTATTTCATTATATTTATCTTTAAAATCATATTAAACAGCAAATCATAAAATATTTCTTGCTCTTACTACGTTATTTTTGATTTCAAATGTCACAGTCACTGTAATATTTTTGCAGTAAATACATTGCTCCATAACCAGTACGTTAGTATGACGCCAAGTGACTGAACAAGCAATGTAAATATTACAAAACAATACTTTATTTATGCGAATATATTGCGTAGTACGGCCGCTGTATCTTGTGACGAGCTAGTAATATGCGTGTGCAGATCCACTATCGACAATAATGTGGATTGGCGAATTGTTATTATAGTTTATTCTCCAATTTGTCAACCGTTTCAATCCGATAGGAAGACCGATGTGACGTAATGTTTTTTACTTATTTTGATTATTTTTCAGCAACTACTACGCTGAATGCGTAATCAACGGTCGTGAAGTAAGTTGATTAAATTTTAGGTTATTATTACGTTTTTACCTACATATTAATCACTTTTATTACACTGTTCTCTGGACATATGATATTTTATTTATTTTATATTCAGGGCCCAAAAAAATTTAGTACACTTTTGGTATAAATGAAACAATGGTTAACTTTTGAATTTAGTCAATCACTTACCTATATATAAAATATGTGGCTTTTTTACAGCACAACGATAGTGACCGATATTTTTGTGTGAATAAGTAGCACGGTGAATGGTAAATGTACGCTGTGCATTAAGAGATATGGTTTATAATTGATTGTGTAGTACGTTCTGATTTATAAAATGCAAGTGTGTGCACGACTGTGTATCTATTGCTCTTACTGATGTGCATATGTAGTAGTTGGCACGTGGTAGGGGCCAACTGGAGACACCGGGTTCCGATACATTTTCAACTACTGGGCATATCTCCTTCTTTATTATATCTATGTTCAAGCACGTAGTAAATCAGCACTTATAAAGCTTTTACCTATCTCATTGATGCTATAAAGGATAGAACCCATCTGCTTGTTTTAGTACTACGACTATTCAAGAAAATGAGTTTTAGATAAAATTTATACTTGCGGTTTTTGTTATTTTTTCCAAAAAAAAATCCTCAGTCATGCATTAACATATTATATTATATGTTAACCTGATTATGCCGTGAGGTAAACCGGTTGGTTTCATAATTGCTATAATGATAATTTAAAATAAATATTGTGAAACTAATAGAAGTATTAACTTAATTCACAACAATAAGTAAAGATACTTTTTTAAGAATATAAGAACTCCTTCGTTCCGAGTTTTATCGTTAAGAAAATTCCAACAATGGGACTTAAATAGACTGTGCCATTAATAATAAGAACCATAACACTGTTTGCTTATTTTTCACCGAGTCCTTAGAACACTTTTTAGTAAAGTTAAAAGTAAAGTTACAGCCCCCTATATACGTCCCACTACTGGGCACAGGCCTCCGCTCATTTCTGAGAGGGTTTTAGAGCAAGGAATTGTCCGCCGCGCTGCCCCAATGCATGTTGGCAAACATCACATGTCTTCGAAATATATTTTTTTTCTTATTTCTCTGACAAGCAGGTTTCCTCACGATGTTTTCCTTCACCGCCGAGCACGTGGTAAATCAGCACTTAAAATTGCAATTAACAATTTCATTGGTGCCGGCGGGGATCGAACCCGGTTTGCTTGCGTACTGTGAAATTTACAGCGAGCGCTTACTATCTGAACTACCACGGCTCTCCTAACTACCACTTTTTAGTGCGGACGATAAAATATCATCCTTCTACTCATTACGTGAGCGTGAAATGTTGTCGACAAACTGCGTTACGCCATTAGCGAAAGGCTTTAAAGTGTGATCTATTAAATGCTTCAAGTAGCAGTTCTTCGATTTATCTCTTATTTTTTATAGTTCTTTATTTTGTATTTTAACATATAGAAGAATCTTAATATATTTAATATTTATATTCTTCTACACGTCAAGAAAATAAAGAATCAATGAGGTGAACGTACCTATAACGGGAAAGATTCATGTCCTATCATATAAATCTTACATTTTTGAATGTTGATTATAAAGAAAAAAATAAGGTGAAGTGGCAATGGACAACCGATGGCAAAGAAATGTTCTCGAGTTGCAGCCTCGTACCGGTAATACCCGGTGAGACATGACAAGAAGTTGCATCCCTCTGCTTTTTTATCGTATTTATCCAGGAAGTGTTTATAGGATATTTTGTTCTGATTAATTCCAGCATTAAAACTCTAATATCGCACATCGCGAGAAACAGCACTAATCAAAGAGCTTGTCAGACAACTACGATGTGATAATTTTAATCGACTACCACCGGCGATGTTTCGAACTAATACGACTTAGAAACCGACAGTAACTGATCTTATTTTTTTTTAATGCCCACAACGCACCTGCAAATCTTCTGGTGCCACAATTGTAATTAGGCAGTGATACTTACCCCGCTTCGACAAAAAAAAACATGCGAGTATTTGATGAATGTACGTATCTCAGATCTGCATTTGCCGAAACAAATGCAAAGGAAAATGTAAGCGGCTTTAGCATAATTATCTTTTTGCCAATAATCAAACTGTCATGTTGGAAATAATTTAACTTGCTTCAAAAACTCAAAACTAAAAATGATTCACTCCTCACGTTACCGCCCTTTCATATCTTGGAATCACTTGGAAACTTTACACACCAAATACCAGAGCAATATAGCAGCATACTGCTGTTGTATTTCACACGGTGAGTGCGGATAACCGAAATCCCTCAAAGTTTCTACATTTTGATTCTTAATCGAGGATAGATGTACGTGTTTATGGGCCACAGCATCCACTGATGCGGTGGACTATGTGCTCATTTGTTCTTCTTACATGTATAAAAAACTTTTTATTTCATCAAAAATACCAGTCATCTTGACTAGCTCTTTGGTCTAGAGGTGGTAAACAAGATTGATACCAGGTTAAAATCCCAGGTCAGGGCAAAATTAATTATTGGGTTTACACAGCAGTTATCAGTAGTAGCTCAGAGTCATGGTGTTTCACTCTAGTGCCTTGAAAAGTACGTAAAGTGGTTAGTCCTTCTTCTACTCTCTCCGGTTGTGCCGGCTTGCCATATCATCGGAAAAAAGTGAGGAAGTAGAGAAGGAACCTGTGACTGTGAGTTGTAAATTTGGGCTATATAATACTGTACTGCGGAAGATGGCTCGTCTCCGAAACTGGCCGCCGTGACTGAAATTCGATCTAGAGGACCAGTCATCTTAATTAAACCGGTAAAAAATACTACTGGACTTGGTTTTCCCAATTGTAAAGACCATTTTCCATAATCGTTACACTTAGCAAAAAGATAAGCATATTCTCACTCGTCTCGCACTTTCATCACTGCCTCCCCATCGCTTAGCTGGGTTCTTCACATCTGACGACGTAGAATTAAAGCTACACAATTCTGAAATTCGCAACAGAAAATCCACTTACTATTGCTATCATAATACAGATGCGTTGCCAACTCTGAGGACCTCACAAAAAACATCAAAGCAAGAATGCAAACTGCATTGGCGGCAGAAAAAATCAAGAGGATAGTTTTTTTATAGGATAGGATAACAAACTAGCACACAGTCCACCTGATGGTAAGTGATTGCTGCGGCCCATAGACATCTACATCTATCCTCGGTTACAAATCAAAATGCAGATGCGTTGTCACCCGTGAGAACTAAGATGGAATGCCTCGTTTCCAGTAAAAAGAGTCTCGGTTTCTTTCACTCACCGTGCAAAACACAGCAGTATTAAGCTGCTATTTTACGCTGGTATTCTATGAGAGCGTGATCCTTCTCCGGTTGAGCCGACCCATTAGTGCTACAACTATACTACTAATATAACTGCAGCATAGCTCTACCACATATAAAATCTAACCAAACGGACTTCCAGACACGGTTCTGAGCCACCTTAGGTATGTCTTAACAACTCGTCACTCCACCTAGTGGGGAAGTGGCATACTACAGTTGCAACATTATTATAACTAATGTTCACCCATTCACAGCATATTTAAGTTTTTTTCCGATAGGAGCAATGATAAATCAACCTGGAAAATTCGTACAAAACTGTTTGTTAAATCTTTAAATAATTTATAATTTGATTCAAAATGATATCGCAGTGGATATTATGTTCGAGTGTTGAACACACTACGGTGTGGCGGACCGAAATTTTCATTTCTATTATTTTTTCGCGTCTTGTTGCCGGTCGAAATTTAAAATTAAGTAATGTTTAATAAATATAAAGAAGTATTAATGATCTTCGTTTTTTATGAATTTGTTTAGTAAGGCGTCTTATTAAGTAAGAAGTCCTTTTAGAAACACCAAAACTAAATGCCAGAGCTTAGCGAAATTTGATGCATCTACGTCATCTATTTCATGAGTGATTACTTCGATTAATGGAAATAAAAAATATAAAGAATTTAAGTTAACTTATTTCATAAAAAACGGCAGTTTCATAGGTAAAATCCTAATATTGCCCCATAAGGAGATGGCTATGCTCGGGGTTTCTCTGCGTGATAAATTTAGAAATGAAGATATGCACGCAGATGATACGCAGCAGAACCAGAGTAACCAACATAGTCTAACGGAATGGCAGCCTTGTACCAGTGGGCGTAGTGTAGGGTGAACCTCAACTAGATGGAGTGACGACCTGGTAAGACATGCAGGAAGTCAGTGGATGCAGGTGGCTAAGGATCGTGCTTTGTGGCATTCCTTGAGGGTGGCCTATGTTCAGCAGTGGACTTGTGAAGGGCTATAATGATGATGATGATGATGATAAGTACGAATTATAATATAGTTTATTTGTAAAACGAGGAGTTTTAATTTATAATAGACATATTATGGCTAGAGGAGCGACGATGAGATGCTAGAATAACTTAGAGCGTTGTCGACGTTTAATCTGCCGCCGCCTGCCGCTGAAACTTTTCAAAGACTAGAACTAACTAGGTGTGCCGAGTTTGGTTTTGTTTTGTTTAGTTATGATGAGGCCCTACCTCCGAACTTGATAGAGTGACCTGAAGGTGTACTTTAAAGTTATAGCCTATATACGTCCCACTGCTGGGCACGGGCTCATTTTTTGACAGGTTTTAAGGCAAGAAATTGTCCGCCGCTCTGTCCCAAAGGGTGTTGACGAACTTCACATGTCTTCGAAATATTTTTTTTCTTATTTCTCTGACATGCAGGTTTCCTCACGATGTTTTCCTTCACCGTCGAGCACATGGTAAAGCTGTACTTTGTTGAATATTAAATTAGCATACTGACTATGACTAGATGACAACTTTTTTGAAAATGAAATAAAATTGATGAAAAAAAACTATTAACGAGTAAGGTAAAGAAAACCTAGTTTTCGCGATAATGCCTGAGTATAAATATCTAAAAATTAAATTAATATTAAAGTTAATTTATGATATTTATATATATATATATATATATATATATATATATATATATATATATATATATATATATATATATATATATATATATATATATCATTGTTGATTGAAATTTTTTCACTATCATATGAGCTTTAACAACAATTTTATACGATTCCTTTCATATGTCTTTGTAAAGAATACATTATTTAACAAATAAAAACCGGCCAAGAGCGTGTCGGGCCACGCTCAGTGTAGGGTTCCGTAGTTTCCTGTCCGTCACAATAAGTGTTCCCACTTATTATTTTAAAGGTGGATGGGTATCCGTTATGTTCGCGCTCCAGCAGCGCTCCGCGCTCCTGCAACTGCAACATGGAGCGTGCAACATCGCACGTTCCGCGGCAGGCGATGCCAAGGAGAGACCAACCGAACAATTCGATAATACCCGACCCAATGTAATAAGTACCTACAGCGCCATCTCTCGGGGAATTGGGTTACTAATTAATACATAGATGTGCCAGAAGTTTTCGGTGGTAATTTTGGATTGCGAGAACTGATTTTAATAATTCTTTTTTTGTTTGAAAAAAGATACGTTTAGGATAATAAAATATGTAAACGAAGTTAAAAAAGATGCTTGCATATACGATTAATACTACAACCTTAGTCCAGAAATTATTTTGTACAATTTTTTGTCTTTTTTGTACAAAAACTGTTACCATCCAAGTTCAAAATGATTTTCCTAGAAAGTTCTTATAAAGTTCTACGTTTCAGATTTTTTTCATATTTTCTAAACCTATGGTTCAAAAGTTAGAGGGGGGGGGACACAATGTTTTTTAATTTTGGCGCGATTATTTCCGAAACTAGTGACATTATCAAAAAATGATTTTAGTAAACCCCTATTCATTTTTAAATACCTTTCCAACAATATATCACACGTTAGGGTTGAAATTAAAAAAAATCACTTCCCACTTTACATATAGGGGGGCTACCCTAATGAAACATTTTTTTCCAATTTTTATTTTACCACTTTGTCGGCGTGATTGATACACATATTGGTACCAAATTTCAGCTTTCTAGTGCTAACGGTCACAGAGATTAAGCGAGGACGGACAGACGGACAGACAGACATGGCGAAACTATAAGGGTTCCTAGTTGACTACGGAACCCTAAAAAAGGGCTGCTTTGTGCCTCTGTTTGTTTTTAGTTAAAATTTTCGAACATGGCGTACGTTCAGAAATGTAATTGTGTTTTACGAATTTTTGTATGTATACGTAGGACACTCAATAAGTCTTGAGGTATACAATAAGTATTCTAGATACTATTAATAATTACTTTACATCTTTCCTCATTCATTCTTTCCACATGACCAAACCACCGAAGCATTCCTGTCTTAATCCTGGTTACAACATCATCTTGCAAACCACACTCTTCTCTTATTACACAATTTCTTACCCTGTCACTCAGATTCAGCCCTAACATACTCCTTAACGACCGCATTTCTACTGCGTTTATTCTACTCTCGTGCTTCTTCTGCCACACCCAACTTTCACTACCGTACGTTAAAGTAGGGACCAACACAGCATTGTGAATTGCCATACGTGCCCTTTTAGACACATTTTGACTCTTCACAATAGAGTGCAAGGCCCCATTTACTCTATTTCCCGCGTGACAAAGATAATTTATGGTGCAGAAGTGAATGGCAGAGTCGGAAAGGGACGTGTTAGGCGAAAATTTATCGACCAAATTGGCGATTTATTGAAAACGAGCCAAATTAGGAGTACCCTTAACCGACGAGCATGTATGCGCAGGTGTATGGATGTGAAAGAGGCAAGAGAGGTGTGTCAGGATCGTGCCAAATGGAAGTCTGTAGTCTCTGCCTACCCCTCTGGGTGACAGGCGTGAGTGTTTATGTATTTATGTACTTAACATCTTTTCAAAATATTCTCCAACATGCTTTATACAAAGTTTCATTCGCCTAAACCAACTCTGAAAACACTTTTGCCAGTCTTGATCTGACAGGTCGGAAATCCCTTCTTCGTAGGCAGCCACGGATTCTTCGGCGCTTGAAAAAACATGCCTTCTATTTTTCTTTAGACTCTTGGGAGAAACGAAATCACAAGAGCTAAGTCAGGGCTGTAGGGGGGGTGAGTTAGAGTTTCAACACCAGATTCCTCAATAAATGCTTTTTTTCTAAGGGAGATATGTGAAGAGGCTTTATCGTGATGCAGCATGATTCACCGAATCCTGGACTTTAGTCTTCTCTCCCGCACAGCTTGAAAAGATTTGGGTAATGCAACTGTAGTATACCGTTCAGAGTTGACTAACCTACAATTTTCCTGCACTGACGTCGATGAATAAATGTCCACTCCGCGAAAAAAGCTAGCCACCATTTTTTGCCGACGTTGCGAGGTCTTTGCAGTTTTGTCGGTAACTGTCCCCCTGAGTAGACCCAAACCGATGATTGGCTTTTATTTTTCGGATCAAATTGATAGATCCATGTCTCGTTACCATTAAAGATTACTGAAACATGCCTAGATGCCCCGTTTTCAAAACGTAGACACATTTCATGGCACGAATCCACACGAGTCTGTTTTTCGCTTTCGGAGAGTAAACTCCTCTCCTAGATGTTAATGTAGGATGGTATGAATGCTCCCCGAACTAATTAATGCCTACAATCCTTTTGATGTCCGTATATGTGACTCGTGGGTCTTCTCGCACCAAAATATTTCAGTAGTCCATACATTTTCTGCGATTACTGCTGTTTGATAGTAATCTGAAGTGGCAATGGGTCGGCCATATAGCTCGAAGAACCGACAACCGTTGGAGAAAAAAAGGTTCTCGAGTGGCAGCCTCGTACCGGTAGGCGAAGTGTATGGCGACCCCCCACTAGATGGAGTGACGATCTGGTAAGACATGCAGAAAGTCAATGGATGCAGGTGGCTTAGGACCGTGCTTTGTGGCATACCTTAGGGGAGGCCTATGTTCAGCAGTGGACTTGTGAAGGGCTGTAATGATGATGATGATGATGACTGCTGTTTGCGGGGCCCCGGTTATTTGGTCATCTTTAAGGTTAATGTTACCTCTTTTGAATTCAGCAAACCACCTAAAAATTTTTCGCATAATGGCGATAATTCTTGTGACCGTGATAAACTTAATTGTTCGGTTAAACCAAATTTAAAATCATAATAGCGTGAACATCTTCATGTTTAAGATCCAACGTTTTAAATGAAAAAAGCGCAGAAAGCGTTGCAAGAAAATTAATAGAACTTTGTTTTTTTAAATATTTAGGAATTGGCTTATAGAAATCTATTTTTAAATAAATTTGATTTTAGGAAACATATAACACGGGTGCGTTCCGTTTTTAAACTTCGAGCATCTCAAAACTTATTGAGTTAATACTGGTATTAGAAATTGTAGGATAAATAGAAAGTAGCCGATTGACCGATCTTTGCTCGGTATTTTTCGCTCGGTTTTTTTTTTTAATTCGTATGTTTTGGAAATTATATTTAGATACAAATTACATACTGATGAAATACGTATAAATAATATTTTTTGATATTAGCGACATAACAGAAAAAACGGAACTGGTTATTTGAATAAAAAATCATGAGTGCGATTATTGTAATTTAAATTTTCGTGTTTTTAAAAAATACTAAAAAAAGGGCTCGAAAAAATAGATTTTCTAAAAAAAGAAAGGAACTTGAAAAAAAATAAAAAAAGTCGCTCGGTCGGGGCTCGAATCGGGGTTTTACGATTCTGTGACCGCCTACTATACCAATTAAGCTATTTATAATCATTAATACCCCGTCAAAATTTACCATCTTATTCTAACGATATTGTAGCAGTTTTTCATTGCCTAAAAACACGGACAAAAAGACATTTTCTAAAAATAAATCCTAGCTAGATCGATTTTTTATCCCCGAAACTCCCTGGACACAAAATTTTATGAAAATCGTTGGAGCCGTTTCCGAGATCCCGATTATATATATATATATATATATATATATATATATATATATATATATATATATATATATATATATATATATATATATATATATAATCGGATATATAAGTAGTAACTTTTCATAAATTAGAATTTGTTAATAAATACCTAGGTGGATTGAAAAGTACTCGGCCTAACACAGATCCATTCAATTCTAAAAATCAAATCTTCCCACATTATTTAGTTCAGTTCAGACTAGTTCATTGTGTGAAGTTCGAAACGTGTGCGATAATTAGTTGTGATTTTATAAATTTATTAACAAAGTAATCGGACATAATTTCCGCGAATGGAGCAAATCGAGCAGCGTGCCGTCATTAAGTACCTCCATAAGAAGGGGCTATCATCAAAAGCCATCCATGATGACATGGTCAGTACATTAGGCAATTGTGCTCTGTCATATTCATTCGTCAAAAAATGGATAGCAGAATTTAAGCGTGGTAGAGAGAGTGTGAAAGATGAACCCCGCTCTGGAAGGCCTTCGACGTCAACTACTGACGAAAATATTAAAAAAGTACTTGATTTAATAATGGGAGACCGCAGATTAAAAATTAGAGAGATAGCCGAGATTATAGGCATCTCTTATAAACGAACTCAAAACATCATTGTCAACGAGTTGGGTTTCCACAAGGTGTCTGCGAGGTGGGTTTCGCGACTGCTTTCAGTTGAACAAAAAAGGACGCGATTGACTATTTCACGCGACTGTTTGGAGTTATTTGCAGCCGATGCAGATGATTTTTTGAATCGTTTTGTTACTACGGACGAAACATGGGTTCATTACTGTACACCGGAAACAAAACAACAATCAAAACAGTGGAGAAGACCTGGTTCACCACCCCCTAAAAAGGCTAAGTCGATTTTGTCGGCAAATAAGGTGATGGCTTCAGTATTCTGGGACTCGAAAGGTGTGATTATGATTGATTATCTTGAAAGGGGTCAGACTATAAACTCTGATTACTACTGCACCTTACTACGTCGTTTACGAGAGGAAATAAAAGAAAAACGTCGAGGAATGCTCAGAAGAATAGTCCTGTTTCATCAAGATAACGCCCGTGTTCACACGTCAGTACAGTCAATGGCTGAAATTCACAACTGTGGCTTTGAACTGTTACCGCATCCGCCGTATTCACCTGATCTGGCACCATCAGACTTCTTTCTGTTCCCTAACCTAAAAAAGCACTTGGGAGGTCAAAGATTTTCGACAAACGACGAGGTCAAAGCAGCTGTAGACGCATATTTTGACTCTAAGGAAGAATCATTTTTTTCAACGGTCTAAATGCTTTGAAGGGGAGGTGGCAAAAGTGTATTGAACTTGATGGTTATTATGTAGAAAATTAAAAATATAACTGATTTAGTATGTGTTTATTTTCTTGGTTAGGCCGAGTACTTTTAAATCCACCCTCGTATTTAGAAAAAGATGTGATGTATGGTCCAGGTCAGCCACAAGTCATGAGCCCATCGCATCAGTGTACTGGATGGATCTTTATCTTTAATTTACCAAACCTATATAACACTATGAGTTTAATTAGAATAACTTTTAATAATAAACTGTGTTTCATAAAATATTTTTTAAAAACTTAACGTAAGAGATCGGGATTTGAAATCCGTATTTCAGATATCCTTATTTCAACTCTATGAGATACACAATATAATTGTTCTGCAATGAAATATATATATATTTTGTACAGGATTGTTCAGTTCATTAAAATTTCTTATAATATATTCACATTTTTAATACATAAATTCAAAATGCTTTGATCACCATCAAACGTAGTGATCAGGCTTAATAAATCTTTAGGAATGATTTAAACGGAGGGATTCCACCTTCTCGTTCAATTTTTATTAAAATATTTCTACAATTCAATCAATTTTTAAATTAGCGTCTTCTGTAACATTGTACTTCATAACATGTTTTCAGTAATCCAATATCAAAAGCTTAATCGACACAATTCGTTGTCAACCTGTTATTGTAAAATGATGACTACTTGCAATTATCGTGTTTACGAGTGATCTAATATCAAAGGCTTAATCGGGAATATTTAGGATCAACAGGTATTAAGGCTATTTCCAGACTGCATAACTAGTTTTTGCTCATTTGTGTCAATAAACAATATGGAATTTATGTCGTGTAATTTTTAGTATGTTTGTTTGCTTTGACAGAAAACAGTTGAATCAAGAATAAAATTATCAAACTGTTTTCTTCCCCTCATAGTTGAGTTAACCCTTTCACTCGGCCACCAATCTAATCAGATTGTACAATACCTACCTTACGTCGGCTCGGGTACGGGGCTAATCAGATCAGAAGTACTGCCTTATGAAAAAACTACTTTTTCCTTTAAAACAAAACCAAAGACAATATGCAATAGATAATAGTATCAAAGACAAAGATATGCTCTTTTATTTTAAACCATAACCTGGCAATGTTTCTTAGAAAAAAAAAAGAAATCACTCTGAACTTTCGGCGTTCCACGTGTCAATTTGATGAAGGTGCTCTGTATTTTTTATAGAATTTTATATTTGTGTCTGGACTAAAAACGAAAGTATTATACTTTTTTATATTCCTTGTAATATAGTAAACACGTAGATATGTAATTTGTGGTATAAAAAGTGAAAAGTAAATTGCCAAAAGTACTTCAAATTCCGAAAGGCCCGTTTTGGCGGGCGGGTTATAAATGTGTTATTTTTCAAATTCTCATTTATTTTTAGTGTAAAATGTAAGTAAAAATAGTTTTCCTACATATTTTGAAATAACATGACGTTGTATTTATTTCAAATTCACACAAACATATTTTAGAAATATTGTTCGAAATGTCATACAGATAATATATTATTATTTTTTTTTAATTTTTTAATATTTTAATATTTTGGTATGAGTAACGAATGGAAACACATAAAACATAAAATATACATATTTCCAAACAATTTCATATAAATTTCTCCAAAAACAAAGGTGTAGAATTCAAATTAGTAGTAATTTTGTCACTAAAATTGAAGTTTATACTACTATTATGCTATACAGTGTAATTTATATACTTTATTACAATTTCTAGCAACCAAAAATAATTTTATTCGATAGTTTATACATTCAACAAGACTTCCTGTAAGTTTTATCCATAAATATTGTCTCAAAGTGAAAATATAGCAAAATTTGCAATATTGCAAAAAATTTCCTAACCTAGAAATTTTCCCGCCATTAAGGTCCAGAGGGAACGGTAGTATAACATGTCGCGCGCTGTCAGAGCTAACGGGTATGAGAAGAAATTATACCCTGTCATACAATATTTAAACGTTTATTTTTCAATATTATTTAAAATTTATACAAAAATTAACTATTGGGTAAATTAGCGTTTCGCTTTTGCATAAATGAGAATACTTTATAGCGAACGTGTTTTCAGTGTTTAATGTTTTCGGTTGACTTAATATAAAAAAGCTGAATTTTCCTTCACATCATATCTCAGACAATATAACTCGCAAGCAATTTTGTTGTTTGTCGGTGCTGAAATAACTAATGTAACTGTTAGTTAAATAGATAATGTGCACTGCTAATAAATTTGCTGACTAAAATGTCCTCAAAAATAGAAACTTAGCAAGGCATTAATAATTACTCCGATTTATAAAACTGTAGAGCTCTTAGACTGCAAACTTTCATGACGAGGAAGGAACATTATTTTTTTTGATATTTTTGGTCATAGAGTAATGTTGCATGTATTTTAAAACCCTTAACGCGAGTCATATTTAATGATATCTATATTTAACTGTATTAAATTTTTCGAAATTACTTCATCAAAAACACCTTTGTACTTTACGAATGTCAGTGCTGTACTGACTAGAATAGTGTTTAGTGAAGACCTGATGAAATAGAGAGGAAGTCGAAGGATGTGGAGAAGTTTGTTTTGTGGCAATTTGTGGAGGAGAACTATGAGCAGCAGTGGACTAATGATGACTCTTTTATGGATATTATTTTGTTGATAATAGTAGTTACTTATTGCTTATGTAATGTATGTGAGTATGAGTTAAAATAGAATTTTCGTGTAAGAGATATGTGGTCTAGGTTTTCCTTTATCTCAATATAAAATTAGAACTATGTCAAAGGAAACTCTACTATAAAATGGCACTGTGTTTCCGTCTCATTTTGACATCCTAGTCTAAACATTATTTAAAATCTAGTCACAAACTTTCATGTTGTGAGATATATAATAAAGTATATAAGATGTCATGGAAGCTATGTAAACGTCTTTTTTTCTATTTATTTAACATTTTTTCACCATTTATTTACTACTTTCTGTCCGATGAATCCTCAATGCCAGCATCACGTAAAAGTGAGAGAGTGACATCTCCAAGTTATATTGTTCACATTAAATTTTGTATATCCATTACAGCCTAACAAAATTCTACTGCAAAATATATGCTACCTACATAATTGCGTCATAATTCCACGGATATTTGCAGTGGCTGCTTGGCAGGCTATAGATTTTTTTTTTAATATTACGAATTTTTATCCAAAAGACGCTTCAGCCAATCTCCTGTTTGATTTCCCTCTGACGTCACTCTTACGATATCCACGGGACAATACTACGGGGCAGTGGGTTCTCTCAAGCTGCCACTACACGGCTGCACTACACGTTATTTTAAAGATTTTTATTTCTTGTCACTACTTACGTTTCCATCATCATCATCATTACAGCCCTTCACAAGTCCACTGCTGAACATAAGCCTCCCCTAAAGTATGCCACAAAGCACGGTCCTTACCCACCTGCATCCATCGACTTCCTGCATGTCTTACCAGGTCGTCACTCCATCTAGTGGGGGGTCGCCCTACACTTCGCCTACCGGTACGAGGCTGCCACTCGAGAACCCTACTTCCTCGACGATCTAGGTCTCCAGCTTCTTAGTTATTTAAGGCTAAGTTTTAAGGAAACAATTGTTTATTTTAGTTAACTTAAAAAAATAATTTGGTTCTAAATCCAATCATATGCCTTTTTACGCAATTATGACCGATTTAAATTATTTTCCTTTTATTTAATAGGTTATACTTCACTTATGGACCACATTTGAAGAAAAAATACCACCATTATATATTATATATTGGGGGATATTTTTGTTCCTAATTTAACTATTTTCTACCACCCCAACGGTGAGAAAATAGGTGATGAGGTATTAGCACTGGTATATAACGTAACTATTTAGACGATATTTTATTTATTCATTTGATATCTTGACCTTGTGATATTATGTATTCTAATATAATAATAAATAATGTATTCTAATAAACTAGAAGGTTTCCAGTCTGATTATTATATAAATTAGTTTGTTATCTCATGTTCTTACCTTTGTGCAGCGAGCGGATGGTTGTTGTCCAAACATTTCTGTATATTTAGATTTTGGGCAGATAGAATTACGTTACAAATATTAATTAATTCTTCTAAATTGCTTGTTTTAGCAAGTTCATTAACTTCATATATTTTTGCTCCGGGTTTTCATATATTCCTTATCATATTCTCATAAAACCCACAATTGGCCGTTAGGATCTCCTTGTTTTAAGGAGGGTTTGTGTTATTCTTCACCTTTGTCAGGTAGATTGATGATCGCAGTAACAGACGTCAGTCATTGATACAACCCCCTTCACGGAAGAGAAATCCAAGCGCGGTTCGAAACGCGCTGCGACCTCTCACGCACTTCCCGCCCCCGCAGCTCCCGCGCTTTTCCGCTCCACTATAACCCCCGCGCCTGCTCGCTGCCACAAAGAAACAGGTCCCGCCCCCTGTCTTCCTCAGGGACAAGGCGCAATTTACTAGACTTTCTAAAGTCTGTTACGACGCAGGCTTTAAATATAACCAAGCCACCAACCTTGGTGAATCAATTAAAATCGTTCCGCAGTCTATGGAAGACTTTAGAAACATCACCAAACTTTTCACATCCGAAGGTGTGGTCTATCACAGACTCTCTACCTAAAGAACGTAAAGTCAGGGCTGTCCTCCGCGGAGTTTCCTTTGAACTCGCCAACGAGGAAATCCTGGATGACCTTAAGTCCCAGGAATTCCCAGTTGAGGCTGTGCACAAGATGCACAGCAACAGGGGAAAGAGGTACTCGCTTGCCCTCCTCATTTTGGCCAACGTGCCGGAGGCGAAAGACATATTCCGACAGGTACACACAGTGTGCAGCCTGTCGAGAGTCAAATTCGAAGCCCCCTATAGGCGCGGTTTTCCGGCGCAGTGCCACCGTTGCCAACTCTACGGGCATGCGGCGGTCAACTGCTCAGCCACTCCCAGGTGCGTTAAGTACCTAGACCCGCACAGCTCGAAAGTGTGTCCTCGGCCTCGTGATACCGAGTACCCACCCGCTTGCGTCCTTTGCGGACAGACTGGCCATACGGCCAACTACAGAGGCTGCCCTCGCACACCTCGCCCCAATCTCGCCAACAAAGCTGCCAAAAAAGCCCCGCCACTGGTCAATGACCGTACATTCCCGGCCCTCCCATCCAAAATGCCCCCGCAGGGCAAATCTCAGTCACCTCAGGACCTATATTGGCCCCCTCAGGAACCCTACCGGCCTCCTCACCTCTGCCTACTAGGGTCCCGACATCAGGCGGAACCTTCTTACGCCGATAACGTAGATACAGTATACACTGCTATCCGCAATATCGACGTAAGAGAGATCGCAATACCGAGCATCAACACCTTCTGAACTCAATCTAATTAGTCATCCCATCCCATTCGTAAGCTGCCTTAATTAGGCGGCAACTCTTCCCAGCGGCTACTCGCCGCTAGCGCCTTCCTTTAATCCAAGGGGGTCGCTCCGATACGGCATAAGAAAGCTTAAACAGTCAGTTGCCAGTCCCTAAAGGCGGTTTTTAGAGGGTATCACTTAGGTTCCCGGTAGGCAGTGAGTCCCTCGTAACCACGATAGACCGACTATCGTGGTATGCGTAATGCATTTTCCGCCTCCCTACATAAAGGGTAGCCCTTTCCAATTGCTTCGGGCGCAAAATAATTTCAATACAAAAAGTAATAAATGAACGTTTACAAAGGTAAACATCATAGCAAAGTATTCATCTAGATGTAAAATAGTTAAAACAATGATAATTAGTAAATAATAAATTTACCGATTAAATTTTATGCCTTTATTAGTTAAATTACACGTCCATGATGTGTTTTTACTACCTTTTTTTTACTATTATCCTGCAGTTCACCATTATAATAACATAAATTCACGTACGAATAAGGTTATTTACGATTTTGTTACACTGTGTAAGGAGTGGGTGATCACTAGTGTGTATACTTTTTGTACAGGTTATTCATACAATACACTTCAGGCTTTACAGTTTATTTCTAGTTAAAGAGAGTCGTGTTGTTTCTGAATCGATGACCCCTCACTCCGAGGGACCACTAGCCAAAACTCTTAACGCTGGCTGTCACTGTAGCAATCCGGCGAGTCTTCCAGCTCCTAACTCGTCAATCTAAGCCACACTACGTTGGGTTCGAAACAACGCAGTGAACGCACACACAGTGGTTGATGCCTGAGATTACGGGTCCACGCTTAGTATCGGTCTAGACATCAAATATGTGGACTGTATATTTACTTTACTTTCCCTAACTTTTAGGGACAACACTGGGAATGAAACAGCGATTTTATTGAAAATTCTTGAGAAATGTTATAACTGGGGAAGTTTTATTTAGTATGCAAAAATTATGCTTCTCCAAAAAGAACATATAATATTACATAATAAAAAACATTTGTTGTTTTATATACATATACATTTTACATGACATTAATAAAATACTTATATTACGTACGTACGTATACTACGAGTATTATTACGTAATTCACACCTTATCATACATGGTTTACACCTTAGAATATTATATATATTTATTATAACTTATACTAACAAATATTGTTCAATTTAGACAGGTCTTATCATAATTGACACTTATTTTAAACAAATAGACAGCTAAGACAGAAAACAAAGCTTTAATCGCATTTTTTAAACAAAGTTTTAAGCAAATTTGTCTATAAAATATGATAAGAGGCTCTCGCCCTCTCGCAATGGCTGTCCTTGTTTTTCCTTAACATATATGTTTACTACTCTAACATTGTATTATCTTTTTTTAAAACAATGGAAGTTTGATAGAACTAATACTCGTAATGAACAATATTTCGAATTATTTTTAATAAAATTTCCTTTAATCATTTAATATTTCAGTTCGTGTTGCATAACCGATTGTTACGAAACACATGATTCTAAATTAAAACAAATGTTCTTGTATCCATTGCTACATTCATATGACATTCATACATTCACGCACTGTCTTAAGGTCTTAGCCCAGTTACACGACTCCGCTCCCACCCTTCAAAAATAATATAATTCAAATATGGGCTTTAAGTATTCCTCTTTGGATATATTTTACATTGGCAACATAAATGAGCAGACAGCTCGCTGACAGCGAGCTTAACGCTGTCAGGACTGCTCGGTAGTCGACGCCTCGTTGACCACGCGTTGCAAGCAAGCGGTCTGCGTGTAGATAACTGACTATGTACTAGAGATAGATGAGCAAATCAAACTTTATTTACGTTAAGTTCCGTGACCATTCATATTCGTTTAGGAAATAAAGTGTGTTCCTGTCAAATATTTATATAAGTAGCTACATAACGTAATATGTAGGATTAGAACTAAATAAATTACGGCAAATCTTCTTGAAATAAAATTTCTTTTACTTCACACGTCTTTCATCTATACCTTAACCAAAACAAATCGCCATATGTGAAAAAGAATTTCATGTGTGAACATCCGGCTAAACATTATCATCGTACACTTGTACAGAGTAACCATAAACAATTAAGTTAATTTCGTCGGTCGCCTCTTAAGACACCCACGGGACGAAATGGGGTAGTGGTTTTCTTTTTCGCCGCCTCTACATGGCTAATATATTTTTCTACTCCCGTTCATCAATTGGATTTCCTCCACAAACTGACAAAGTTGGATATTTGTCATAGTTACCACGCTTGGCACGCGAGTAGTCTACTGCAATTTTTATTATTATAAGCTATAATCAGGAAGACGCTGCTTCCCATCTTATGTAGATTTCTACTGCTGTTCATGAATTTAGTTCTTCTCACACGTTCTCCGTGAATGGAACTATATTTATGAAATTTTGCAATCTACTCGAACGTAAAAAAAAATACTGATATGTGGTGGTAATCAATATTCAATGGGACCAATATTTATAAAGGTTGTGAAATAAAACCTTATTTTATTAAAACTGTATCAACTTTAATAATGATAATTATATAGATAACGCATTTCCGATCCCACGACAATTTTTTCCTTCATAATGATACAGTACCCGGTTGTATTTTTTGCTCGGTTTTTTTTAGTTCGTGTGTTTTGGAAATTATATTTAGATACAAATTACATACTGATGAAATATACGAATAGTATTATTTGATCTTAGCGACATAATAGAAAAAACTAAACTGGTTATTTGAATAAAAAATCATGAGTGCAATTAGTTTAATTTAAATTTTCGTGTTTTTAAAAAATACTAAAAAAGGGCTCGAAAAAATAGATGTTCTCAAAAAAGAAAGGAACTAGAAAAAAAAAATTAAAAAAAGTCGGTCGGTCGGTCTGGGCTCGAACCATGGTATTCCAATTTTGTGACCGCCCAATATACCAATTAAGCTATTTTTAATCATTAATAAACTGTCAAAACTTACCTTCTTATTCTAACGATATTGTAGCAGTTTTTCATTATCTAAAAACACGGACAAATCGATTTATTGCCCCCGAAACTCCATGGACACTAAATTTTATGAAAATCATTGGAGCCGTTTCCGAGATCCCGATTATATATATATTTGTTCTGTGTCTGGGTGTAAGATGGCGTTGTGTGATAGTTGTGGAATATTAATATTATATATATATATATATATATATATATATATATATATATATATATATATATATATATATATATATATATATATATATATATATATATATGTATTTTAGTACGAAATAGTATTATCGATGTTTCTAAATTACAAGCCCACGCGAGCGAAGCAACGGGTAAAAAGCTAGTATATAAATAAATCGTTTAAAACTATCTAAATTAAAATAATCCTCAACCACAAGATTTTTCATCCAAGTGTTGTACTATTTCAAGATCAGGTAGAAAATAAAAGAGTTGATTCCAACTATTATACTTTATTTCGTTTTCTACAATACTGTCTCAAGTCCAGGTAGAAAACAAAACGGTAGATTCAAACTATTACACTTTGGTTCACTTTACAATTTAAACTTATACACAATTCAACTTCACTTCACGTCTTACTGCGACGACTCGCGTTGAGCTAATGCCATAGATTACTGACTATGTACTAGAGATAGATGAGTAACTCAAATTTTATTTACGTTATGTTCCGTGACCATCCATCACATGGCGTAAAATCAAGAGTGCTTTGGGCCCGCCCTTTATTTGAACTTTACAATTTTATATCTTTAGAACCATTAATTACATTGCACAAGTGCTGCAATGTAATTAATGGTTCTTTATATTTCTTGTGCTAATTGCTAGTTCCTATTAATAAAATAAAAACCGGATATTTTTGAAATGTTTATTGTTTCAAAATTCTTTGCTTAGATTATTAACATTAGATGTGTTAAATTTAACAATATTTGCACAATATCAATTGATTTCTTTAAACACATTCTTTTTAACTGGAAGTTAGTAAATATATTATGTTACAGAGAATACAATACAATAGAGTTATTATTATTTAAATATTGATTATTACATAATACTTATTGAAAGTCATGTTTTATTTACTACAGATACTTCTGTCCTGGGAAGAACCAACAAGGAACCCAGCGGGAACTTTAAAACATTTCACTTTACAATAATTTAATAGTACAAGCATGGTGGCGATCACCTCAATCCTAGGGATTATTATTGATGTATTTTTTTGATATTATAATAACACTTTTCGTACATTTTTCTTTTAATAAAACATTTCAACTTATTTATTGACAATATTTGTAAATTTTCTAAAATGTTATTTTAAAAGCGTACACGTTGCCCCGTAAAAGCACTACTGACTCAATATGTCAACTTAAAAAATGTAAAAACTACTTAAAAAGTAAACACAAACTACTTAAAAGTAAATCTAGGTTCGGTGTTAAAACGGTAAATACATTTAAAGGTTAATTTAACACTTAAACATAGCCATAAAAGATAGAAATGGATGAATAAAATGGGATTTAGTTTAGTGACTAATTTAACGGTGTTTTACGTATTGTATTTTGATTTTCAACTTTAATTTTATCTCACTTTCTAGTGACTCACATTTAAAACATTATATCTGTACAAATAATATAACAATATATAACAATAAAATCTATTTACTAAATACACATGAAAGTACGGTACTTATAACAAAAAACAATTTTAAAATCTTTGTCTGTCTGTCTTTTTGTCTGTTTGTTCCAGCTAATCTTCAAAATGGCTGAACCGATTTCTAGACGACTTTCACTGACAGAGCTGGAGATGATGTCATAACGATTAAAATAAGGCTACTTTTAAAAGATTAAGGGTTTCGCGCTAAAAAGACCATTAAATACAATTGTAATAAATTTTAGTTGGATGAAGTTTTGGGGAACATCTAGTAGTACAATTTAACTCATTGATCAACACACCTTACAGAATCTTTGTTGACATGAAGTTTAGCATCTTCAAAACAGCTTGCAGAAGACAGCAGTTCAACTTTGCATGTAGCCATTCGTATTTGAATAGAACTTCTGCGTAAAGATCGGTAAATCGCTTGGATCGAACAAGATGAAAAGGCAGCTCACCAAACTGAAATATAAAATAATATTAAGTGAATCATACAACGTGGTAAATTTATTAAGTAAATTTATCTCACTATGCAAATGATTTCTTATATTTACGCGTACACTACAAATTTAATACAAAAATTGTATCCCCCGATTTTATCCACTGACAACTGATGACCACTGACTGGGTTGGCTCGACCGGGGAAGGACCACGCTCTCACAAATTACCAGCGTCAAATAGTAGCTTAATGATGCTGTGTTTCGTATGGTGAGTGTAAAGAACCGGAGACCCTTTTTACTGGAAACGAGGCATTTCATCTTAGTCCTGACGGGTGACAACGCATCTGCATTTTCATTCGTAATCGAGGATAGATGTAGATGTCTATGGGCCACAGCAACCACTTACCATCAGGTGGAATGTGTGTTCGTTTGTCACCTACAACCACTAAAAAAAAACATTTGTTTTTTTATAGGATAGGATCAGAGCACGGCAACAGGGGAAGGAAAAAGTATATCCAAGTTTGACATAAAGAGTAGACATATATCTCCCGTACGTAGCATAGGACCAAATGAAAGAGAAAAAATTATGCTTTTTAGGGTTCCGTAGTCAACTAGGAACCCTCATATTTTAGCCATGTCTGTCTGTCCGTCTGTCCGTCCTCGCTTAATCTCTGTGACCGTTAGCACTAGAAAGCTGAAATTTGGTACCAATATGTGTATCAATCACGCCGACAAAGTGGTAAAATAAAAATTGGAAAAAAATGTTTTATTAGGGTAGCCCCCCTATATGTAAAGTGATGAGAGTGTGATATATTGTTGGAAAGGTATTTAAAAATGAATAGGGGTTTACCACAATCATTTTTTGATAATGTCAATAATTTCAGAAATAATCGCTCCAAAAGTAAAAAACAATGTGTCCCCCCCTCTTACTTTTGAACCATAAGTGTAGAAAATATGAAAAAAATCTGAAAAGTAGAACATTATAAGGACTTTCTAGGAAAATCATTTTGAACTTGGATGGAAACAACAGTACCCACTACCGGGAGCAGTTGCAGGAGCGCGAACATAATGGATACCCCAACTTTAAACTCAGAAGTGGGAACATTTATTGTGACGGACGGGAAACTACGGAACCCTACACTGAGCGTGGCCCGACACGCTCTTGGCCGCTTTTTCATACTTGAAAGGGACAACTTTATCCTCGTTCATTGGTCGTGGGTTTAACTTTATGGAGTAATATAGGCTATATTTTATAGAAAAACAAGGAGTTTTTTTTTCTGAGAAATCTAAAATTTGATAAAATGAATGGTCTTTTATAAAATTTGTCTGAATCAAGATTCTCGACGATTTTTGCCTGTTTTTGATACCGATAAACTAATTCTGTAAATTAACAAAAAAAAATACATTTATATAATAACTATAGGTAAGCAGTTTAAGCAGTTTATTTACTTCCGCCAAGCTAATTAGCTTACGGAAATTATTTTAGCTAAGGTAAGCATCAAACATTTTTCTAACGCTTTTCCTTAAGTCGGGGAAACTGAGGAATTAACTTTGCAGAGAAGAAAAACGTTCTCCCTTACATGGGCCTGCGTGATACTCTAGAGTCCAACTGCAAATGTAAGTTTGTAATCGCAAAATATAATTTTTATGTGATATAACTTCAAATTAACGATTTTCAGGCGTTTTCCCTTATTTATTTACGCCTTGCATCTGATGATCATGATTCTATGTCACCGCAACGAAGTTTTTGTGCAAGTATCAATATTTATGACATAAATGGTCGTATCATTTAATTGCATTAAATTAAAGGCTTAGTTCTTTACAAGTATTTTGATTCGTAATAGAGGATACATGTAGGCGTCTATGGGCCACAGCAACCACTTACCATCAGGTGGACTGTGTGCTCGTTTGTCACCCTATCCTATAAAAAACGTTTGAGAGACCATAGACCTTAGCTTATGTTTAAACAATTACTTAACCAGAGCCAGGCAAGAGTGAAATTAAAAGTTTTATATTGATGAAACAAAAGGAAAATACCTTTCTCAGATTAGGTATATCTCTTCGAAGAACCAACGGCTGAGGTAAATACAAGCAGTTGCAATGGAACCTTCCTGTCAGCGATGCCTTCTTTGTCAGCAAAGTTGAATCGGTGACGTTGGATCTCCGTATACTTAAACGGTTTGGGTATACCTTCTCCCCAAATACCTAAAAAATGGTTTTTTAAAAAATAAAAATAAATATCTAAGCATTCCATCACTTAGAAAATGACTATTTAAATAATAATAAAAAGTTAAATTATATCCTATATATGTTATTAAAAAAATTAACATAGGTATAAGAAAATTTCTTATCTCAGCAAAACCCAATTTAACGAAGATCGGCAAAGAGCACTGGCCAATTGCGTTAGAAACTAATCTCCATTGGTAATTTGATAGGTCCCTGGCAGCTGATGTCATCCATAACCTAACCGAGAAAATAAGATTTAAACAGATAACATAAATATGTACTCAAACAATTAATTAATCCATTACAGCTTTTAAAAGCTCCCTGCTGCACATAAGCTTCCCCCATAGATTGCCTCATATGAGGGCCTTTGCCATTTGTTTGCAGTGGAACGAACTCATTTTACAGCTTTTATCACGTTTAATTTGAACTTTTTAAATATACGAAACGTCGATACGTAGCATTCGTGTAAATAATATAAGAAATAATTATTGCTTGCAATCACTGCAAACAATAATGATTTCTTGGCAGGCGGCTGCACTTTTATATAATTTTGAGTCGTTACCAGGAATATGCTGCTGCCCATCTCCTGATTCAGTACCTTCTATCGCCTCTTACTATATTCACAAGAGAATATATGGGGTAGTGGAGAGATTATATATATATATATATATATATATATATATATATATATATATATATATATATATATATATATATATATCTTACACCATTACTTCGTAGTTAATGTATTAAATACTGGATGACTTTTTAACCGTATGGAAAAAATAGAGTGAAACATGTAAACGGAGGAGCCTATGGCACTGATATTTAACAAAAAATAAAGACAAACATTTTGAATTAAATTAATTAATCGATTAAAATCTTTCGAAATTTCAATCATATCCACCCTACTTTACTTACAGCAATAAAACAATATATTTAGTAGACATCATTGACCTTGTCACTTCACAGCGTCACAGGCTCCAGGGCAAAGGACAAATTAATTGTTTAAAAAACTGTCTTCAACGTTTAATCCAAAAATGTTTGTTTTATTTTTTGTAAAATGATAGTCTTCTACTCGAACTCGAAGTCATTACTACTATGTCATAGCTGTGAAGTTGCTGCATATTCTTACCTTACAATGTGGAGGAGTGGAGCCTTGATGGAAGCCATTAAACTTTATTATTTTCGGTACCAATCCCCGTAAGCTGGTCTACGGAGTCCAAAAACAAGAGAAGTGGTTCCTGCTGAGTGGCCGTTGCCAACAACTGCTGCAATGTGCTGTCAGAGGTACCAAGTCGTCCGGTAGGCTCTCGAAGGGTAAAGCAAAGTTATATGATATCTGCAAAAAGGCTATCTATATATATGCTAATTAAAGTCACCTACTACGTTAGTAATATCATGTATTTTATTAACTGCTTAAAATATCACAAATACAAACAAGCCTATAAATATTCATAATAATACAACAACAATGTACATTTTAGACACACAGGAAAACAAGGTATAACAATAATTATTATTATCACTCACAATTTATCTTTCGTGTACGTATTCTCTACTCAACAGCTTTAGTAAGACTGCCGCTCGTAGCTGCCGCTCATAGCTGCCGCTCAATGCGACGACATCCGTCTTTTATAGGCTTGTAATTTTACAGTGCTAAACTACAGATGGCGTTGTTTGTGTGATTTCCGTTACAAGTTTTTAATATAATTGGATATTTAAGCCCTAAGTTTTTACATTACAAAACGTTATTTATATTTTTTATAATTATCTTAAACAGTTTTATTGTTTAGTTATAAATATGAGCAAAAATACATAACTAGACATAATCTAAAACATTGAAGTACCCGCAAAATTATAGTATGATTATAATTAATTATCCACAATGTTAGTTACAACAATAAAAATTATTAAGGTACGCTAACAATTATTAACTTGTAAACCTGTTTTCTTGCTGTTGGTTCCACCTCTCCAATTTAATTAAATTAAAAATTGTTGACAACAGAATCATAAAAAAAATCTTTAAAAATTAGGCCCTTCAGTAATGAAGTAGCTATAACTTTTTAGTTTTATTGAAAGTTGTTTTATGTTTTATTGTTTTTTAATCTTCATTCATTGCACTATTTTTCAAGCCATTGGATATCAAGGAAGTATCTCTTAAAAAAGATACTACCTTTCTTAACACCACAGTATCTTAAACTTGTGTTAAGTTACTATTATTGTGTAACTATTATTGTTATATTAATGTTAGGTTAATAACTATTATATTATTGTTTATAACAGAATTACTCGATTTAACTTTATATTATATTTACTATTAGTTGTCAACATGAATGATTGCGGATAATAGATAGAGTAATCTAATTTAACCGGAAGAATAATGTATTGATTACTGTTAAAGCGTGGGGCGGAAATGATGCCGAACCACCCTGCTAACGAGTGCGAAAGGTTTAAAGCGCTTCTACACGGACGGGACCAACCACCAACCGTCGTGACCTTGGTCGGGTCAACCGATTTTTGTATTCGTTCTACACGGTCGGGTGGTTGACTCAACTTGTCAGTTTCTCTGGTATTTAAAGAGTAAAGATGTAAGGTAGTTACTTTTAAAAATGGCTCCTTGCTTTTCTATACAACAAAAAATCGGTTTAGCTTTAACGTTTTTATGCTTGAATGAAGATGAAAAAAAAAAATAAAAAAATGGATAAAATTGTGGCTGAAAGAGCGCATTACTTTAAACAAACATGACATGGTACTTTAAGACATGGTAAATCACAGTACAGTGACAAGAATTCGTTCAGGACCTCACGTTCTTTGCTTCCGTTCGTATCCATAGTGCCGTTAAACATCCGCCTGCGACGACTGCTAAGCGCGCACTGAGGCGCTCTCGTCGGCCGACAGCGTTCCACACGGTCGGCGTCAACCACGGACCCAACGTGTCGTGAGGGATGCGCTCGCGACCAAGGCCGTCGGACTCAACCAAAATATTGGTCAGACAACCGATGTCTACACTGTCCATTTTTACATCAACTCAACCAAGGTCACGACGGTTGGTGGTTGGTCCCGACCGTGTAGAAGGCCTATTATTAGTAAATGGAGAGTGGCATTAGCTCAACACGAGTCGTCGCAGTAAGACGTGAAGTGTAGTTGAATTGTGTATGAGTTTAAATTGTAGAGTGAACCAAAGTATAGTAGTTTGAATCTACCGTTTTGTTTTCTACCTGGACTCGAGATAGTATTGTAGAAAGTGAAATAAAGTATAATAGTTGGAATCAACCCTTATATTTTCTACCTGATCTTGAAATAGTACAACAGATCATAAGTGGGATAAACAAGATACATATTTAATTATCTTGCCACGTGCACCGCTCGAATAATGTAAGTATTTTTTCGTGTATATAAATTAATATTTCGCATATTTTCCTCCCAAGTATAACTGTAATTATTGATTTTAAAGTTTGATAAATAATGAATTAGACCATTTATATGATTAATTTTTTTATTTATTTATTCTACTGTCTTTTTTTCGTATACGTCGAGAAATTAAAAACTTAATACTGATAATGAAACTCTGTTTCTTTTGATAATACACGACATTATGAAAACGAAATAAATTTACCAATGTTATAACTATTGCAGTATGATGAATCTGTACCAATAATAAATAAAATGACAAAAAATAACCTACACAGCTTAACTATTTAATGTGCAACTTTTAAAATGAAATCAGGTTCTAATTATAGAAATAAATTTCTATGAATTGCTTAAAAGAAAATATCTGGACAAGTTCTAAGCTTATACCTGTAAGTTTCAGATAAATGGAGCCATTATGGATGATGAAATTGCTCAAGGACAAGAGCAAGGATGGATGACCCGAGGAAAAGGGTTGAATGAGATTAGTGATGATGCGACCCGTCGGGGGGATGGACTGGCGCATCTATCTTATCAAGGAGTTGATGATGCGACCAGTCGAGAGGAAGGACTGGCACACCTATCTAATCAAGGAGCACACAGAATAGGGGTGCAAGGACGGAATTTCAGCACGGGATTGATACGGGAAACGCACTGCTCAAGGATAGAGCAGGTATATTCCAAGGATAAGGAAGGACGATCAAGGAAGGGAGTGGGAACATGGTATCAGACTAGCGAGTCTGGTAGTGAGGATGGAAATGATGGGAGGAAGAAAAAGAGTAAACGTTCAACTCACCATAGATCGGAATCGAAGAGTAAAAGGAAGCGCGATCATTCGACATCTTCGGAGGATGGCGCTTCACAGCATACTAGGTGTCAGCGGCAAAGGAGTATAAGTAAGGAACCAGGTACGAATATTATATAAGATAAGTTTATAGATATTTTAAGTACAAAATTTCAAAAAATGTACAAAATTTGTCCATAAGTTGAAATGTTTCAATAAAGGAAAAATGTACAAAAAGTGTCATGCATTAATTCTTTTGAAATAAAATTTCCCATTTCGATAAGTATCAGTATCTAATAAAGAGAAATATTTTTTATTTCAAATTTCAAAAGCATTCTTACTGTTTTTGTCCTATTAACTTTAATTATTGCTTACTTTGGTGTTAATTGTAAATTTATCATAGACACCATTTAATCATGTTTGTTATAAATATTTTATTATACATATGTATTTTTTAATTACTGCCATCGTAGCATTTTTGCAAAATCTATAACTAGTTGATAGCTTAATATGACCTTTATCTCCTTTAACATCAAACTAAAACATATTCATGGTCATATTTTCACTCTTAACATCCTCAGTCTTTAAAACCTATGACACTTGCATTGTAATGTAGTGTGGAGAACACTAACATTTCATCAAGCATTAATAAACACAAGAAATATGCCATACTCAAGCTTAGTTCTTTCATTTGCTTAAATATAATTGGGTTTATACTTGGTTCAATTAGTATTTATTTGAAGACATTTTTAATGTCCATCTTGAGGACAAAGTGAACAATTTACTTTAGAATCTATATGTTATAAGGTTACATTTTGAAAGTGCTAAACAATTTGTCTTCAAAATTGTATTATCATCCACTACATTCATATTAACTGTACTAATCTTAAAACCCGGAATATGTAAGTGTGCATAGTCAAAGATATCAGAGTTTTATTAAATTTCTTTCTTGGCATTATTTTTGTTGTTTTATGTAGTCTTTTCCACAATTTATTAGATTGATTATAATTTCAAATATTCTTTTTAAAGTTGTATTATGTATGAGTATGTTATGTTATAATATATAAAATGTTCATTTTGTTAAAAAAAAATGTATATTGATTACACATGTAAACAATGGTAAAGTGGGCATAAGAAGTCACTTTTGTAAATTATTTGTATTTTTAAAAGGTATAGTTGTTACACACATTTAAATAAATAGTTTTGTTTCGAAAATATAATAACGTTATCAAGTACGTATTTTAAAGATTAATAATGCTGCTCCAAAATGTAAATTTTTATATTCAAGTAAAGATGCACCACTATTAACAATTAATTGATACTAATTCTTGAAATTATGGAAAAGGAGCAAACCTTTGGAGAGGATTCAATTATCAATGTGCTCTTAAATGGGAAGTAGTTGAGTCTTGTGGATACCACATATTTTCTTGGTATTACTCCTTGTCATGCAACTGACATTGAAGCCATATTTAATTTATAAAAGAGTGCTGTACCTTCAATTTATATCTTAAATTGTAAAGAGCCGCGTAGAGAAAATTTAAATAAATAAATATATTAACTTTGGCATAGCAATAATGTATGTATTATTGTACATGCATTATATATATACACAATAATGTATGTAATGTATGTAAATAAAAACATAAATACCTTTCATAAGAATAAACACCAGTTACTAGACTCCACTGAGTCAGTAGTGCTTTTATGGGGTAACATATACGCTTTCAAAACAAAATTTCAGAAAATGTACAAAATTTGTCAATAAATAAGTTGAAATGTTTCATTTAAGGAAAAATGTACAAAAAGTGTTATTATAATATCAAAAAATAAATCAATAATAACCCCTGGGATTGAGGTGGTCGCCACTACGCTTGTACTATTAATATTTATTTAGAAAATGTATAAACAAAATTACTGTAAAGTGAAATATGTTTTAAAAAACGTCCCGCTGGGTTTCTTGTTGGTTCTTCCTAGGACAGAGGTATCTGTAGTAAATAAAACATTACTTTCAATAAGTATTATGTAATAATCTATATTTAATAATAATAATTCTATTGTATTGTATTCTCTGTAACATAATATATTTACTGATTTTTAACTAACCAGTTAAAAAGAATGTGTTTAAAGAAATCAATTGATATTGTGCAAATATTGTTAAATTTAACACATCTAATGTTAATAATTTAAGCAAAGAATTTTTAAACAATAAACATTTTAAAAGTACCCGATTTTTATTTTATTAATAGGAACTAGCAATTAGCACAAGAAATATAAAGAAGAAAAATTAATTACATAGCAGCACTTGTGCAATGTAATTAATGGTTCTAAAAATATAAAATTGTAAAGTGCAAATAAAGGGCGGGCCCAAAGCACTCTTAATTTTACGCCATCTGATGGACGGTCACGGAACTTAACGTAAATAAAATTTAAGTTGCTCATCTATCTCTAGTACATAGTCGGTAATCTATGCGTCGCAGTAAGACGTGAAGTGAAGTTGAATTGTGTATAAGTTTAAATTGTAAAGTGAACCAAAGTGTAATAGTTTGAATCTACCGTTTTTTTTATACCTGGGCTCGAGATAGTATTGTAGAAAATGAAATAAAGTATAATAGTTAGAATTAACCCTTTTATTTTTTACCTGATCTTGAAATATTACAACACTTGGATGAAAAATCTTGTTTAGTAGAAATTTGCAACTTTAGTATGTTTTTCTAAAAAATACTACTAATTGGTTGCGTACTAGTTTTTAAAAGATTTATTTATTTACTAGCTTTTTACCCGCGGCTTCGCTCGCGTGGGCTTTATATAGAAACATCGATAATACTATTTCGTATTAAAATTAGCAAAACTAGATCACTTGTAGAGAGACGTCGGTATCTGTGTCTATATTGGCAATATTATAGACTACAGAAACACATAAGTTACCAGAGTCACATAAATACCATACATCAAGCTACACCTTTGTTTTAAATCGGGCACGTCTTCCAATGTGTCGTTATGAAGGAAAAATTGTCATGTAATCGGAAATGCGTTATTTATTTAATTATCATTATTAAAGTTGATACAGTTTTGATAAAATAAGGTTTTATTTCACGATTTTTATTATTATTGGTCCCATTGAATATTGATTTCCACCACATATCGGTATTTTTTTACGTTCGAGTAGATTTCAAAATGCAATAAATGTAGTTCTATTCACGGAGAACGTGTGAGAAGAACTAAATTCATGAACAGTAGAAATCTACATAAGATGGGAAGCAGCGTCTTCCTGATTATAGCTTATAATAATAAAAATTGCAGTAGACTACTCGCGTGCCAAGCGTGGTAACTATGACAAATATCCAACTTTGTCAGTTTGTGGAGGAAACCCAATTGATGAACGGGAGTAGAAAAATATATTAGCCATGTAGAGGCGGCGAAAAAGAAAACCACTACCCCATTTCGTCCCGTGGGTGTCTTAAGAGGTGACCGACGAAATTAAAAAAAATATTATTATTATCATATTTTTTTTAATTTCGCTTCGCATAACAGCTTAAAGTAATAAAGAGCTGCGGTTGCTAACCCACTTGGCAAGCGTGAATACTACTGCAAATACACGGTTTATTTGACATAGGCAATGAGGAAAGCCTATGATCAGCAGTGAAAAGCCCCATCAAAAGTAAAACAGTAGCCAAGTAAAAAGTAAAAAAGTAGTTGGTCATGTAGAAGTGACGGCCAAGTAGAGTGAGGAAAGCAAACTTATGTTGCAGCAGTGATCGGCTGAGTCGGCAAGGGTCATCCGATGCGTAAGTTTGTCGACCAAGCTGGCGATATATTAAAGATGGGCAAAATTTAAGAGTACCCTAAGCATGTATGTGTAGTTAAATCGATATAAAGGAGGCGAGAGAGGTATGTAAGGATCGTGCCAAATGGCGGTCCGTAGTATCTGCCTGCCCTTCTTTGTGACAGGCAGCGAGTGTTTATGTAATGTTATATAAACATAAATAGCCTTCTTAAGTTATTTTTAGACGTTACCTTTCCGTAACCTAAATGCAAGGGTTTTTATTTTTATTTTGAAGATTTATCCATAAAGAGAAGAAAAGAGCTGTTAAATATGGCAATGTATATGTACATTGCCATATTTAACAGCTCTTTTCTTACACTACCACTTTTATAGTTTTTAAATAACCGACAAATTTTTTACATAATGATTTCTTAAATTTACGCGAACACTACACATTGAATAAAACTATTATTTACGGATTTTATCGCGTTAAATATATAATAAAATTTTTTACATTTTAATTTTGCAGCCAACCTATAGGAAATAATAAATTCAAAACAGGTGTGTTTCTCTCCATAAATCATAACCGCTGATAGATAGAAACTAAAGATGGTGTAAGAGCACTTGAGTCAGGAGTAGTTCCAAGAAACCTGATCACGTTTATGGGTCGCACTTCAGCGAAACATGTTTCCAGTGACATTCCTGAACTCTTCGCTAAGAGAGTGGTTTTCCACAGCCACCTGAAAAGTTAATATGACGTTAGCGACTTTGCGTTATTTTTGACGGCTCAGTAGCGCAGTAACAAGGTACACGCAATTGACCAAAAAAATTTTTTTTAATCGTCATCACGAGTCCATTTCTGAACATAGACGTCCCCCAAGGAACGCAATAAAGCACAGATCTGAGCTATCTGCATGTATCTACTTCCTGAATCTCTCATCAGGTCGTCATTTTATCTATTTTATGTTTTGTATATATAAAACACGGGAAAAGTCCTAGTGATGGCGAGGTGCCTTTTCAAGTTCTCCATAGAAAAAGTGCCATAAGGTTCAAAATCATAAAAAAGGTAAAACCCCTTGGTTGTCAATGTGTGAAAGCTTGATATATCCGTTGTTGCTTGTGCGGCAGGTACTGCGAGTACCGTACCGTAAAAAGTTTTTTATAAATCTTAAGGCATTTTCCTATCGGAAAAAGTGCCTTAAGATTTATAAAAAACTTTTGACTTTGTAGTTAGGTCATGATATTACTGCCATCAGTAGGTGCCTTATAAGGCAAATATACGCTTAGGCATTTTCCTATTGGAAAAATTATTAAGCTAAACAAGTGGTAAAACATTTGTATAACCGACTTCAAATTTTCTTAAGATTCTTTATTATCATTCCATAAAAATTCATTGTTTGAGATGGCCTCTCCCGGTGTAAGTAGGATCTCTGCCTTAATCGCAACGTCTGGCAGATTGCTTAACGATTGTGGTATACCAGTTTTGCGCACCTTTGAAGCTGCTTCTCTTTACCAGTCTAGGTATATTACGTATTTTTATTTTTCTATTTTTATTTAAAAAAATATTAGTAATCTTATTAATTAGCATTACTAATATTCCCCTTAACCACTCTTGGTAAGCTTGAAACGCTTGTGTTAGGGGTGGTTCACGACAGTATGTTGTCACGTATGGTTATATCACTGCAACATAATGTTGAAGCAGATGCATTTTTTTGGTATATTGCATTAGTATAAAACCATTTGAAAAATCAGAAAGCGCACGCCTCATGAGCGTTTTATTTAACGTTGATAAAAAAATAAATTGTACTCCGGACTTTCAAAATATATTATTTACGTGATTTAAATTTAGCGCTCTATCATTTAAACTGGTAGTGTTACCTACAGGGAAAAATTAATAATGTTTACCAAAGTAAATCGACTAAACAAAGAATAAAATCAATATAGGATGTATGGTATATTTATCCTTTGTCTATCAAGAGCTAAAACAATATAAAAGCGCCTTTAAATTTTTAATAGCAATAAATCTTATTAAAGTTGAAAATCATTTTATTTACAAATTACGCGTACTAGTCTATTGATATAAAATCGGGAAGCATTTGATGTAATTCTGAAGCTAAAAAAAGGCCCGGTCACGAAACGTCAATTTTTTCGTTAGTTATTCGTGACCACATACAAAATCAACATCCAGACGTCCACGAAATTTTTTTCAGGCTGTTTATTTTTTTAAAGTAGCAATATTAAGTATTTTTTTTGCAAAATGTAAGATGGATTATTCAGAAAGTTTTCATGATATACGGCTACTCATATTATCGTATAAGTGCAATGTGATTATGATAGAGGCATTTTAAGAACACAAAATTGCTTGACCTTGATATGTCAAGAGTAAAGCTTGATAACGCATCGAGTTATGAGGCGTGCAATATTCTGATTTGTCATATTGCAGGCCATGGAGTGGCTTACGTTCAGTAGTTGACTTGTGATGGACTGTAATGGTGAAGATGATGACGAGGATTTTATATAAGTGATATGATACAACAAATAAAAATACACATAGTGTATTAAATATATTTTAATAATAAAAATGCTAACAGCTCTATGTAAACACAATCTAAATACAATCGAGTTGAGTACGACCTACCCCTGATTGTAAGAGGGTCGCGCAGTAAATCAGTGTTGTGAGCGACCTTTTTTTGGTTGTACTGTAGTGTAGGGAATAACAGTGCTATTTTTGTTAAACCTTGATTTAATTTAATACTAATAACTCTTTTTAAAGGTAATTAATGCATATATTTTCCTCTCTCTAAATATTATTAATATGGATTTTCTGTACCGCTTGCATTTAATAATAATAGTATTATTTTATTGAAATAGATATGAAAGCGACTAATCAATTTCTCATTCATTACAGATTATCACTCTATTGCTGAAATGAAATGAATGAAGTTAAATTAAAAGAAATGATTTTTTTTAAATGAATGCACTGAAATGAAATGAATAATTTTGTGAAACATTATACATTACTGATTACTGTATAATAATACTGTATAATACTTATTGAAAGTCATTTTTTTAATTATCACTGGTTCGCAAAAATAACCTCTGTACTAGGAATATCCAGCAAGAAACCCAGCAATCCATTTTTTTAAACATATTTAAATTTACAATTAATTTATTTTATACAATTTTTGTATCAATTTTTATAGAACCAGCATGGTGGCGATCACCTCATTTCCAGGGGTTATTTTCATTTATGTATTCATTTATATTATAATAACCCTTTTTATACAAATTTTCTTTAGTAAAACGTTTAAATTTGTTCAATAAACACAGGCCTTCCTATATTTTTATACAGAATATGAATTACAAACGGGCACTCATTACATATTCAACATCTTAATGGACACTTACATAAATCTTCGATTACGTATCAAAATACAGATTCGTTGTCATCCCGAGTATTAAGATGGATTGTCTTGTTTTCAGTAAAAAGGATCTCCGGTTTTCTACACTCACCATACGAAACAGCAGCTTTAAGCTGTTATTTTACGCTGGTATTCTGTGAGAGAGTGGTCCTACCCCAGACGCGCCAATCTATTCGTGCTACAACTATAATACAGAAAGGGTTCGAAACCCGCAAATAATAATTGTTCCGGGTCTGGATGTTTGCTCTTGTAAAATTTATATATGTAAACTGCCCCCCACGATACAGAAGACAATCTAAGTCTGGATATTACGTTTTTTTACAAAAGAGATGCCGCAGTCAAAAATTGCATTATTTCTTAAATTCAAACGAACCTGTCAACGAGTTTGATAATATTTTTGTAGAAGTGTGATATAAAGTGGTTGAGATATTCTCCATGAGTTTCCGTGTCAAGTCCATCGCGACCAATCCATTCAACAGCATACCTAAATAAAAACCGACCAAGAGCGTGTCGGGCCACGCTCAGTGTAGGGTTCCGTAGTTTCCCGTCCGTCACAATAAGTGTTCCCACTTATGAGTTTAAAGGTAGTTATCCATTATGTTCGCGCTCCAGCAGCGCTCCGCGCTCCTGCAACTGCTCCCGGTAGTGGGTACTGTTGTTTCCATCCAAGTTCAAAATGATTTTCCTAGAAATTCCTTATAAAATTCTACTTTTCAGATTTTTTTCATATTTTCTAAACTTATGGTTCAAAAGTTAGAGGGGGACACACATTGTTTTTACTTTTGGAGCGATTATTTCCCAAATTATTGACAATATCAAAAAATGATCTAAGTAAACCCCTATTCATTTTTTAAATACCTTTCCAACAATATATCACACGTTAGTTATATCACTTTACATATAGGGGGGCTACCCTAATAAAACATTTTTTCCAATTTTTATTTTACCACTCTGTCGGCGTGATTGAGACACATATTGCTACCAAATTTCAGCTTTCTAGTGCTAACGGTCACAGAGATTAAGCTAGGACGGACAGACGGACAGACAGACATGGCGAAACTATAAGGGTTCCTAGTTGACTACGGAGCCCTAAAAAGATGGTTTATTATTAAATTTGTTAATCTATACATCTATATAATTAAATAAAATTGAAGTGTCGGTTTGTAATGACAAAATAATAGCTTTTTATTAATTAAATATGAACGTATATACGGCACCTACTTATAACAAAAAAAAAGTTTTTAAAGTTTTGTCTCTCTTTCTGTGTGTTTCGACAAATCTCTAACGTTCATTGGCAGATAGCTAATGTTATAGGGAGTAATTTAGGTTAATTTTATTTTAGAAAAATAATTAGTGTTCCGCGCATAACAATTGAAACTCATGAGATCCAATCGTAATAAATTCCATGCGAATGAAGATATAGAGATAAGGATAATACGATCATTACTTATGTCTTACGTTCTTTTGTTACGTTTTTTTAACTATATATTTCAATTCATAATTTGTAACACCATTAGGTTTTATTTTATTCCTTAATTAGCGAATTTTGAAATTTATTGTCACCGGCAGTAGTGTTGATATGACTAAGGAACCTTGTGAACGACTAATGATCTTTTTGGTCCCATTCCCTACCTTACCTCCCCATAAAAGACCAGCAACGTACCTGTTGTCTTGAGTAAGCTGTCAATTAACCATCAGTTGAGCCTTGCTCATTTCCTAAATAAATATTTAAATATTTATTTCAGTATAGACATATACCTCATACATCTACAAAAAAGTTTTTGTGTATTTTTTATGAAACCGAGATAGAACAAGCTGTGGTAATAAATATGAGAAGTGTACAAGAAATCGAACCTTGGCGGGATATGACGTCATAGTTAAACAGTCAGTGAATAAAATAACTAATTTAAAATTTACATTAGAAAAATAATATCAAAAATTATTCGTCTATTAAAATTCTCAGCATGATATGGTGTTCCCAATTTAACACAAAACAGATTTTAAGGTGACTTTTTACTACTTACTTTTGTATGTTTGTTGTTTAAATTTTCTGTTAGCCTCACATCTCTTAGATCAGCTAATAGTTTGAAAGCTTCTGCATCTAAGCTCCTGTTAAGTATGGCCACGAAGTTGCCGGCTTTCTTTAGGTTCTGAAGGTTTATATTGTTGATGTACCAAACGTAAGCGAGACAATGATTTTTTGTGTTCTTAACGTTAAGAATTCCGTTGATAACTTCTCGTTCAGTTACTGAAAGGATTAAACAATATCGGAAAATTAAACGTCGTCGCTGGGGTGTAAGAGAAACTACTAATAACTACGTGGTAGAGCTATGCTGCAGCTATTATGGTTGTAGCATGAATGGGTCGGCTCGACCGGGGAAGTACCACACTCAGGCTGAATTCCAGCGTAAAATAACAGCTTAATGCAGCTGTGTTTCGAATGCATGCAACTTAGTCCTCAATGGTGACTACGCATCCGCATTTTGATCCTTAATCGAGGTTAAATGTAAATGTCTATGGGTCACAGCATCCATTTACCATCAGGTGGACTGTGTGCTCGTTTGTCACCCTTATCCTATAAAAAAACAACTAATATGTCGTCCAATGAATAACGTAAGAGGGAACAAAGGGAAACGAAACATGGGTTGAGCAGCAGTACTTCACTAATATGAACTAAAAAAATAACAAAAGCTACAGTTGACCGTAATTAGCAGTAGCTTTTAATAATAAAAACTGCTGTTGCCAATTCGCCTGTCAACTTAAATTAGCTCTATATAATCTTCTGAACATAATACAAAAGTTCAAGCACTGCTATTTGGCACATAGATTTATTTATCTCGCCAAATAGAAGAGCTTTCACTGCAGCGTTACGCTTGAAAGAGTTAAGTAAGCCAGTATAATAACAAGGTGTGCGACGTTCTATCTCAGTCCTCGATGGTGGCTTTGTATTTCTCGTATCCATGAGCTGCAGTAGCCACTCGCCATCAGGTGGAACGCAAGTTCGTTTGTCACCTCAGTTTTAATACAAGGTCGGGAGGGAGGTTCGGGGAATAAATAACATGTCTTGTGATCTTAACCGTAGATTTCATACCGACTTAATTGATCTATTGTACATTCACATGAGCGTACATTACACGCTCCTCGAAAAAGAAAGAAACAGAAATATTTGATTGTGAAAAAAAAACTAGATATACAACTACAATAAAAAAAAAATAATGCGGCCAATCACTTGTTTTTAAAGTTTAGAGTTTATCGTTTTCGGTTGAATTTGAAAATTTTGAATTATCAGTTACTTTCCAGAGTTTCCGTAAATCAGCAGGGTGCACATACTGAAGTACAGCTAACATTTTCCGAAAAAGTTGCTATAATTTCTTGTTAACATACCAAGTCATTACATGAAATATTAGTGTCCTGTAAATGATATTACAACCATTACTAAACAATTTGGTCCTTCGAGCCTGATATGGTATATCAAACTATGGAGTTTACTATTTAATAAATAATATTATGTCATAATTAATAATATTACCCGACATAAAACAGTTGTGCATGGTATCCTTGTCAATTTTGCCAGCACTGTATAACTGCTGTGAAGCTTTGCGGAATAGTTTTTGCATATTGTATTGTACCGTAGTGTTGTTTATTTGTTGTGTGAATTCTTATTAATTTATTTAAAACTACATACTTAAACAATATAGTAGATGGGTCATCCTATTAAGCTTAAAAGAAAACCTGTGTCAGAAGTCCCCACTCGGCCTTATCTATAACTTCTCTTCTCTCATCTTATTTAGGAAAGTATTTAATTACAATATTGTTATAAATTAAACGATTTATATTGTGCGTGCGCGTGAGCCTATGCGTGCGCATGTGCGTTTGCGTGTACGCCTGTGTGTGTGTGTGTGTATGCGTGTGTGTGCGCGTGCGTGCGTGCGTGTGCGTGTGTGTGTGTGTGTGTGTGTGTGTGTGTGTGTGTGTGTGTGTGTGTGTGTGTGTGTGTGTGTGTATGTGTGTGTTTATGCGTGTGTGTGTGTGTGTGTGCGTGTGTGTGTGTGTGTGTGTGTGTGTATGTGTGTGTTTATTAAATTGCCTATTTACATTTTACGAGGTATGGTATACGAGTGCCTCAAGGTCGCTGTAATTTTTTGTTTTTTACTAGGTAATAAACAGATTTTTTGAAATCATGGTCAGTTGTTGTATAACTGTCCAATAAACCGTTTATGCTGTGGAAAAGGTGTACAGAACTAACAGTAAAATAGTATATAATTAAAGTAAATTTACTTAACTTAATTTCTAATGTAATTTTCACCAAATTGTTGATGACCGATAACTTGAAGATAACAATATGAGAATTAAATAACTATATTTTAGTATCCTGGTCAGGATCACCAAGATGATATTAAAATTATTATCAGGATCATCACATCTCATAACCAATGCGCATTCATAGGACTCATAATGTGTAAATAGATCTAACATATTAAACCAAAAAAAAATATGACCATATTGCACATTCTCGTTAGTACGAGTAAATTAATTTCAAGCAATTAATTTAATGACATTGTAAGCAATGACATGATTACAAGCTCAGTGAAGCGTGGAAATTGGAATTTCGTTATATTTTGCGTTCATTTTTCGAAATGTCCGATTGAGCGGAATATGCACTGTTGGTTCTGTGGCCGTAAGTGGAAATAGTAGGATAAGGCAGTCACTAATTACATCACAAACATAACCACCGGATCCCGTAGGAAGAAAAGTAAAGAATAAGAAAAAAGTTAAGAATGTTAACTAAAAGTACAGCAGCTGGCCGACTTTATGGAGAAAGAGGGACTCTTTATGATGAACTCTTATTTCCTCCAGAAGCGGCCCCACAGGAAGTGGATCTGGTCGAGCCCCAATGGTTCGACAAAAAATGAGATTGACATCATTATGACGACCAGACGCCAACTGTTCAGTGATGTCTCAATGATCGCAAGGTTGAAAACTGGCAGCGATCACCGAATGGTTAGAGGCACACTGAACCTAAACGTTAAGTTGGAGGGGTCTCGTCTAATGAAGTCAACGCTCCGTCCCCCTCATGCTCTAATCCAGAATCCCGTCGAGTTACGTAAGCGCTTTCAGTGCCTAGAAGATTGCAATGTAGTGGACGATCTGAATGACAAGCTCGTGGAAATTATCCATGTGGTCGGAGCTAAGTTCTGCAACACCGGCCGCAGAAGAACACAAAAACTCTCCGATCCCACTCTTAATCTCATGGCTGTTAGACGGGAGATGAGGCTGCAATCGTCAACAGATTACCAGCATACAGGCAACTGAACAGACAGATCTCAAAATGCATGCGGCGAGACTTACGCAAATTTAATACTGCTCGTATTGAAGAAGCGATTGAGCGGAACCAGGGCTCCAAATTCTTTGCCAGAGATCTGTCTGCCAGTAAGAGCCAACTGTCAAAGCTGAAGACTGAGTGTGGCAGCATCGTTTCCGGGACACCTGAGATTTTGAGTGAGATTGAGGGGTTCTATCGGCAGCAGTACACATCATCGTTGGAGCCACACGCAAGTGTGAGTAACGATCCAAGAGCGGGTCTTATCCGACACTATTCCGATGATATCCCAGACGTCAGTCTAATCGAGATTAAAATGGCTCTCCAGCACCTTAAAAACAGCAAGTCCCCGGGCGAGGATGGAATTACAGCGGATTTCTGAAAGCGGGTGGAAAACTGGTACTTGAAGTCCTTCAGAGGCTCTTTAATTCCGTCCTCCACGGTGGCACTACTCCAGAGGCGTGGAGCAGAAGTGCGGTGGTCTTGATCTTCAAGAAAGATGACAACGCCCTCTTGAAGAACTACAGACCGATATCCCTTCTGAGCCGCGTCTACGTGCTGTTTTCGAGAGTCATTACGAATCGTCTCGCACGCAGACTCGACGACTTCCAGCCTCCCGAACAAGCCGGTTTCCGAAAAGGCTTTAGCACCATAGACCACATACATACCCTTCGGCAAATTGTACAGAAGTCCGAAGAGTACAATCTGCCACTTTGCCTGGCGTATGTGGACTATGAGAAAGCCTTTGATTCCGTCGAAATTTGGGCGGTGCTACAGTCTCTTCCGCGGTGCCAAGTTGACTGTCGGTATATCAAAGTGCTGAAGTGTTTGTACAGTAGGGCTACGATGGCTATCCGAGTACAGAACCAGAGTACGAAACCTATCCAACTGCAGAGAGGTGTAAGACAGGGTGACGTTATTTCCCCGAAAATCTTCACCGCTGCATTGGAAGACGTTTTCAAGCTACTGGACTGGAAAGGATACGGAATTAACATCAATGGCGAGTAGATCACTCACCTTCGATTTGCCGACGATATAGTCCATATGGCAGAATAGCTGGAGGACTTATGCACAATGATCAATGACCTCAATAGTGCCTCCCATCGGATAGGTCTTAAGATGAACATGGACAAAACAAAGATCATGTTTAATGTCCATGTCACACCTATGCCGGTAGATGTTGGAAACACTAAGCTCGAAGTTGTTGACGAGTACGTTTACCTGGGACAAATAATCCGGCTAGGTAAGTCCAACTTTGACCGAGAGGTCAATGGACAGATTCAACTCGGCTGGGCAGCGTTCGGGAAATTACAACGCATCTTCTCGTCAGGTATACCTCAAAACCTGAAAACTAAGTTGTACAACCAGTGCGCGTTGCCAGTGATGACATATGAAAATAAGATGTGGTGAGAGTTTCTCTGCGAGATAAACTTAGAAATGAGGATATCCGCAGTAGAACCAGAGTGATCGACATAGCCCAACGGATTAGTAAGCATAAGTGGCAATGGGCCGGCCATATAGCTCGAAGAACCGACCACCGTTTGTGAAAAAAGGTTCTCGAGTGGCAGCCTCGTACCGGTAGACGAACGACGTGCGGCATACCTTGGGGGAGGCCTATGTTCAGCAGTGGACTTGTAAAGGGCTGTAATGATGATGATGATGATGAACGTCATTAGTTCCTGTTAGCCGAATTACATGGAGGCTTTTTGTCAACACACATCTTCACATGATTGAGATTTATTAAACATTCTAATGCTGGCTAGCAAGCTATTAGAGAAGCGCCAATAAATAAATGTCCATTGGGTTATTTAAAATAAAAGCGGAAGATTTTTGTTATTCTTCTATTTAAATAAGATTCATAAATAATAATTTATACTGCAGAAAGAGCACTCATGTAAACAGCATATTTTGTTGAACATGTCTGTTATCTGTACAAATAAATGAAATTGAAGTGTCGGTTTGTAATGTCAAAATAATAGCTTTCTACTGAATGCATATGAAAGAGTATAAGGTACGTATAAGGAAAAACAAGTTTCGTCTGTCTGTCGATTTGTTCCGGCTGATCTCCGATATGACTGTACCGATTTTGTCAGAATTTTCACTGGCAGATCACTGGCTACTTTTATTTTAGAAAAAGAAAAATAGTTTCTAAAATTAGGTAAATAATTAATAAAAACTGACACTCATGAAATCCAATTGTAATAAATACATAGGGGCGAATATGCAGCGAACAGCTAGTGTTTAATAAAATTTGAAAACTAATTTCTTTGTTCATGCATACAGATTTATAATAATAATAATGTAAATATATAAAAATATACAAATATAAATAAAAATATAATACCGCAAATAAAGGGTATTATGGTGACGGAACTAAGGGAGTCATTTACGCTGCTTTAGTTTGGATTCAGTTTGACATCATGTCTTATTATTTTGTTTCTGGGACCTGCCAGTAGTTGTAATCGAATTCAAGCTACCAAAGTGCAACTAAATTCGAATTGAGCACAACGATCTTGATTTATAGCCAGTACTCTATAACTTTCGTTAAATTATTGCACAATTGTGACTAATTCTGACGCACACTAATATTAAATTATATTGCTTGGATTATTTAAAACGTACTACATTAGGAAATGAAGTTTCTCCTGAACATATGAACGAAATCTTGTTAATATCTCTTTGTGCTAACTTATTTTTCAACTTACCCATTTAATTCGATTTCAATATCGTCATTAATTTTGAAATACTTAAGCCGATTTAATGTGTTTGAGGTGTTGTTGAATGTTTTTAATTCCACGTAGTGTAAGTTATAGATATAAGCATATATTGTTTAACTATCCCAAAACTAGTTGAAATTACACAAGAGTTATTGGAGATAGTCCAAATTAGAGTAGCAAGTTAGAGTAGCAAGTAGAGAAAGTCCAGTTGCCACCGTATAATGAAAGAGTGAATTACTTTGGAGTTACGAAATTAGATAAACGTAGACAATATTTTGAGCTTATTTACCTTCACAAAATCATTCACTCCTCCATCGATTGCCCAAAATTGCTTAATTTAATTAATTTTAACAGTCGATCCCGTCTGCGTAACCCGCGTATCTTTCGCCTTGATGTTTATAGAAACAACACGTCTTTTTTTAATCCGGTCACTCGAATGTGTCGAAATTTTGACGAGCCGAGACATCGTAACGCTGATCTGGACATTTTTAATTCTAGTATTTCACAATTTAGAAGATCTATAGTTGCTACGTTAGTATGTAAAATCACGAATATCATTAAAAAAATTCTTTTTTTTAACTGTTACTAGTACCATGTATTATTAATTTTTTTTCGGTCATACTTGTCATATTTTGTTTTGCTGTGCACACTTTATTGGATTATAGACTAGTTATAATATTTTTGTTACTGTAAATGTGTTTTGTATTGTCTTAAATCTGTTTGTGTGCCTTATTAATAAAATAAAAAAATAAAAATAAAATAAAATAAAGATAACAGCTTATTACATTTTAGTGAATAAATAAGAGGAGAGCTTAAATTTTGCCGAATTAAAACCTTGGCGCATCTATATTTTCATCATCATTACCTATTTAAAATCCACTTCTGGACAGGGGGCTCCTCTACTGCAGGGTGAATATAAAGTCACGCTTGGCAGGTGGGTTGACGACCGCAATACAATACGTAAGCACCTTTGATACCGCTGGACAGCGCCGTTCTGCATATAATATACACATGGTGAAGACTAGGAAACAACACATAACGCCATCTGTCGGAAGCTATGCGATACTTGTAGTATTAATTATGGTCGCTTCTTACGACACCCTCGGGACGAAATGGGCTGATGGATTATTATTTTACGCCGCCCCACGGCTCCACATTCTCTCCATTTGTAATTTTAACATTTTAAACGTACCTCTCTATGTTCAACACAAATCAAATATGTTTAGGGTAAGAAGAGTAAGAAATTGATTGAAGATGAGAAAGATCTCTCTACTTTCTGTTCCTCTAAGAATATAATAGGCTTACCTTGGTAACGAAGGTTGGCGATCAGTGAGCACACCAAATTAATTAAGATCTTGTTCTTCAATTTTAAGTACGTGTTAGCGGACTTCATATGCCCTCGAAATATTTTTATTCCTCAGACATGCAGGTTTTCTCATGATCTTATTATTTACCCACGAGTACCAGGTGAATCATAAGAACTCCATAATAATGCATTACAAGTTTTTTTGCTCGGGGGCGTCTATATGTATTACATATATGTATTGTATTATATTAAAGTTCATCAAAAGTCCACAGCTGAACACAGGCTTTCTAAACAGAGAGACATATATACCATAGTGGCCATTTTGGAAAGTGGGTCGATTGCATTTTTTTAAATAATATTTGAGTTGTTTCAATTTCCGTTTCTTGCCTGATGCGTGGTGATATTACCGGGTAGTGGATTCTCTTACGCCGACACTACACGGCACGTCTATCTTTGTATCCTATTTCAGTAAAATAGGATACAAAGATAGACGCGGGTAAATTATTCCACTCCTCACGACCAGAGAGCATATAAATAACTTCATTAACGCATGAATAACTACAAAGCGAACATTTTTACTATATATTTATCCCTTTTGTCTTAACTGGCTAAAATATGTAAAAAATAATATGTAAAATATGTAAAACAGAAAAATCTTTTGCTGAGTAACTTACGTTAACTTCAATAGCCTAAGTATTTAGACTGTGGAAAATATAATTCCAATCAAAACCTATCGAATGGAATATCTTAGCGCAGACAAACATTTTGGTTTTACGACACAGCAGTCAGTTAGTAATGGAACAGATTGCATGGAGCCGGTTTTTGTTTTAGGATTTACATACGTGGATAGCGTCAGAAATGGAAATGTGAACCGAATGCAAAGCTTTTGTATCACAAATATTTGTCTTTATTGAAATGTTATAAAATGAACCAAAGACGAACTAAGATGACCGCGTATTCTAGTGTTGATAGCACCCGGCTGCCTCTATAGCATGGCAATTCTTGTGTACAAATTGTGCTTTTGCGTTTATGAATACATTTATCTCCGGTTTGGAACCATCAAATTTTTGATATAACTTTAACTTACCTACTATTTTAGGTCTAATTGCATTAGAGGCATTTTTACAAGGTAGATCCATATTGTGGTTGCTGCACGAATGGTTTGGCTCGACCGAGGTAGGACCACGCTCTCACAATTACACAATACTTAGAATACAAGCGTAAAATACGAGTAGCAGTTTAATGGTGCTGTGTTTCGTATGGTGAGTATAGAGAATCGGAGACCCTTTTTCCTGGAAAGGAGGCATTCTATCTAGATCCTCAGGGCTGGCAACGCATCCGCATTTTAAATTTAATTGAAGATAACTTTAGATGTCTATGAGCCATAGCATCCACTTAACATCAGGTGGACTGTCTGCTCGTTTGTCACCCTTATACTATAAAAAGGCATGTGTTTGTGGCATCAGTATGTCAGAACACGCCAAAGAAATAGTTCTTTAATGATACTGTACATCGTAAGGTAAGTGTCGTGAACCGGAGACCGGACTGTGTGCCCATTTGTCACTCTTATTCTACCTATATATTATATTTAAAAAAAACTTGTTCCATCTGGATTTGAACCCGCAGTTCGTCGCAGCAGAGCCGCCGAGTGCTTTGCTAATCCAATAGCGAACTCTCAGGCAGCACTGCACCCACAGTTAAGAAGAGCTTGCATAATTACAAGTTGTGAGGAACTATAAGCATTTTATTACAAAACAGCTACTTTAAATATAGTTTGCCTTCCTGTACGTTGAATAAATAGCTGACCGTGGCAAAGTTAAAGTATGCTTAAGCCAAAACTAACGTACATCTAAAGACTTTGTTACTGAATTGGTGAGCTTACTTGAGAGCACGACAACTGTTGGTTTGTATGTAGGAGAAGTGAAGTCAAGAAATCTTTACTTTGTGCGCATGTGTTTGTGTATACATTGATTAACGATCTTATTTATAAATGAATCCTAGCTGTGCCTGCGCTTTGGTTCACGTTGAATCTTTATTTTTCTATTGTTTTTAACCCAAGTAAGGTTGAGAATTTCTCGATTTGTAACTTATTCGAAGACCACTGCCGATGATAGTCTTTACCTAAAGATTGCAAAATACTTATATAGTTGCTTTGCTTGTCGTTTTTCTTTCTCTATTTTTTTATTAGGAAAAATCTCCCGCCCATCTAACATTTTAGTTTCCCTCAACTCATACCCACTTTGAATCCACGCAGTGAAGGTGTTGTAGCTACCACAGGAGCTGTAATTTCATTCCCAAGTTTGAGGTTGTCCAGCGTTTTATTCACGTCAGCCATCATGTTGTGAAACCGATTGTTCACTTGGTAAACTCGGGTTTCAGTTTCCGACAGGGGTTTGTTATGTTGAGCAACCCTATCCTTCACCTCCCTTATCTCTTTCCCAAAACCAGCGTGAAGGTCTTTTATAAGGAGCATGTGCTCTTCCTTACCGCGCTGCGGCTGCTTTTCCAGCCGACGGGCCAGTTCCTCCTGTCGGCGGGCCTGTTCCTCCTGTTGGCAGGCCTGTTCCTGCAGCATCATCATCGTAGCGCCTCAGGTGCCTCGCCTCTGAGCGAAGTTATGTGCAGCAGATGCAAGATCTTCTGACGGGTAGGCCTCCGTAGTCGGCAGCTGGCCCTCCGCCATCGTTGGCGTTGCATCAGCAAATCATCTCTGATCCGTCTCCTGCTGCTGCGTTGACTTTGGGTACGGAACTCTCCGTGTCACTTCTGCATTAATTCTGGCGCAAAACAATGTAAATAATATTTACTCATAATGTTAAAGTGTATTGAAGGAATAAAGATGCTATTTTAAGCTACTCTAGTACAAGTACTTTTATAAACTACAGTTCACAGTTAGTGGAACTCCTTGTGACTTGATTGAAATTTAACTGTTTTCTATTTTTATTTTCTTTAATTTGATATAAGCAATTTGTTCTTACACAACTGACAGTGACAATATAAACTATATTTCAGAACTGATACTCTGTTTTTGATTGCATTTGAGTTATATACCAAAATCACCCCGCCTCTATCACTACCACCATTGACATGTATATTTAATAAAGACGGATAGTACAATAGTTATTCGTACCAAACATTTCGAATACCAAGAAGCAATAACTTTCACGATGAAGCCCTGCATTAGTTAGATATCAACTTTACATTTGAAATTTGTGCGCATCGATTGACATAATATTTGCATTTAATCCAAACTTGCTTTGGTACTAAAAGCGGTTCTGTAAAAATTAAGTTTAAGTAAACTCTAATTTTTGAGTTTTTATAGCATAAGAATACCCTTAACCGTCGTGCATGTATTCGTAGATATAAAGGTGGGAATGTAGTGAGAGAGGTGTATCAGGATGGTGTCAAATGGAAGTCCGTCATGGTATCTGCTGGGTAAGATGCGTGAGAGTTTGTGTACGTATCATCATCATCATCATCATCATTACAGCCCTTCACAATTCCGCTGCTGAACATAGCAGTGGACTTAAGGAATGTAACGATATACATAGTAATGACATACATAGATAACATACAAGGAATACAACAAAGCACAGTCCTAACCACCTCCTTCTCTTCCCAAGCGAATTCCTCCATATCCTAGGATATCATTACTCCATCTAGTAGAGCTTTACTCTACACTTCTCTTACCGGTAGGAGATTTCCATTCGAGAAACTTTCTTTTTAAACCTTTTATGTATTTATGTTGTAGAGTAAACACAATATAATTGAAAACCCACATATTCTGTCTGTATTTTGAATGCTACAAAAAGTTTCATATCTGCTTGGTTAAGTTCAGAATATTTTTTAGGGTTTTGTCTATATTGTACAGTCAAAACCCTCGGTTGTACCGTAGAGGTCACGAAAGCGTAGCTAGTGGAGGGAGGCAACCGTGTCTACAAAAGGCTAATGAAGAGCTTTGTAGAACCTCCCGTGAAAGTTTTGCTCCTTCCATACGGTCTCCTGGCCCGAAATGCACTGTACTGCTCGGTCTTGGCACTGCTCGTTGGTTAACTGTAGAGGAGTTAGCCCTTTATCACACGAAATGACGTACCTGTAATACAGATCATCCGATTTTGCCACGAAATAATTACAGAGGCTGCACACTTCGCGATGATGCATGGTGAGAGCACATAAAAAGCCACGCCCACCATGTTTTCGCAGCAAGAACAGCCTAATATTATTAACAAAGCAATTCCAACCTGCAACAATTCCCAATAGAGTTACACAGTCACACTACAGATCAGTCGCATGTAGAACTGATAAAAAACTATCTTACGAAAGACAATAAATTGACTGAGTTTAGGATGCACATTGAAAAGCTACACTGCAGTGCAATGTGGCTGCAGCACAATTAAGTCGCCCGGGAAGGGATCAAGTTTGCAATAATACCAGCGTGAAATAGCAATACAATAGTGCTGTGTTTCGAAGATAGATATAGGTGTATGGACCAAGGCATCTACTTACCATGCAGACTGTGTGCTTCTAATTTCGTGATTTTTAAACTAACGGGAAAATTGAATTTACAATCGCCTGCTTGTTATTATTTACTGGACACGTGCTGTTGACTCGTTTTAAATTATTAAGTTTCTAACAATTACACGAGCTTCCGAGTTTTTTATCTCTTTGTATGACATTTTAAGTTAGCTAACGATATTGGCAGTAAATGTTGGTTGTAATTGATTTTACATGCATATGTTAACGTGAGGTACGTAAGTGGGTGTTCTCACGATAAGTTAATCATGGCCTTGGCTTAATTTTGCGTTTTCTTCTTCGTGTCGTTCTTCTTCTTACTTGCATTTTCTTCATTTAAATATAGAAATTCTCTTTGATCCAATTAAAAAATCTTTCTGGTTTATTACTATTGCAGCTTGTTTTTTTTAAATATCTCTAACGAAATGAGTTAAGTAAACTAAACAAACAAAACATTGCAATCAAGTTACAAGTGCGGATTAAGTCAGGCTAAAGTCAGTTCTACTACCTACGGCTCGGTGGCGCAGTGTAAAGAAATTTTATAAAAAACCAAGTATTTTTGATGTGGACGACTGTTTATACAACTTACGTATATAAAGCGCCACCACCAACTCGCGCCTCCATTGCTACTTATAAGTATCTTCCATAGAAAAGCAGTCAAAAAACACAGTCATGAGCACCTGTATCAAATAAGTCCCTACTTATATCATCAGATCATCACTCCATATAGACGGTCGTCAACCACTGCATTGCCACTTGAAATTCTTTCTTCTCCATCAACTGCTTCTTTGAGCTACATGGCCGGCTCATTGTCACTCTAGCATACAGATTTGCTAGGCTTTGGCAATTACCCTTGCCCTTCTGTCAATATACTAGTTTCAGATACTATCACACAGGCAAACTCAGAGGACAATTCTCTCCATAACCCACTAAGTTACTAATAGGTGGGAAATCCTAGTGGTATAACCTATCAATAAAAGAAATAACTCCTCTATTGCGTAGTTCGTTCAAATTATAGATTTATTATATAATTAAGTTAGATTGGCAATGTAAAGACCGATTTACACTTCGACAAGTACAGTAGCGAGTTTAGTTACAGGGCAGTTGACAGTAAATGGTTAAGTGGGCAGTAGCGTTCAAACAATGTCTTCGTGGCGAGTTTAGTTAAGCACATTAGTTCATAGAGTTCGTTGGAGTATGACGTTTCAAGACTACGGAATTTTTCCGGATTTCGTTTAAGATGGTTCTAGGATTACGTCAAGAATTAAATGATCTGGTCAGAGAAGTATTAATGGTTGTTGTTAAAGAAGTTTTTAAGAATTTTCATGAGTGCAGCATCTCGAGCAGGTTTAATTTTACAATTTGATGATTTGATACTTCTACATACATACATAAACATTCGTGTTCTAAATACTTCTGTACGAATTTATACGTCCGTCCATTTTATTACTAAAACCCAATATAAAACGTATAAATATTCATTAAACAATATCGTACAAACTTTGTGGTGAGTTTCATTATAAAAGTACAATTGTACGTTTTGGCGCGCAAACGTTGCGTCCTGTCAACTTATACACTGAACTAAACTCGCTCGTTTATACGAACGGCGAGTTTAGTTGCGGGTGGCGGGAGACGCGCGAGAGGGCAGCACTTCGCACTTAACTCGCCGAAAAATAGCTCGGCCGGCTATCCCGTTCAACTTAATCGTTAACTTGCTACTTAACTCGCTTATTGCCGTTCAAACGAGGTCCAAACTTAACTCGCCAGGTTCGCAAGTTAACTCGCTACTGTACTTGCCGAAGTGTAAACCGGTCTTAAAAGAGAAAGAGCATAGCATAACTTACGTTAGAACGAGATAAAATGTCTAAATCATACACAAACACGCTATAGACCTATATCGGGCTAACGTCATTCAGAATATAAAAATATTTTAAAGGGTGAGATTAAATATGGTGACATGTGCAGTACCTGAATACAGTTCATCGAGAAAAGAAAATCCACAGAATTATACATTTCACACGAAAGTACAATTAAAATGTTTGGCACTCTAAATGCAATATTTGAGAACTGGTACAAATGTTACACACACAAATGTAGAGGGAAAAATATATAGTAGATAATACTCTAAATGCGTAAGAATTGTAATAAAAGTTTTAACAAATACGTGAATTCCCGCTATTTTTGGTTTAATTTTTAAAGAGATGTCATCTTATCGATAATATGTTTATAACAGGCAAAGGCATATCTTCGGATGCAGCCTCTTTTAACTTAGTTTTTTTTTTTAAATTTTCAATATTTTATTTTTGGCATTATAGCCACTTTAGTGAGATAAATTGAACTTTATTAATGTTTCAGATTTCTGATGATAAATAGAGTAGACTGGGTTTCCAAAAAATATACAACTATATGTAGCAAGCACTCTGAACAACTGTTTTTCTCATAGAAGTACACAAAGAGTAAAGCTGCGTTCTGGTACAAGACACACATTATTTATGCCGGTGCTTAGTTTCTTAATTAAATATGATTGTACATAATTTCCGTTTGCGCATGTTCAAATGTGTATAGTTTGTTTTCGTCATCTTTGTAATCTATATTTTTTTTAAACGAAAGTACCAAAGGAACTTACAGGATCACTTGATGGAAACGGCCACTGCAGTAAATGGTGACCTATAGTCAGCTTCAAATAAAGAAAGCTACAAAGGTGTTTTGACCCCTGAAGACTAGATAAAATGTATTACAGCTTATAATTATACAGGCTCTCTATACTCAACAGGCCGGTATGCGCTGATGAAAGCACTGCTATTAGTGGCAGAAATAGATAAAAGGGTGGTTATAACCTCATTTTAATTATTTTTGTTACAGATAAGTACATAATATATACACTAAATAATTTTTTTGTAGGTTGTATTGAAGCCGAAACGCAGAGCATCTAGCAGTAGCTCTACTGTGAGCGTTTCTGATATAGACAATTCCCTGAGAAAAAAAAATGAAGAAAACTATTGATATCCTTCGGAGACGCCTAGCTATGAAACAAAGAAACTGAAAAATATAAGAGTACAAAAAACGGGCTAATGAAAAATTGGAAAAGTTGTCGCAAGTGATAAAAAATCTAGAAAGGCTTCCCTCACTTCAAAATAACATTAGTGCTGTAATGGCGTCTAGTTCAGACGATTTGTTGCAGCACCGTATCGAAACAGTGATTAAGAAAAACCAAAATAAAAAACTAAACACGAGTATGATACGCAACTAAAGACATTTGCCCTTACTGTACACTTTTATAGCCCTAGAGCTTACAATTACATGAAAACAAAATTTGACCCATCCTCACATACTCGAACACTACGAGACTGGTACGAAAATGTAGGCTGTAAACTCGGCATCACTAAGGCAGTCGTATAAAACATAAAGACTGTAAGCAAAGAAAAAAGATTCGGTCATCGCCCTTACGTTCGACGAAATTTCTATCCGCGAGCACATAGAGTTTGATGGTCATAATCATCATGGCTATGTTGATGTGGGTAATATTTATGGAGATCAAGTAGGTAAGGCTAAAGAGGTATTAGTAATCATGACAGTGGCAATTACTTCTTTTTGGAAAATCCCAATCGTTTAATTTTGACTGGCCTGTTGGTCTAGTGGTTAGTGACCCTGACTGCTAAGCCGGAGGTCGTGGGTTCGATTCCCACCCAGGACAAATGTTTATGTGATGAGCACGATCATTTGTTCTGTGTCTGGGTGTAATTTATCTATAATATTTATGTATTTAGAAATATATAAGTATGTTTCATCAGTTGTCTAGTACCCATAACACAAGCTCTGCTTAGCTTGGGACTGGATGGCGTTGTGTGATAGTTGTGGAATATTATTATTATTATTATAATATAAAAAAAAAAAAAAAAAAAAAATTTTTTGGAGAGGATTTACTGCTTTACAGAAAGCAACACTTCTAAAACAGTGTATTGCTTCATTATCAGATTTTGTAAAAGTTGCTTTTGTCACTTTTGTGGCATAACATCTAATATAAATATGGCACAAATACTAAGAGCTAATTTGAGCACCTCTCCATTTGGACCGTACTTTTAATAAAGAGGACAAAAATATTATGTTATATTAGATGCGTGTCATTTACATAAGTTGGTTAGAAATACTTTTGGATTTGAATGCAAAATTTTTTATCATCACAGTGATATTATTAAATACGTATTTCTGGAAAATCTCTGCCAACTTCAACATGATGTCTGTTTGCATTTGGCAAAAAAGCTAACTAAAAAACATGTAAATTTTGTAAACCACAATATGAATGTACGGTTAGCAGCGCAACTGTTATGTAGTTCTGTTGCAACCAGCGTAGTTCCGCAAAGACGTATTAAAATTACCTATATTTGAAAATTGCCAAGCGACAGCAGGTTTCATAAAGTATATAAACAACATATTTGACATTCTCAAGAAATTTACTCAGCTAAGGATTTAGGAAGGCCTTACATGCAAATAATGTTGAAAATGTTGTATCTGAATGTGATGAAGTCTGTGAGTGATATTAAAATTTAAAATAAAACACCAAAGCCTTGATAGAAAGTCGAAGAAAACTTAGTTTCATTGGTTTTTTGGCGTATATAATAGCTTTAAAGTTGCTTTATGTCGATTTGATAGAGTCAGGAAAGTTAAAGTTTTTTCCAACCTAGAAACTCTCTTAAGATCATGTAGAAACTTTTTTAGTGCAGTAGGTTCTAGAGGAGGATTTTACAACAATCCTACAGACAAACGATTAATCTGCCACGTGGAAGTGCAAATCAGCGATAAAGCTAATTGTTTGCCTTTGGAGACTATTAGTATGCTCAATCTACAAAGATCGTGTACTATAGATACATTAAATAAGGCTAAGTTTGCGTTAGCTATGTGAACAGCTCATTTTAAACTTACCATAATAAAATCTCTAAAGCCGACGCTGGTTTTTTGAATAGCTTTTTTATGATTTTACTTAGTATTAACTTCATATTGTAGTAACTTACTTATCAGTAAACAGTGTGAGGTTGGCGAAGGAGATTCAAACGCTTACATTTCGCCTTTGTTCTAGCAGTGGCTACACGAGTCTACATAGTATGTTTCATTGTGGGACATAGGCCTCCTATTATTTTTGTGCGGGTTTTTAGAGCAGGAAAAGTTCACGGCGCAACCGCAATGCGTGTTAGCAGACGTCCACATGACCGGGAAATAATAAACACAGGAGTTATTTGTGGCAAGTTCTTTGAAGTTTAAGCAGTAGTTAATCGAAAAAAGAAAAGAGTTGTTTGTTTCTCACTCACATTTAAAGATGTACAAGTTAACTGACTTTTTATTTCTCTGATTTCATTAAGAATAAGAAACATTTTAGTACCTGGTATGACATGATGAAAAATTATATCCCTATATCACGCCCGCACGTCACGCACGCACGCAGCACATGCATGAGCTGTTGATTGGCCGGCCTCCGTGGTCGGCAGCTGGCCCTCCGACGTCTGCATCCAACCAAATCGTCTCTGATCCGTCTCCTGCTGTTCGTTGACTTCGGGTACGGAACTCTCCGTGTCGTTCTTAGGTAAAATTGGCATGATTTGATCCCACTTCTGCATTAGTTCTGGCGCACAACATTATAAATAATATTTACTCATATATTAAAGTGTATTGAAGGAATAAAATATAGGAAGAATGAAATATAGGAGAGAATATTGAAGGAATAATAATGCTATTGTGGCGGCGATGTCGTCGCGCCACAAGCGAAACACACCGAAGCCTAAACCGCGCTATAAAATTCCGAATCATAAACAGCATATATAGAACATCTCCGAACTATCACATGGAGTGTTGGCCGCTCCTCGGGCAGAATACCTTGCCTAGATACGATAGTCGGCAAGAAATAGACGGGACATATACATTATGTCCCGTCTATTTCTTGCCGACTATCGTCAGCTGTATAAACCTACGTGGGTGGAGCATTTCCGAACCGTTAGCCGTTTTGAACCACGGTGACAGTCTATTGCGAGGGAAATATTACAGTGCTAAAGTGTACGTCCTAAACTACTATGCAGGAATTACATACCTTAATTTCTTTTACCCTTTCAACAGTATCAGAAAACCAGGCGATCGTCGCGTTTTCATCGCTTTGTTGTCAGTAAAGCATGCATACAAACCAATCGGTTTACTTTGACTTATGTAACACGTACGACAAAGGAGTGGAATGATTTGGTAACGTCTGCCTTTTTTTGGAGTCTTGAATACGTTTCACAAAGTTTAACGTCGTGGTAGCACAGTGGAAATGCACTTTGCTATGACGCAGCGTTGCCGCGAATTCAAAGCCTGCACGAAGCAGTTTCTGTTTGTATTTTTTACATATAATTGTTCTCCGTCTGGAATTTCATCCGTGTGTAATTAATTCATCTATGTTTTACGTTTTCATGAGATAACGCCGTTTTCTTATAAGATTTCATTGCAAGAAACTTTAATTAATGATTGTTAAGTCTTATTCTTCTATTTCACTACCATATAATAGTCTACTATAGAAATACACCTAGGACCTCGAATGACCATTTCGGCATCCGGGGTCTCGCACTTTTATCATTGCTGGTGCATCTGATACTAGTTCGAGTGGCGATTCCCATAGTTATAAAAATTATTATGTTAAATTAAATATTATACATTTTATAAAAACACCAGACAAATTATAACGGAAAGTTTTCTCCCTTACAACTATCAATTTACAGTTTAGTTTAAATTATTCTCACCACAGCCAGATTTGAATGGCATATGTCAAAAGGCATTAAATCCGTCCTTTAATCTTTCTTTAACAAGGTTGCAATAAATAATTAATATATACCGTGTATTTTTTTAAACCCAAAAAAATTCTTTACTGTTTAGTTTAAACCGTTAAATTTACGACGATTCAGCTAGGCGGAGTTCGCGATAATATATTATCTTGCACTGAGCATAATGATGTCTCTGTGAGCGTGACAATTTCATAAAATGAAAATTCTAAGAGCATTTTACACGTATCGTTTCCTTTAGTTTTATTAAATGAACTAACGTTTAAGCGAATCGAGCTCAATATAAAAATCTGTTGTAGTGTTTCATTGCATAAAAGTTGTTTATACATGTAAAATAATGCTATGATAGTAAGTATAATAAAAAATATATTATAAAATATATTTAAAAACTAGTTCAGATAAATACGCTTTACGTCTTTTGCCTCCTGAACATTGAAGACGCTTTTACACCTGAGTATTAAGATGGAATACTTAATTTTAAACAAAAAGGGTGTGCGGATTTTTACACATACCATACATATAAACATCAGCATCAAGAAGTATATAAGTACTACGTTACGATGGTATAAATTGCGTCATGCAATCTAACGAGATTTCATATCATCGACTAAATTTTTTAATTTATGGAAGATTTGATAATTTATGGAAGGTGTCTGCTAAAAATAACCAGCTCTAGTTTAAAATTCGCGCGTTATAATGGCGCATTTGCGGAGTCATTGCACAATTATGATATCCGAATAGATCAGCTTGATGAATACGATTATATTAATTAAAATATTATATTAATAATAATCAACGTGGAAATTTCATGGTAATATTATTTTGATCAGTCCAAACAGAGCGCAGTTATTTGCGTTTCAGCTCTGAGCTGCCAAGCCTCTATTAATTATCTTAGAAATAATTTTAAGAATGAAAAGCAATTTCAGTAAGTAATCGTATAAATAATAAAAGTATCAGAAAATACAAGGCACGTAATGTTCTTATGAAATAGTATCCTGACACAGTCCGTTAGACGAGACAACCGTTTTGTATAATATGTACAAGAGGCGCTCGTATCATTTTGAAAGTGATTTCTTTCAGACAACCTTTGTGTAGAAAACTGATGCAATTAATAGTTAAAATATAGGGGCGTACGAGAAAATGAAATGAATATAAATATGGATAAGTCCAAATGATATATAATATGATAAGTTACATAAATGAAAAGAGTACGAAAAAGTAAAAGTAGTTTATCTAATACTTACTTACTTATCTTCACGCACAATCCCTTACCGGGTAGCCTGAGAAAACAGATCGCCACGTGTCACGATCCTTACATACCTCTTTCGCTTAGTTAGCTAATTCATCTAAAAATTTTCAAAAAAAAAATTACGACACGATAATCAGTTAGTGACCGAGCTAATGTTTTAGCTTGTTCTTGCGTTAAGATTTGTATACGTGTTGTCGTTAGGATTGTAAATTTGCACTGAATGTGAAGCTTCCGTACGACCTCAAACATTAATTTACCGCTTTCATATTTTAGGGGCCGGCATATCTTTAAACCTGAACTTTGGATGATTCATTGAGTCCAGAGCCAAAATAGCCGCAAGGAAACTTCTAAGATCTCAAAGTACAAGTGCATTGCAGCTTAACTACTGGGTCCTAGTTCAGCGATTAATATTGTTCAGAGGGCTAACGCTTATATTTAAATCTTATTTTCGATTGCAGATTGATATGGGGTTTCCAGAATTTTGGTTACCGTTTTCATGATTTGTGCCCACATACACTCTTCCGCCCGTCACCCTAGTGGTGGTTAAGGACTACACACTTCCATTACAACTCTCCCACTACTTTCATATCTGTATACCTCCAAAACAGTCTCGTTGGTTAAGTTTTATATCATATAATAGTTTATTATTATGATATTAAAGACCCAAAAACCAGAGTTAACTTAAATTTCCTTAATGTTCACACAGCGGTTCTGAGAACTTAAGGGACTTCTAGTAGGTACTAAAAGAAAGTATGAATTAAATTAAAATATTATGTCATACGATGTGCATAATTTTAGCATTGAAGTGAAGAGTTAATATCGAACTGGTGCAGGGTTTCATCGTCAAAGTTATTGCTGTTTGGTATTCGAAATGTTTGGTACAAATAACTATTGTAGGGGGCGAGGTAGTTTTGGTAGATAACTATTTATTCACAAGCAAGAATACGAGGGGAGGTAAATAAGTGCGTCTTAATTTAAGAGAAGCTCACTTTTTATCTGCTTTTAAAACATTATTTGTGAAAATATTAAATTTGAAAATTATAGCAACGTCATGCACGAGCTGAAGCAATTAAATCGTGAAGACACTTTGAAAAATAGATAAGTTCGAGTCCCGCGTCAGTAACTTTAAAACGGTTTTGGCTGTCCTCCGTCTACGAGGCCCTTGTTTTAGAACAAATCATAAATCTACACTTGTGATGAGGTGCATGTGAACACATGTAATATCATCAAGACTGAATGTCGGTCATAGTGGCCAGCGTCAACGGAGACCAGCCATATGCGCAGAACAGAATTTTAGTGCCTCAGTGTATGCTCAAGCACTCTCTATTCCCTCAGTCCAATAATCCGATCGGACGCAATCCGACACGATCGGAGAGAGATTAAGTGCAGAATCTACGGCTTTTAGTGTATTCCAAGGCACGGGGTGAGATACCGCCAAAATCTTGACTCCGGGTTGCTACTGAGCATTTCTTAGCCTAACCCGGGATTTGAACCCGTGACCTCATTATTATAATTGCGTTTAAGAAATCACGTTAGCTGCTGTTTCTTGTTTGTTTTTTTATTAAAAAAAAAAAAACAATTGTATCACAACATCATTAATATTTTAACTGCTCCTGGTAAGCTTGTGTTAGGAGTGTTTCACCACAGTAGTCGAAAGGTTGATTCGAACCCACGACCTTTTGAGTTCGCGGTCCACACCCTACCATCAGGCTACTGTCGCTTCAATAACAAGCAAGCAATCTACTGAAATAGTCTTTGTTCAGACTGGCCGCCGTGACCAAAAATCGGTCTGGAGGACATTATTGTTACTAGCGCCCTATTTTTACGATCGTTAGTTAAAGCTGAAGCTTGTAATTCTCGCTATTCATCGATTTGAGAGTTTTTGTTCGAATGCGAGCCAATGTCTCCCTGCATTGATTGACGTTGAGCGATGCGACAGCATTCCGCATCACGGTCATTAGCAGCTGCTTCATTTGTTAGCAGCCAGCTCGTTTATCGCTGTGCACTGTTACTGTGTACATTAATCCCATGGCCACTTATCACGTGTTATAATTTTGTTCTATTTATTTCTCGTTTAGAAACATAATGCTTTTGTAATTTTTATTTCTTGTTTAAGGGACTACAATAACTGAAAAGCCAACAATTTGTGTTTTTTTAAAGTGCGCTCCTGATTGTTTTTGAACGAGCATTTGATAGGACCCTTGAAAAGAAAATAGATACGCTAACTGCCACCACGCTGTGGCCTTTAATTACTCAATAATACACACAAGTAGTCGATCATTTTGTTTTTTGTTAAAGCGGTCCATTTAATATTAATAAGAAGATCTGAAGACGTTCAAGTAAGAACTGAAGACGTTCAGTGCATTTTTGTAAACACATTGACGAAACTATCGGACGAAACAACCGCATGGAACAATTTCGGTTTTATTTACAAATTCGTGAATTATATTTCTTAAACTAATATCTGATTTCATGTTAACATGGTATGAAAATAAAACAATGCAAATTAGTCTCAACACGGACTCTAGAGTTGAAATGCTCCATATAAAACCTTATACATCTTTTCGCTTTGTGCACAGTCTTTATTCGGTAGAAGAATGAACAAACGTGTCAACTGCACTCGTAGCTCCGCTTATTCATCTTAATTTTTCACGGCTCATGTATGAGTACAAAATTAAAACGCCTTCCACTTCCATTAAACGTTTCATATAGAAGTACAAATGGAATAAGTAAGCAAAACAATATTTTAAATTATATTCATAAATATAATTATGGAATTGAGGTAGCATGTCTGCTAGTTTGAATTCAAATAAATTAAACCTAAATACTTCTTACTGCTAATGTTGTCATCTATATTTTAAGGGTAAATTTTTGGTTTATTTATTATTGCGATATGATACAATCAACAATTTTTGGTTTATTTATTATTACGATATGATATTATTACGATATGATATGATATGATTAATGTAACACGGAAATAAGTTAATACATATTATGCGCTAGTATCTAAAATGCGGATTGATATCTGGTTAAACCACCCCATTATACAAAGTTCAAATTGTTGCCAAAATTAAAAAAACTCAAGAGATTTGGTGCAGGTATACAAAAATCAATTTAAACCGTAACGAGCTGTAAGTGGACGTGACAAAGATAAACTAGGAAACTACCGGTGTTGGGGTTCATAGGAAATAATTCACTGGGACTTGAGTAGGTCACATTTCTTATCAGATTTATGTTTCTTGTACCTCATTTAGTTCAAATACGAGAGCAAAGATAATGCCGATTAATTTAACTGCTAACAGCACATTAAAATATCCGACAGTACACAAAGCGTTGTAACGGAATTTAAAAAAAAGTTGATGTTTTTTTGAATTCCGTTACAGTTATAATACGTATAGTTCTAGCACGAATGGGTCGGCTCCACCAGAGAAGGACCGCACTCTCACAGTATACCACCATATAATAGTAGCTGAATATTGCTGTGTTTCGTATTGTGAGTGTAGAGAAGCGTAGACCATTTTTACTGGAAACGAGGCATTCCATCTTAGTGCTCACGGGTGACAACGCATCTACATTTTGATTTGTAATCAAGGATAGATGTAGATTTCTATGGGCCGCAGCAACCACTTACCATCAGGTGGACTGTGTACTAGTTTGTCACCCTATCCTATAAAAAAAACATGCAAGCTGGTGTGTAACCACGAATAAACATACAAATTTTTAAAGCCGTTTTCAGTTTCCTAGCATGCAGTAAACTAAACGCCTTTAGGAAATGTTGTAATTTTGCTTTGTTCAAAGTGACTTCTTTTATTAGTTAGTTAACCTATTTAGCGAATATATTCTACCGTTAGAGGAGGTTGACAGTGGATTCATATTAACTTCTGATCCAACTTTATTTACAATAAGTTTATAATTTTTTATTTCGTCAATTCTCCTCTATACCTCTACACAATTACCAAAGAAAACTATATATTTTCTTTGAATATTTCCTCGTGCCATCATTCGAAAACAATATTTAATGGGACGGAAATCCGACACCGCTGGAGAGAGATCTGGCATAGGACTAATAACGGCTTTACGTGCCTTCTAAAATTTCTGTGTTTGGCTCTTCTGCTACTGATAATTTTTGACAGAAAAACCCAATGACTGATTTTGGCCCGAACCGAGATTCGAATTCAGGACTAAATGATCAGCAGTCGTACTAACAACCACAATACGAGACAATCACAATTCATATAATGTAAAACTAATGGAATAATTCGAATCAAAACCTGCATATTGATTTAAATCGTAATAATCAATTTTTCGCGCCATATTCATCACGCAAACATTCTCCAGCTGTCAAGGATATTGAAAATCAATAATGCTATCCATTTGTTCACAAAAACGTTTCAGTAAAATCGTTGTATTGTTGAGAAATCGTTGAATCGCCCTAAGTTGTTTTCTTTTTTTAGATAAATATATGTATTGAGATAAGAAAAAATAATACTACTGTAATAGACTACATACATACCCTGCGGCTAATAGTACAGAAGACCAATCTGCCTTTCTGTCCAGCGTATGTGGACTATGAGAAAGCTTTTGATTCCGTTGAAATTTGGACGGCGCTGCATTCCCTTCAGCGGTGCCGAGTTGAGCTACGATGGCTATACGTGATCCGTGATGAAGATCCGTAACTTTAATAGTGCAATTTAGGCTTCGAGGTGTTTCGTTTTAGGCGCGACCACAGCGCCGCCACAACCTCACTAGTGTCTTCCAAGGGTTGTGTCTTCAGATTAATATGGATAAAACAAAGATCATGTGTAATGTCCATGTCACACCTATTCCAGTAGTTGTTGGTAGCAATATGCTCGAAGTTGTTGACGAGTATGTTTACACCAGATTGTGGCACATCTTCTTGTCAGGCATACCTCAAAACCTTAAAACGAGATTATACAGCCAGTGCCCGTTGCTAGTGATCACCTATGAATTTGAGATGTGATTCTTTACTGCTGGCCTTTACTAGTTTCTCTGCGTGATAGACTTAATAAAGAGAACATCCGCAGGAGAACCAGATTAACCGACATAGCCCAACAGATTAGTAAGCAAAGTTGCAAAGGTTCTCGTGTGGCAGCTTCGTACCGGTAGGCGAAGTAGTCGAGTAACCCACTAGGTTAAGTAACGACTTAGTAAGACGTGCAGAAAGTCGATGAATGCAGGTGGCTCAGAACCGTGCTTTGTGACGTTTCTCGGGAGAGGCCTATGTGCAACAGTGGACTTGTGAAGGCTCTTAATGAATGAATGAGTGAATAAATTACAGTACAAAATTTAAATATAATTTCTTTTATTGAAAAACATTATTTGCAATGAGAAACATGACACCATCATCATCATTAGAGCCTATCACAAGTACATTGCCGAACATGGGCATCCCCCAAATAATGCTACAAAGCGTAAACGACGCTTGGGAAGTATGCTACCCCGTCGTCTCTACTCGAGCCATGGCGTAAAGTGCGGTGCAGCGTTCGCGAGCATGACAAGCACATGCTTTGTATTGCAGCGTGCTGAGTGGCGCCGCTTGGGAAGTATGCTACTCCGTCATCTCTACTCGAGCCTTGGCTTGGAGTGCGGTGGAGCGTTCGCGAGCATGACATGCACATGCTTTGTATTGCAGCGTGCTAAGTGGCGCCGCACGAGATGTATGCCGCGTGGCCACTATACTGCACGCTCTGTCCAACGCTCGTCATGTGATGTGGCACATTTAAATATTGCAAAATAATAATAACATTTAGACATAAATTAGGACCATAGTTCACATTCTACGTAAATAGAATTGCACTTAAATATTTGGTGCACTTCTACTTGATAAAAACCTCTTACATAAAATTAAACTTCCGCGCTCTACAAGAAAGTAGTCACAAATTCAATGACAAATTCCCTTAGCAACGACCTGTTTTACTTTAACTTGGCAAACTATTTTTCTTGCTTATATTTGCGAAAATTATAAAGCAGTCTTCATTTCTACAAGGATAAGTCTTTGAATTTGTATTAATAAATATAGTTTTTCACTTTTATATGGAGACTGTTTATTGTTTACGCTCAAAATAAATATTAACTACAAAATGAGAATACCAAATAAACTTACACACAAATGTTTGCAAAGTTTTGTGCATTTTCGTACATGTATTGTTAAAAATTGTAATAACATAAATAAATTTTAGAACGTTGTACGTTTTTATAGAATAAGGGTGACAAGCGAGTACACGGTCTACCAGATACACAGATTATAATATGTGATGACACAGCCTACAGACATCTAACTACTCGACTAAGAATCAATATGCAGTTGCATCATCACCCCTGATGGCTAAGTTGCAATGCTTATTTACCAATAAAAAGGGTCTGCGGTTCTCTAAGCTTACCATACATAACACAACATTATTCTGATGTTTCACGCTGGTATTTTGTGAGAGCGAGATCCCACTCGCGCTAGTTCATGTTGCATCCAAAACATAGCTGCAGCGTAGCTCTACCACGTAAATTATAGAAGTCTAAAATTAAAAATAGAGACTCATATTTCTGAACGCAAATTCTATGATTCTTTTTGCTTTGTTGATTGTTGATGTAGTTAATATTGTTACGAGCTTGAGGTTTGTGACAATAAAAATTGCCGATAAAATTACCTAAATTAACACTTTAATTTACTTTACACAAATTAAGATTAAAACACTAATAATTAAACACACTAATTCACTTAATTCCGCTCCGAAGCTTCGCTTGTGTCGCTGAGTTCAACTCTGTCTCGATTGCATCTTGCACCACCTATTTATTTAAATTAGCAAAATATCCGGAATGTTCAAGTAAACACGCGCAAGGTACCGAGAGTTCGATTATAGATTTTTTAGTTCTTCGGGTGGCGCTGTCGGTCGAAAGATTTGTGATGTCATAAACTGGAACGCTCCCCTCGCTCTCGTTCCTGACACTAGATGGCGCTAGTTGTGTCGTCGACTGGAGCGCGTAACACTGCCCCCTCCTAAGACATGCTCGTCCCGAGCATTATCGGTCCCATAATAACGCGTCAAGCGATCCACATGGACGATCTTATGAGTCCCTCTTGCGCCTTTCTGTATCCGGTAGGTCACATCGTTGATCCTGGTTACAATCCGGTACGGGCCGTCCCATTTAGCTTGAAGCTTAGGAGATTTCCCTTTGCTGCGGACTGGATTGTGCAACCACACTAATGAACCTTCGTTGAACCCTTTATTGTTCATTTTGCGGTCGTACCGGGTTTTCATTTTCTCAGACATTTGCTGGCCCGATTGTCTGACGTGCTCATAAATGTCATTCATTTTGTTCCGCAAGTCATTTGCATAATCGGTTATACTGCGTGGGGCATCAGGTGGTATCCCGGTGATCAGGTCTGCAGGCAGCCGTAATTCTCTTCCAAAGTTTGCGAAAGCTGGTGTCACTGCTGTACTTTCGTGAACAGAACTTCGATATGACAACAAAAACGGTTGTATGTGCTTGTCCCAATCTAGTTGCCGATTGTCTACAACTTTTGCTAGGTACCTCTCCAATGTCTGATTAAATCGTTCCACCATTCCATCAGATTGCGGGTGATAAGAAGTCGTTCTTGTTTTATGAGTACCCATAACTCGGCAAGTTTCCTGGAATATTTGAGACTCAAAATTCCTTCCTTGATCGCTGTGAATCTCTAAAAGTACTCCAAAACGACAGAAGACTTCATGAACTAGTTTATCTGCAACGGTTGAAGCTTCTTGATTTGGAATGGCGAAGACTTCTGGCCACTTAGTGAAGTAATCCATCACAACCATGAAATACCTGTTACCGCTTTCACTCTCCGGAAACGACCCCGCCACGTCAATGGCTATTCTCTCCCATGGTGCACCCACATTGTACAACTTCAATGCACCTCTACTACGAGTCTGAGGTCCCTTTACAGCGGCACAACTTGTACATTTGCGACACCAGTCCTCGACATCGTTTCGACAGTGGACCCAGTAAAACCGTTCTCGGATCTGCAGTAGAGTTCGTTTAACTCCCAGATGGCCTCCTGAACAATCATTAAGGTACAGCTGTAGAACATCCGGTACTTTAGCTTTAGGGACAACCATTTGCAAATGACAGCTATCTCCCCTAACATTTTCCCATTTATGGCACAGAACTCCATCCTGAAGCAGCAAGCTGTCCCACTGGGCCCAATAGCTTTTAGTGGTCGAACTCATTGCTGAGACGTCGCTCCACTTAGGCTTGGGAGCACTGGCCTTTATCCATTCCAGAATCGGCTTGATGTCCGGATCTTCCTGCTGTGCATGTTGTAAGCTGTCCTTCCATTCGTTGCCGAGGTGGTCCGTCCTGAGCATCCTCACGGATACCTCTTCCTTACTCTCTTGCCTAGTACAATGGTTGCAATCTTCAGGACAAGGTCTTCTTGACAATGCATCTGCGTTGCCGTGAGATTTCCCGTTGCGATGTTCGATCTCAAAGTTGTATTCCTGCAGTAGTTCAATCCACCTCGCAACTTGTCCTTCTGGATTTTTAAACTGCAATAGCCATTTTAGTGCAGCATGGTCAGTTCTTAAGTGAAATTTTCGTCCCAGAAGATATTTGCTAAAATGCTGCAACGACTTTACCACAGCGAGTAATTCGCGTCTTGTGACACAATAGTTCCTTTCCGGTTTTGACAACGACTTGCTGAAGTACGCTATCACGACCTCTTGGTCACCATTCCGTTGAGACAACACACCGCCAAGTCCTATATCACTTGCGTCTGTGTCAACTATAAATTCTTTGCTTGCATCAGGGTATCCCAAAATAGGTGTTTTGCACAGACGGTCCTTGAGCTCCTGGAATGCGATATTGCAACTTTCATCCCAGCAGAAATGTCGCTTCTCCTCGGTTAGCTTGTGCAGAGGTTTGGCTATATCTGCAAAGTTCTTCACAAATCGCCGATAATAGGAGCACAAACCCAAAAATGCTCTAACCTGCGTCTTGTCTTTTGGAACCGGCCAACCCTTGACAGCGGCGATTTTCTCCGGATCCGTACGGATACCTTCTTCCGACACTATATACCCTAAAAAGTTAACTTGTCGTTTGAATAGTGAACATTTCTTCGGACTCAACTTGAGGTTGGCACTCTGAATCTTCATGAGCACGCGTTCCAGGTTCTGAAGGTGTTCCTCAAACGTACGGCCCACGATGATGATGTCATCCAAGTAGACCAGACAGGAATCGCCAATTAGCCCAGTAAGTACAAGCTCCATCAGCCTTTCAAACGTTGCTGGAGCATTGCACAACCCAAACGGCATTACTTTAAATTGCCACAGACCCTTTCCCGTCGAGAACGCAGTTTTCTCCTTGTCCTTAGGGCCAATTTAAACTTGCCAGTAGCCACTTTTTAGATTCAGCGTGCTAAACCACTTTACTCCTGTAAGCATGTCCAGCGTGTCATCAATTCTTGGCAAGGGATAGCTGTCCTTCTTTTCAACGTCGTTCAGACGGCGGTAGTCAACACAAAACCGCATGCTGCCATCCTTCTTCTTCACCAGCACCACTGGTGAACACCATAGACTAGAGGAAGGTTCAATAACATCATCTTTCACCATTCCTTCAATCATGGTCTCCACTTCCTTTTCACGTGCTACCGGCAATCTTCTTGGCCGCTGACGCATAGGCAATTCTTCTCCTGTGTTTATTTTGTGTTGAACTAAGCCAGTCTTTCCTATGTCAGCATCGTTTGATGAGAATACATCGGCGTACTTGAGTAACAACTTCTTCGCCTTGACCAATTCGTTCGGGGAGAGAACACTGCGACAGTCTTCCAAAAGTGTGGTCACTCTCGTTTCTGCATCCTTGCTGGGGGTCCCACTCGATATATATTGGCACCGACGTAACCAATCCACTTCCTCACAAGTACTCACCAGTGTGCCTTTTTCTATAATCTGTTCCCGGTCGCAAAGGTTCAGCACACGTACTCCTGAGATGTCAGTGGTCCTGACCAAGGTTCGAGCTACTTTCCATGGAAGGTCATTGTTTACCTTTTCCACAAGTACACAACGGTGAGCTTGCCAAGCGTTTCGAGGAAGACTAACCGGAACAATCGTTTCCGATCTCGGCGAAAGAACAATCTTCTTAATGCTGTACACGTTCCCTGGTAACGCACCTTCCATAAAAAGTTCCTCCTGTCCACATTTCAAAACACCTTGCTTAACGTCTATCTCACAACAATTATTCCTCATAAAGTCTAGGCCAAGGATGCAGTCGTCCATTATATCAGCCACGATGACATTATGCAGGTAGATCACGTTGCCTATCTTCAACTCCATCTCCTTCTCTCCACGGACGGGTATACGCTGACCGGTGGCTGTTACCAAATTAATGCATTCTCGGTTGTATGCGGAGTCCCCAAGGAACTGACTTATAAGTTGGGAA